>JAJJMC010027962.1:2203026-2368468 GCA_023531435.1 Papaver californicum | reverse complement strand
ATAATAATAATAATAATAATAATAATAATAATAATAATAATAATAATTTGAGTTGTTTTTTTAATTATTTCGAGTTATTTTTCAATAATAATAATTGTGCTATTATTTTCAGATCAGGTTTGTGCCAGATATAATCAATTATGCAATAGAGGACAATCTCTGGAATGAACGGGCTAGGTGCCTCACATCTTCCTAGCCCGTATGTTTATTCCCGGACTTATCTCTGTAAAATTGGATTAATGCTTCTATTGGTCCCAACTCTTTTAGTTGGGCGACGACTTCATACAATAATAATTCTAAGTGTAATACCATTTTAGAAATCTAAGAAATTCATTGGGTCTCCTCCCGTTGATTTTCGACGGTATCTACTGTGGCGACTTCACTGGGGAGTTTGAGAATCTAACTTGAAATATAATCGGCATTTTAGGGTTTTAATTTGAAACTTCTCGGTCTTTGCACACATACGTGCACGCACCCATAGCATTTTGCATTCCATCTTGCATCTTCCGGAGTCTGATTCTTAGGAAAATCTGTGGCCAGTAAGCTGAACCTCTGGGCGTTATCAGTCGAACCACCACAAGCGTTAGCCTAGTACCAAAAAAGACTAGTCTGACTACGTCTGAGGTATATTCTGCTAAGGTAACCTAAGCCTACCCAAGGATTGGGATGAGTAACATATTCAGCTAATTCATGATATCTTTTTTTATATAATAAGTATTTTTCAATAATAATAATAACAATTCTCATTTTGTTTTCTTTTTTACGGGTTTTAGTTTTTGCATCTTAATAATATAATTAACGCATGTATTATTGATTTTATATGGATTATTTTGTTTATTGTAAATCAAAACTCCTACAATCCCAATTATAAAGTAGAGGCCAATCTTTGGATTGGACGAGTTAGGTGCCTCATACATTCCTAGACCGTACTTTGATTCCCGAACCTATTCTCTAAAAATTAGACTAGTGCTTATTTGGGTCTCAACTCCTAGTTGGGTGGCGGCTTCGTTATATAATTTCATGTGTATAACCATTTTAGATAATTAGAAATTCATTGGGTCTCGTCCCATGGATTTTGATGGTATCTACAGTGGCGACTCTGCTGGGGACTTTGAGAATCTAACTTGAAACATAATTGGGATTTTATGGTTTTGGTTTGACACTTATTGGTAATTTCCCATACACATACACACACACACACACACACACACACACACGTGCACGCACCAATATCATTTTGCATTCCATTTCGCATCGTCAGACGTCCGATTCTTAGGAAAACAAGTGGTTAATAAGCTAAACCCGTGCCTTGGGCCATATGGGAGTTACCAGCTGAACCACCACAAACCTTAGCCTCATACCAAAGAACACTAGTTAAAACTATTTATGAGATATGTTTTGCTAAGGTAACCCAAGCTTACCCGAGAATTAGTAGCACCTGAATGCACGTACGAAACATAGAAATTTCCTTTTAGGTTAATTATAAACTATATTCATTATTTTACAAAATCCGAGGCATAAACACCCCTGTGTTAACCATATATTTTTTTGGTGCATGAAAACATATTTGGGAACAAGAAAGTTTGCACAAAGATAATGGCCAAAGATACTGAAATGACAGGCGACACTGCGACAGTGGCAGGGTTGCTGGAACAGTTACAGAAGATGTTGGATACCAAGTTCACTAAATTGAAAGTCGATACCAAAAAGTTGACTCTGGAGACTGTTGCGGAAGCTCTGGGATAACATGAGGGGTCTGGAATAAAGGAAAATAGCAAAGGTAACCCTAATGATGATGAAGAGGTTAATGAGGACAATTTTGGAGAAACAGGAGAGACCACGGCATGAAAAAGGCCGTTATCCCAGTGGCTCAAAGAGATTGAAAGGACCCTGCAGAAAATAGGTAAGGGTACAATAGATACGCACGGGCTATATCTTTATCCCGAGATTCATTTGCCTCCGGACTTTAAATTTTCGAACATAGATAGATATGATGGAATCGGATACCCAAAATCCCTTGTTCATATGTATGTTTGGGTATTTGAGGCCACCTGGAATTCATAATGGCTTGTTAATACAGTTGTTCCAGAGGAGGTTGACCGAAATAACCTTAAAATGGTTGATGAAGACAAATCTGAGTCAAGTTTCCACATGGCAGGATATGGTCAATATGTTTGTGAAGCGATTCACACAAATCACTGATATTCAGTTCACTCGTAAAAATTTGAAGGCAGTCAAACAAGGTCCAAATGAAACCCTTACTGAATTCTTTCCACGTTGGAGGAACAAGGCTTTAGAGCTCGATGAGAAACTAATGGAAGAGGATATGGTGGATGTTATGATGAGATGTTTAAACTATGAATTCTCTAACAGGTTGAGTTTGTTATACCATGCAACATTACTCTCTTTATGAAAGCCAGGCTCACAAATAGAGAATGCACTAGATTAAGGAAGGATGGCAAGGTTATCTAACAAGGTATACCCAAAGGGAAAAAAGAACGGTGGGACCACAACTTCTTCTAAAGATCATGTGAATAATTTGTCAGAAATTACACGTCAGACATACCAACCTACTGTAGATGCATCAACGGTTGTTCCACCCCCAAGGTAGTACCAGAGACAAGGACAAAAATTAGAATCAAGGAAGATATGGGCGTCACAAAGAAATTTTACTAAGTTAGGGCATCCAATGAGCAAGATGCTGTCAGCATTGGTTGACAAGGGTTTGATAAAACTACCAGCCTTAAGGCCTCCTCTGCCAAATCCACCAAGCTGGTTTAATCCAGATATGAGATGTGAATTCTATAGAGAAGTTGGGCATTGGACCGATAGATGTGCCGCCCTAAGAAATATAATTCAGGATCTTATCGAGTTAAAACAGTTTTTAGTTGGCAAGACAAGGAAACCCAATATAAACCAGAATCTGCTACCAACTCACCAAAGACAACCCAGAATTAGTTTCGTTTCGGCAGAAATGGAAACCAATCCGACTGATTCTATCTGTAAAAACAATGAAGAAAATTGTTTGATAATCCATATCTCCGAGATTTTACCTGCTCATCAACCAAAACCTTTCCACATCAGTGAACTCTTCATGGATCATGTATAAAGTATGAATTCTTTTAATTCGACTAATCATCCTGGTTTCTTGTATGATGCTTTTACAGGTCAATCAACTGTATGCGGAAGTCAAATTAGTGTGACAAGTACGGAACGATTTCCAACAGAACCTGTGTATCCAACTTATTTGTCGGATATTCTACCCCAACTGGTATGCGAAGTAAATGATCAAGAAATACTGCGCTTGAAACCCTAGGTTTCAGGATGGGTGGATCCGTTTAGGACTGAAAGAGATGATGATGAAGTTCAAACCTAACAAAA
The DNA here is from genome assembly GCA_023531435.1 of Papaver californicum. Taxonomy (NCBI): domain Eukaryota; kingdom Viridiplantae; phylum Streptophyta; class Magnoliopsida; order Ranunculales; family Papaveraceae; genus Papaver; species Papaver californicum. The sequence continues at coordinate 2,365,087 of JAJJMC010027962.1, read as the reverse complement.
GTAGAAGAATTTACTAGCCATCTCATTTAAGGGATGAACCTGTTATCACGCCTCCAGCACCACCATTGAAATCAACAATAGAAGAGGACAAGGAGGTTATTGAGCAATCGCAAAACAAAAAAACAAATATTTCCATTTGGGGGTTATTGATTGCCTTTACTAGTCATCGAGAGGCTGTATTAGCTGAGTTGAATGTTTTACATGTGCCAACAATGATTTCTCCAGAAGAATTAGTAGAGACAGTAGCACATGTGATAAGAGCAAACTTGTTAACATTTTCAGATGAGGACTTGCCATCAGAAGGGAAAGAACATAACCAGCACTTCAAATCACAGTAGGGTGCGAAGGATTTTATGTGCCACATGTGCTAATAAAAAATGAGTCTGCTGTTAAAATTTACACCCTCGCCGCCGCAAAAAAAGTAGGAGTTATGGAAGAAGATATATGTTTCAGAAATGATACTACAAGGAATGTTCAGGATTTTGATAATGAGAAAATATGTGTCATGGGTGAGTTTACCACTATGGTTATCGTGTCGGCTCATACGAAGACGATATTTTTGGTTATAGATATTAGTGCAAGCTTTACAATACTTTTGGGCAGACCTTGGTTACATGCAAACCAAGTTGTAAGTTCGACCTTGCACCAAAAATTGAGTTTCATCTTCATTGATAAGCTAATAACCATTCAAGGAGATTTTGAGAGAAAAATAATCACATTACAAACCCAGCTATCGAAACAAATCTGGTTCAGAAGAATTATAAGGAAGAGAGTGTGAATCAGGTATTTTACAAGGCCTTATCCAGGAAAAAACTTCCTAGTTGGTTCGAGCATGGTCACCCCAAGGTGGCTCACTATCTAAGGGAATACTTCTTCTTCCCAGGTATGGGTTTGGGTCTAAGAGGTAATGGTCATATTGAACCTCTTGAAAGTCAAAAAATGTCTCATGAAGCTTCGTAAGGTTTAGGTACCATCCCACGGAAGAAGACTGAATGGCGCGAGAGCTGGAAAAAATGCCAGAGACCCATCGAGCAAAGAAAAAGGTGGTAATGTATTTGATCAAACAACCACCCTTAAATGGTCATCTCAGACGGAAGGGAGATTCTCATCCATATATGGGATTCAAGGAACCAATGATCGTGAAGCATGCTGGTGATGTAGAAGAATTAGTAGATGGTCTGGAAAACCTTTTTGTAAAGGATGAAGAAAAAGTCATAAGCGCAATAAAGGTTGGGTCAGGTAAGTTTCTAACTCATTCAAGACCCTTTATCCGACCGAGTAAGGGTCTTGAATCACCTGAATTTGAAAATAAGTCATTTTTTATTTCCAGTTTTCATAATATTTTGAAAAATCCAAAAAAATTAAAAAAAAACTAAAAAATCAAAAGGATTTTGTTTTTTGTAGGAAAAATATTTTGGAGAACAATGTACTCGCCATTAAAAAGGGATTGGGAATACTGACAAGCCATGGGGGACTGTGGAACCACCAAAAAGAAAAACTTGAACCGACTAAAAGAGTAAAGTTTGTCATTCATAACAAGGGAGTTCAACCTTTAAGGGCAACTCAGGAAGAAATGATTGATACAACCAAAATATAGATTCAGTGCAAGAATGTGACCAAACTGAAGACAAAAGCACTAAATTTAATCGAAGAGGAACCATTGCAACTAAGACCAAAATGGATGTGGAAGCCATATGATAAGAAGGATGGGAGATTCATAATACCTGAAAGATGAGTTTTTTCCACCACATAAAGGCAAGACGTTGAATCCTCCACTTAAGGAAGAAGTTTCTTACAAGGCCATATCATTAAATTTGAAAAATGATGGAGTAATTAATAAGAAAGTAGTGAATGATTTTCCAATCACAAGGTTCAAGATAAAGCAATTAGAGTTTCGAGAAGATCCAAGAATCAACCAGAAAGTCATCGCCATAATTGTTCAACCATGTGATCTGGACAGTTAGCATGATCCAGGCTCATCAAATGTTACTCGACCCAAGAAAAACTACAATTAAGGTATGTTGCTCGACTCTTAAACCAGGACAACGAACATTTATGATGACTCATATAGAGAGGTGCTCACCTACTACCCATCCATAACCATTTTCTACCACATTACCATGTCCATAACCTCACATACCATCAGTTCATAACCATTTTCTACCACATTACCCCATCCAAAGCCCTGACGTTTTGTCCAAATATTCTCTCTAAAAATAACGAGAGAGAAAAAACCAACCTAGGGGCATTAGTCGTCACTTTGCTAGGCCTTATTAGCATAAATAAATGATCATTGTTTCTTGTTCAAGTTCAGCCTCAAATTTAGAAGAAATAAGACAGCGACAAAGTTGCTCTCGAAGCCAAATAAATATATAAATGTTCTTTTCACTAAAAAGAAATGAGAGAAAGTTTCTGAAGAAGACAAAATTTTAAACTTTCTAGTTTGGAGTTTCCATTTTATCTGTTTTGTCCATCCATCAATCACTCTTCACCTTTTTCATCTACTTTTTGTCATTACCGATAAAATCTTCTTGTCATTCACCTGTCGTCATTACCCATAAAATCCTCTCTGAGTTGTTGCAATTAACAAATGCCCTCCATTTGGAGGATGAGCAGTAAGTCTCATACGAAAAAAATTAAAAAAATAAATGTAAGGGCAGAGTTATCACCATGCTAGGCCCTTAGATTTTCTTTAAAAAAATTGGTAGTTGAAACAGTCACTTGGGAAAATTGAGTAGCACTTGAAAGGAGCTTGAGGAAAAGAAGAGTCGCATGGAGAAAATTGAATATTTAAAGCATCGATCCATCATCCTTGCACTTAAAAAAAAAAGGTCATAAATCATTTTTATAGTTTGAAGATCGGTAAAGTTGATTATAGCTGGGAGAATTGACAGAGTTTAAAATTTAGACCGGGATGGTAATACTTTTGGTAACACTTAACAGACAGGTGGCATGTCAGGATTCATAAACTTTTGTATATAGTTGAGTATTTTATTTTTCATCTTTTGTTTTCAAAATTTTATTTTCTAGGATTTGTTTTGTTCTTTTAAATATAAAAATAAAAATAATAATAATAGTAATAAAGAATTATTTTATTTTTTTTAGGATTACTTAGTATTTCATATATTAGGAACATGTGCTACTAATTCGCTCTTTTGCAAGGTCACCAATTACATGATTTCCAGATCTTTGATGTGAAGCTCAAAGGGAAAGTAAAGGTTCCTGGCAATCATGAAGATAGCTGAGGCATTTCAGTTATCCAAATTATAAGAGGATCGAAGAAAATAAGAACCAGATCGACATAATGAGAATATTTCGAGCAAAGTCATAAAGATTGAAGATTTACTACTCAGACGATGTAATTTAGTAATATGACATAGCATGTTATAGGAGAATTAATGTAATTAAATAAAGTGCTACCTTTTTTCGCTATGCTGGAACGGCACAATTACCGTTTTGTCGTGACCTCTATTATGTGGATGTGTACTCGTGCAAAATCAAAATACTTAGAAATAATTCGGTTGAACTTTATAGTGTCAACCCGGATACTTTACAAGAGAAGAATCCAACAAAATATTTGAGACTCAAATAAATGTACAAAATTAAGTGTGCAGCTTTGTCATTCAGTTGCACACAATCTTTGACAAAAAAGGGCAACTGTAGACATCCTAATTTTGTATATAAATATGGGTCATGAACGCCAGTATGATGTGAAGTCGTATCCAACCAGAAACTTAGGACAGCAATTTATAAGTTTTCATGTCTACCTCTTGGTTATGCGACCACCTATGATAATTTTTGGTCGATAGTGGACCTAGTAGCCTATAATTAGTAAACCCACCAAGTCTAAAAGTAAACCATGTTGTTCATATCCTCTCAAAGTCCACTAAACGTTTAACTAGTAGCCCGTCGTCCTTTAAGTCCTAGGCGTCCACCAATCCCATTAGGTTAGCACTCAAAATGACGACATCATTTCTACCTAGTGTTGACCTTATTTGTAAGTCTTTTTATCGTAGTTAAAATCATGGGATTAAATAATATATTGAATTTTATTAATGAAATAGGAATATATTTAAAAAATGAGAATAATATTAATTAAATTTGGTAGTAATATTTAGGTCTTCAGAGCAACCACAGTTATACGAGTAAAAGATGGACTAAATTCAAATTTGGTGTTTGGTCCGTTCAAACCCAAGTGTAGTGGGGCGAGCAAAAATGAGTTATGGTCCGAAATTTTTTACTGTTCGGGATCAAAAATGATCCCAGAACTGGACCAAACCCAAATAGTGGAACGTTAACCTAAACCTGCGCCCCTTGCCAGGCGTTACGCTGACTCTCTGTCTGATGACATGCGTTTATCTAGACGGGCGTTTCATTAGACGGGCGTGAACCAGAAGTCCGCCACATCATGTGTTCATCCAAGAGGACGCCCCATCATGCGTAACGGCAGACGCACGCCTGAAATCAAGCGTTCGGCTGGAATAATGCATGTGTTGCTCGTTCGGCTGGAGTAACGCCTGTAGTGGGCGTGCGCCTTTTTCTGGGGCGTTACTATAAGCGAGCGCCTACTCAGATAGTCGTTGAGATTTGTTACCGTTGATCAACGACTATATTTTGGTTTGTATTTTGATATACCTATAAATGAATTTATACCCTTTCGTTCTCATTTCGAAACCACACCTTTCACATTTCAAATAACCTAATACGAATATTCCTTTCATCTTTCCTTTTCATAATTATGGCTTGCGAAAATTTTAGTATTAATGCAGAGAATTTCACCATAGAGGAAGATTTATCTCTTTATCGAAACATAGTATTATATTATCCAACAAGGGGTCATGAACGTCGGATGAATGGTTCAATGAGCATGGAATGGTTAGAACATATCCATGCTAACTTTTGTAATGAAACCGGTAACCCCAATAACCGGAACCGAGCAGGTCTTTTTTATCGATTTCAGGAAATAGGTAGGGAGTACTATAATTTTCAATTGTAACCGCTTAGGTGAATGAAAGAATATTTAGGAATGAAACTGATGACGAAGTTGTTGCCAGATCTCTGGAGGAATGGAGAAGATGGAAAGGTTCAGATTTCAGGTACCAACCTCATTTCGAGATCCTAAGGGTGATGGAAAAATACAACCCTTTTGTGTTGATTGTTCTTCGAAGATGTTTAGATCGTCATCCAGGGCGTCATACCACTCGTTGAAGGGTTGATTATAGGTTTTGTGGGTATATCTCTTTGTAAACCCTCACGAGAGATAACTCGTTCTTTGGGACCACCTAAGGGGTTAAAGGCTTGTTGCACGTGCTAAGTGCAACTGTGGCTCCTGCGAAAATGAGATATCTTAACATCTACTGATGTATTGTTGTTTTGAATAAGTGATATTGGTTATTTATGATACTTCCGTTAATTTATTCATTACAACGTAGTAATCATATTGATAATACAAGAGCTAAAAGGTAGACCTAAATTCACTTTCGCAGGCATCGTGGCTGCACTTAGCATGTGCAGCAACCCTTTAAACCCCTAGGTGGCGCTAGCGGTCGAGTGGTGTCTCGGGCGGGTTTACAGATATTTACCCAAAAAACCTATCCACAGGATTTAGAGATTGTTATTCCTAACCAAAATCTGACCATAAGTGTTCGATCAAGTCATTTCGCAAACGAATATGAGTATCTTTGTTGTGTACTGCACGTCGGCGTTGCTCAACTCTCACACTCGAAAGTTCAGCAGTATTTTGTCTCGAAATATTTACCGGTGCATGGTTGTTGCGTTGATCATATTCATGTGACCAATCACCGGGTAAACGCTCATCCTCTATTATCATATTATGTAAAATGATAACAGTTTTCATGATATATATGCAAGTACATCTGGATTCCACATTCTTGCAGGTTGCTTGACGATGGCAAATCGATTTTATAGTACACCAAAGGCTCGCTCTACATCTTTTCGGCAACCCTCTTGCATTGCTGAAATTTTTTGTTTCTTCTAGGAATCTGGTTGTTTAATAGACATCACAATAGTAGCAATCTCTAGGTATATTCCATCACCAAGATAATATCCCATATCATATTGATGTCCGTTTACAACAAAGTTCACAGGGGGTTCTTTCCCGTTGATAAATTTTTTAAAAATATAAGAACAGTTCATCACATTAATATCATTGTTGGAACCAGGCATACCAAAAAATGCATGCCAAAACCAGAGATCATATGACACCACTGCCTCCAGCACAATACTTTCACTCCCTTTGTACGCAGTGTAAGCACCTGATTCCGCCGATGGGCATTTATCCCATTTCCAATGCATGCAATCTACACTACCCAGCATCCCTGGAAATCCCCTATCCTTGTTTTCATTAATAAGAAGTTCAACGTCACACTTAGTTGGTGTGCGCAAATATTATTTCTCATACAAATACACAATCGTCTTACAAAACTACGAGTTGCTTCCAAAACAGTGGTTTCTCCGATACGTAAGTACTCCTCAATTGCATCGGTCGCCATCCATAAGCTAAATTCGTATTGCTGCAGTAACTTTTTGATGAGGGGTTAATCCAGGAACGCTACAAGCATCTTTTTTTTGAACAAAATAAATATTTATAGCTACGACATCTCCCAATATATGGTTGAACAATTATCGCCACATTCTAAATCTTCTATGAAATACATTAGGTGGAAACGTCGGGTTTCTGCAAAAGTAATCTTTCCAGAGAAGTTTTGCATCGGCATCACGTTCTCTTGGTATTTGGATACGAGTATGCGGCCAGTTCATACTTGAAACGATCAATACCAAAGAGACCGCTTGGTTATTTTGTCTCAATGCAACCAAATCTTCGTCTGATGAGTACAAACTATTGTTATCATCATCACCAGATGAAGAAGAAGAAGAAGGAGGAGGAGGAGGAATAGAAGAACAATAAGCATAATAGGGATTTTTATTCTCATAGTATGCCATTGGTTGCTGTTGGATGCAGTTTTGGTTTGTATTATTGGAGAATCTAGTGTTCAATTTATAGGCATATTAAGATAAGTCTTTGAGTTTTGATATGACCAAACACTCTCGGTATTTTAAAAATTAACTGACTTGAGGCAAGCGGGGTGAATAGACGCATTAAACATAAAAAGTGTCGGTTGAGAAGACAAGACCAAGCACAAAAAAACAACAAAGGAAAAATTAAATATCTTTTTGAAATGACAATACAAAGCAGATATAAAGGACAAAACAAAGTTTCAAAATATCTCTGGGGATGACAATAAAAAGCAGGTAAAAGACAACGCAAATGTAAGAAAAGTATTTTGAAATGACAATTGAAATCAGGTAAAAGATATATCAAAGAAAAAAAATGTATGTTCGAATGACAATACAATGCAAATGAAAGACTACCCATATGTATCTTGATTCCCGGGCGCCAAGCGCGTGGGCACAAAAGGAGGCAAAGATGATCTGGATGTGTAGTTACTTGATTGCATTGTTGATGATTATCCCTGACCCATGGTATTCCACATTTGTGGTGGCAAAGTTTGAGAAAAAGTGCCAAACCCATTGGGTGGTTGTTGTTGACGAAAATGGGCTAGTTGTAACTCCAAATTGTTGATGTGAGTTTGTTGACCCCGTATTTCTTCATCTTTTGCCATGAGAAACTCCATCCTCTCATTCGTTTCATTTAACGTAAACGTACGAAACTCTTGCCTAAAATCAGCATATTGTTGAACCAAACCATAAGCTTCGACCTGTTATGAAAAAAATTAAATCAGATTCTCACCCATTTTTATATACTAAAAAAACAGTGGTTTGTTGTATACTTAAGTATGACAATTGTTGTTGAGGCGGAATGGGTACATGTTCATCAGGTTCTTGGATGTTTTGTTTAATACGGTCACCAGCATAACCGTATGTTTCAACCTCCCAATCGACTTTGGTGGCATATTTCTGCAAGTTAGTTACATGTCGCCAATACTCCATATACAAATCATACGTAACAACATGCACTAATTAACTTGCAGGGACCACTTCGTTTTCCCTCATGTAGTTAGCTTCGTCATTGTTCAGGTTGCTAATACGAGTAGGCGGGTTGCTGGGAACGCCCCATGTACAATGGTATTGCCTCCAACACCATTCTCCGAGGTACACGTTATTCTGTGAAAAGAAAACAACTATCAACAAATAAATCAATCAACTAACCGAAATTCAAAGAAAATAAAAAACAATCCTATGGAAATAAATTATCAAATTACGGTGCCTATCCAAGTGAATATAATCCTTTTCTCTGAGAGCTCTATTGCTTTCCCTCCAATATCAGTTCCAAGGACTAAGATTGCGGAATCCCAAGGTTGTCAGGTCACATCATCTACAGTCAACTGATTAATAAAATTCCTTCAACGGAAAATATCAATACTCTTCCTTCGTGTACCCTTCCACCAAGAACTTCTAGGTCACACTACTTCATTTTCACTCGTTGGGTTCTTTGGTCGACATATGCCCAGATATCCGTACCCCCAAAACTACAATGTGAAGACAACCAACGAAATAAATAAATTAGCAACAAATAAACATTTAAAAGAAATAAAAATTAGAAAAAGAAATTTACCTCCAATATTTGGAAGGGTCCGGCTAGTGACTTTTGTCTCCTGCCAGATGCGGCGAGTCCGGAATACAATTTCGCAAATTCAGCACTACCCCAGTTATAAGTGGCAACTGCATTTAGATCCTCAAAAGCAGCTAACCATCCAGCATCAATATATTTTTTTGCATTAGAAAAGAAAAACTATCCCAAAACATACATACAAAAGGCTCTGGCCACTCTCTCAGCAAGTATGCTATCATCGTTAGCCACAACCAACGTTCATGGCTCAAAATATGTGCTCAAAAATGCAATCGTAATTGCATCTGAAACCCATTGGGCGGGAATATGTTCTCTTTTACAAACCTCACTATCTTTAATTTCTAGAAAAACATGAGCCGGACATATTCAAATTGGTACTTTACCGAGTCATACGGAATACCACTACCAATACAAATACTTAATCCTGCCAACATGACCCAATCAAGCGGTATGAACCCAATCTCACCAAAGGAGAAGTGAAACGTGTTCGTGGTATCCCAAAAACGCTCAACAATGTAGTCAATCAAAGCATGTGACGAATCTACTACATCCATGGTCAATAAACGGTCCCATCCTGCCTTTTCAATAATGTATTTAACCCTAGGGTTGTGTTTAGTAATACCTGCATAGGTCTGAATGACCGATTTGAGGGAACCATGATGTAAATACTTGAATTTTGTATCGGTTGAATATGTAATATTCGTCGATGCGTGACCCTGAGCATCTTCCATCATAGTATAGTTCGCCAACCCGGGAAAATCGACCATTTCTTCAGTACAAGGGTCTACTTCTGGATCCTCAACAGTTTTAGCTTTCTTGTTCCTCTTTTTTCGACCAATGAATCTCGATGTCACATTGCTCAACATCTGTGCAAACAGTACATACAAGTTTCAAAATCAAGAGTAATTCTCACAATGCACAAATATAAAACTCTATATTAATCCATAAATCCACAAAAATACTAATTTCATCACTACAAAAGTAATTATCTAATTAGATAATCAAATGTACAAACATACAAAAATCAACCAAATTACAAAATTCATGATTAACAAAATAGTCCACTACTAATCAAATCATCAATTGTACAAAAAATCGTCATAATTTCCCAATTCTATAATTCCATAAACATTCATTATAAAACATAAACATTCCTAATTCCCAAATTTGAAAGACAATCAAGTCAATTAATCATAAAATTAACCACAACCCAACTCAAATTAACCAACAACTTAATCAATTCTAACTTCAATTCAACAAATTCTCATCAAATTTTTATTCCCAATTTACAACTTCCATAAACCCTAGAAATATACCCAATTCCAAAATTACAATTTCTAAAACCTAGTATGTCTATTTCATAATCATATGTTTATTCTTTAAACACATATATACAAATTTAATTAACAAAACATTAACATAAATCATTATCTAAACCTATGAAATCAATTACAATTTATATCAAAGTTTAAATTTATTACCTTGCTTGATTTTAAATAATCCTAACTTAGATTACTTAGTATCAAATGTGCCAAGCTTTTATAAATTTGAAAAGAGTTTGAGCTTGATTTGGAGGGAGAAGTGGGTTGAGTGGTAGGCGGCTGTTTTGGAGTGCGTTTGTTTGTGTTTGTGAAGTCTTTAGGAGAAAACGAAATTGTGGAGTTGAAGAAGAGAGTTGTACGGGAATGTATTGGTCCGCCCTATCAGGCGCTCAGCCAGCCCTCCGCCTGGTGAGACGCGCGTTCGGCTAGGGAAGCGCCTGATGCTTCAAGCGAATGTCTAAACCTGCACCCGTCTCAGCTGAAACACGTACCAGCTGCACGTGTAAAAAAATGACGGGCGTTTGGCTATGATTCTGCCACATCAGGCGCTCGGCTAAGAGAGCGTCTGTCTCTGGGGCATGCATCTAGGGGTGCGTCTATCATCAGGCGTTCTTTTGGTTTACGCCTCCCATCGACCGTTCATCAAATGTCCGCCCCACCCAAGCGTATTCATAGGCGTACGCCTGTTTCAACAGACGTATATCTAGCTGTGCGTCCAACTCTAGGTGTTAGCTTAGACAACCGTCCAATAAAATTTTACTCATGTACAGTTGCGTTTCAGGCGGACTAAAGAGTAAAAATTTTACTCTTTGATCATTTGGTAAAGTCGTATGACTGTGGTTGTTCTTAGTATTTACTGTTCGATCGGAATTTATTTAATCCAATGATTGTTGTTAATAGAATAAGGGTATAAATAGGGAGCAAATTTGTGTGTTGAAAGAGGAGAAAATCTTTGGAAAAATTATTGATGTTAGGAATTTTGTTAGGAGAGTTTTGAGTTGGTGATCGTTTTGATAGAATTATAGAGTTTGGATACGATTTAACGGAAGTTGTTGGTTGATCAATTTAATCTAAGTAACATTATCAATATATTCCGGGCGAAAACAGGTCAGTTAATTGAATTGGAAATGTTTCTCGAGTAAGCATCTTATAACATTATCAATATTTACAGCCATTGATCTTTTGGATATGGGACCGGATCCCTTAACTTAAGTTTTTTGGCTTAATTTTACGGCCATTGATCTAATTACATCCAGCCGTCAAATATCTAAGCCCTAGTATGTTAAATTTGCAGATATAGTTTGGCTCAAGCCGAGCCGATAATCAATCTGATTAATGTACTTGCGGAAATTAGATCATAAATATCTAACTATTCTTTGTTTTCCTCCTTAGGGTTTTTCGAGACATGGATTTCTTGGATAGCTTATGTGAAGACGGACGAAACAACGATGATCATGGTGTTTCAAATAATATTGGTACTGACGATCAATCCCAAGATGCTAGAGAAATTATTGAGGAGATGTCTACTCCAATAAAAGAAGGTAATAATGGTATGACCACACCATATCTTTCAATGACTTTTAATTCATATGAAGAAGCATATAATTATTACACTGAATACGGAAGAAAAAACGGTTTTAGTGTGTGAATTCGATCGACGAATAAAACTCGTATATGAGTCGATCAAGTGACTTCTGCTCATTTTGTATGTTCTCCTGAAGGACAACCCACAAAAGAAAAAGCTCTAGGGAATAGACGAAAATTTTAGAAGTTGTAGTATTGTTCAGTGTGGGTGTAAGGCAGAAATGCGGATTCTTATGAAGAAATATACAAACCAATGGAGAGTAACAAAATCATTGGACGAGCATAACCATAAAATTGTGACTCCACTAAAGAGGATACAATTGCGTACTAATCGGTATATGCCAGAGTCAAGGAAGGATTTAACAGAGGCGTTCAATAGAGACAATCTTCGAATTGCGAAAGTACCTTCAGTGTTTGGCGGTTCAACTATATGTTTCGATAAAAGAGATTGCTATAATCATTTACGTTCAGTTAGACGACATGAGTTGGAAGTTGGCGATGCACAATCAGTTCTTAACTATTTTCAAAGAAAACAAAGGGAAAATCCACAATTCTTCTATGCCCTACAAGTGGATGATGATGTGCGAGCAGTAAACTTTTTTTGGGTTGATACAAGATCACGTATGGCTTACGAGCATTTCGGCGACGTGGTTATATTTGACACCACATATAGGACAAACAAATATCATATGCCATTTGCACATTTTGCTGGGGTTAATCACCAATTTGGCTGTGCTCTTCTGCAAGATGAAACTGAAGCTACTTTCATTTGGTTGTTTAAGAAATGGCTTGAGGCAATGGGTGAACGACATCCTATATCAATTATTACTGATCAAGATTCTGTTATGTGTTCTGCTGTAAGAAAAGTTTTTCCAAACACACGACACCATTTATGCCTTTGGCATATAAAGAAAAAGTTTGGGGAGAAGCTCTCACACATATATTACTCCAAATCAAAGTTCAAACGTGCTATGAAAATCTGCATAAACTGGACATACAGTGTGGTTGATTATGAAGAGAAATGGAGCTCTTTGATTACTGAATTTAATCTAGAAAATTATGAGTGGCTTAATCAGTTGTATCAAATATGCGAGGACTGGATACCTGTATACCACCGCAATACAGTTTATGCTGGAATGAATACTACCGGTCGCAGTGAGGGAGCGAATGCCTTCTTCAATGACTTTCTAGGGATAATTGGGAAAATACCCTAAAAATGGATACCCCGTTAGAAAAATACCCCGTAAAATAAAATTTCTGGGAAACTACCCCACCGTCTTTTTTTACATCCAAAAAGTCAATATCACGAGATAGACTGGTCAATATCTCGTCTGACAAGATCTCGTATGATGATAAAATTACCAGATTACCCTTCTCTTCTTTAAACATTTAGGTGGACACGTGTGTAGATCGAGTTTGAACACGTGTAAAAGAGACGGGCTAGATATCTTACACGTGTTAAAAAGGAAAACATGTACCATATGGTCGGTCTAGGGTTCACTCCCTTTCATTTTTTCTTTTCACTACAGAAGAACCCTAACCGTGCCAGCCGTCCTTTCTTCTTCTTCTACCATGAAAAAATGGCGTCGATCTTGTTCTTCAAATCATTAGAACCCTAGCCATAACCATCGTGTCGATTCCAGCTATCTTCTGCTACTGAAAAGAGCAAAAATCTTCCAGCTATCATTAGAAATCTTTTCTCTACAGAAGAACCCTAGCCGTAATCATTTCTTCTTCTTCTGCTACTGAAAAGAGCGGCTATTCGTATATTAACAGCATAAACAAGTAAGTCAGTTGAAACCTAAAACTTATATTAAATTATTAAATATGTTACTTTGATTTTTAATGAAAATTGATTTCTAGGGTTTTCAAAAATTGGAGGTTTTTCTGTTTTGTAAATAAATTGGGGGTTTTCCTGTTTCTGATGAGATTGATTGTAGCATTTCGAATGATCAATTTGATTTAATTTTGTTTAATTTGTAATTTTCTGAAACAAGTAAGAATTGGGGGTTTCACTGAATAATAAGGAAGGAAGAAGAACCAGGTAAGAATAGGGGTTTTCACTGAATTTTTTCTTAGGGTTCACTAAATTAGGGTTCACTGAATTTTTTCTTAAATTAGGGTTCGTTCATCAATTGGGGTTTTTTTCTGTTTCTTGATGAAATTGATGTAGTATGAATTAGATTTTTTTTTTCTGTTTTTGTTTCGATTGATTAATTTGATTTCATTATGGTTGATTTTTTAATTTTCTGAAATTGGTAATTTTTTTCTAAAATTAGGGTTCAGTGAAGATTAAGGAAGGAAGAAGAAAGAGATCAAACAATGCATCGGGATAAACAATATGGTTTCTGATTTGGGGAATTTCTGGTTTCTGTTGTGTGTAATTAGTGGTTTCAGTTGTGTTTCTGTTTGTAAACCAAGAACAATGTTGTTACTTAATATGAATTTATGTTGTGTTGTCTGTTTGTAAACCAAAATTGTTGTCTCAAGAACAATGTTGTTTAACTGTTGTGTTGAAAATGAATTTATGTTACCAAAATGTTGTCTGTTTGTAAACCAAAATTGTTCTGTTTTGAAAGTGTTGTCTGTTTTGAAATTTCTGTCATATGAATTTCTATTTGTTTATGCTTTGTCATATGCTCATCCAGATGTTATGCATGTTTGTCATATTAGCCACTTTAATTAGGGTTTCTGATTTTTGTTATGTTTTTATGCTACTAGGGTTTTGAAAAGAAATTTTTGTTTAACTGTTGTGAATGGAAGACATGAGGGTCGAAAACTTTATTGTGATGATGTTGCTGGCCAAGATATTTGTTTTAGTAAGTTTAAAGAAATGGTAAGGATTAGGTTTAGGGGAATTGGTGTTATACTACCATAAATAATTTTATGGGATAATTATGAAATTAAATGTGAATTGGAATTTTTTGATATGTGGGGAAATGATGCAGAAGATGAGGTTGGGTATGTTTCACTAGGACTTTCTGTTTTAGGTTGTAGTCAAATTGTTAGTGGTTCAGTTATAAGTGGAGTTTCTACACCAAAGAAAAAGACAGTTTGTAAACCAAAGGTGATAGTTAGGAAAAGTCCAAGATTAGAAGAAAAGGCAGGAAGAAAGAAAAGTCTAGCTTTTGATGGAGATAGTGATATTTTCAGTACCCAAGCTACTGTTGTTGATAATCAAGAAGGCAGCAGTAAAGGAAAGAAAAAAGTTAGTGTTCAACTTAACTTCGATGATGATGATGAAGACTTCTTAATACAAGCATCTACACAAGCTAGTATTGTTGAGGAGGTACAAGTGAATCTGCCAAATGAAGCTTTGGATGAATGTCATCCAGATGATGATCCAAATTTTCATTATGTAAAAAGTGAAGACGAAGGAGACAGAAAAAGTTATTCAGAATGGCTAAGAGGGTATCTTAGAAAGAAAGATGTCCAGAATGGTAAGTTTTTACTTTATATTTTCATTTATGCATATTTTGTAGATCCTAATGCTAACAGATTGTCCTTTGGGCCTGCAGAGAATGATGGGCCTGCAGAGAATGATGGGTCTGCAGATAAAAATGGGCATGCAGTTGATGGTGGGCCTGCAGTTAATGGTGGGCCTGCAGTTGATGGTGGGCCTATAGTTGATATGGTGGCATGGCAGAAAAAATTTGGCCAATATGTAAAGGACCCAGGTGATTTGACAATGGAGAATGAAGATATTCCTGAAGCTTCTTCTGGTGAATTTTATAAAGGAATGGCATTTGAAGATAAAAATGCTTTCTTAAGGCATTTAAGGGAGTATGCAGTATTAGAGCATAGTGTGTATAAGTTGAAGAGGTCAGAGCCTTGTAGAGTGTATGCTGAGTGCAAGAACAAGCAAAGTGAAGGTTGTATGTGGGAAGTTTGTGCAAGGCAAGTAGTTGGTGAGGCTACTTTAACAATTAGGAAATGCAACGTGGAGCACAAATGTATTGCTAGTGGAGACCCAAACAAGAATCCAAAGTGCAACTCTAGATTTGTAGCTGACCATTTGAAGAAGACATTGAAACCTTGTGATGGGATTCCAAAGCCTAAGCAAATACAAGACTTCTTAGTTTGGAGTGACCTAAATACAGAAATCCCTTATTGGGTTGCTTGTGAGGCAAGGGTATGTAGTTCACTGAACTTTGATTTCTTTGATTTCTTTTAATTATTTCTAACTGTTTTTTATCTTTCTTTGTTTGGAGGTGCATCTGCTTCAATACCAAAATGGAAGTTATGAACACTCATACTCAATTGTTCATAGTCTTTGTCAAGTGGTTACAGAGTTGAATCCAAGGAGCATTGCCAACTTCACTTACACCACAGATGAGAAAGGAAATAAATTTAACAGCGTCATAATATCCTTCCATGCTCAAACACAAGGCTTTAATGAAGGTTGTAGGCCAGTTATAGGGTTGGATGGTTGTCACTTGACTGAAAAATTTGGCGGTGTTTTACTTGCAGCCACTGCTTTGGATTGTGAAAATTGTCTTTTCCTACTAGCAATTTGCATTTACAGGAATGAGAGTGAGGAAAACTGGTACAATTTTCTGAAAGATTTGAAGCCTAAGATTATAACTAGACATGGATTGACATTTATATCTGATAGACAAAAGGGACTTTTAGAATCTGTTGCAGAATTGTTCCCAGAAGCCAATCACAGATACTGCGCAAGTTAATGGCTTCAAAACATTCTTAAATACTTTTCATATATTTATCTCCTGACTTAATATGGCCTTTTTTTATATTCCAAGCACTTATACAAGAACTTTTTGACCAAGGGATTCAAGGGTCCAAAGCTAACAAGTCTAGCATGGAATGCTGCCAAGGCCTACAAAAAGTCTCATTGGAAGGTTATTTTTGCAGTGTGAAGTTTTGTTTGTTTTATGATGTGTTTTGTTTCCACTAATCTCTATTACTTAATGTTTAGGTGCATATGAATGCTTTAAAAGAGGCGGATATTGCTGCATACAACTATCTAGACAAAATAGATCCACAATCCAGGGCAAGATCTTGGTTCCCACATGATTCTGCATGTGAGCATATTAACAGCAACTTTTGTGAATCCTTCAATGCAATGTGTTGCAACATTAGAGACAAGCCTGTGACTAAGATGGCCACAATGTACTGCCAGGTTGTCATGGGCTTGTATGCTAAGAGAGCTGCACTTGCTGTAACATGGAAGGATGATGATCTAGTTCCTGCATCACTTACTCTAATTAGTAAGATGAAAGATTTAATATGAAAGTATCACTATAAACCTGCACAAATGTTGAAAATGTATGAGGTTACTAATATAACATCAAAGAAAGTTTTCACAGTTGATATTGTATCCAAAACCTGCACTTGTGTTCAGTGGCAGTTGAGGGAATTCCCATGTCAGCATGCAGTATGTGCATTGGTCAAACTGAGACCAAGCTGGGCCCTGTAAGTACTTTTATGTTGTTGATTTTTTTAGTTGACATAAATGTTTTTGATTTTATGAAATAAATGGTATGTTTAATGTTTACAGGTATTGTAGTAAGTACTACACTATGGAGTATTATAAGACCACATATTCATTCTCAATAACTCCATTAGGTGACAGTACAGAGGACTTTCCCAAGGTATGCTTTTAATTTGAAGCTTTTGTTTTAAGAATCTTTTAATAAAGAATCTTTTGTGCTTTTACTATTTTAACCTTAGGTTTTGTCTTTGCATCTATATAAAGAATACAAATCATTTATCATTCATTTATCTTTCTTATCCTCTAGCTTTCTTTTTCTTCAACAGCCACAAGTTGATATCATCCACCCAGATCTGATGAGAGATCCAGGTAGACCTTGTGTGAATAGAAAGAGGTCTTGGACAGAGAGGGACAAACAAAAGAAGCCTAGACATTGTAGAAGATGTGGTGGATTTAATCACAACAAATCTACTTGTCAAGGTGGAGATGTTGGATCTAACCCTAAGAAGAAAGGAGCAACAATTGAATGTCAGGTTGATGGTGAGTCATTTGTTGAAAAAGATGTAGTTTCAAAGAGGATTAGGAAGAAATATGCAGCATCTACTTCAACTGCAGATACAACTTCCTCTTCAAAAAGGACTGCAACCACTACTTCTTCTTCTGCGGCTGCTGGGACAAAGAAGAAAGCAAAGGGTGAAACTTCTAGAAATATCAATGTGAACCAAAATATCACTGCAGGTTCAGGTTCACATGTGGAAGTTAATTTTAAACAATCATTCAACACTTCAGAGCCCTCTTCCAAAAGGCAAAGAAATACCAAGGTTCCATATGATGTTTGATTTTTTTTTTTCTCTCCTTGGATTGTGTTGTTTTGATTTTAGAACATTTGGTGGTCTTTTAGACATTGGTAATGATGTTAAATGTGTCTCTTTTTAGAGACAACTTGTAGTGTATATTACTTTATTTTGAGAATCTTATGTGTTGGATCTGTAATTAAGCATCTTTGTTTCTCTATTATGTGTGTGTTTGTGTTTTTTAATATTTTTTTATGTTTTAGTGTATGTTTTGTTGGGACTTATAAGTCCAGGTGACTGTGATATACAAGCCACTTCGGTGTACAAGTGATTTTATGGTGTACAAGTGACTTCGGTGTACCGGCCACTTTGGTGTACAGGTGATTTGTGGTGTACAGGTTACTTTGGTGTACAGGTGATTTTGGTATACAGGTTCAGCAAAGATAAGTGAATATGTTGACTTAAACATAAGTGAATCTGTTGACTTAACATAATATCCACCGTTCATTCATTGAGGCTGCCACGTGTCGAAATCCTGTGAACTTAGAAGTAGAGGACATGGTAGACATTTCTACAAAAGATTTGGGTATATTCACACAGCTTTAATCCCCACCGTTCATTCATTGAGGCTGCCACGTGCCGAAATCATGAAGAAAGGGTAATTTTGTCTAAAGTCCCACATGTGTACCTAGTTTGACTACTTAACACCATTTGGATGAAAAAAAAGACGGTGAGGTAGTTTCCCATAAATTTTATTTTGTGAGGTATTTTTTCAATGGGGTATCCATTTTTAGGGTATTTTCCCAATTATCCCGATTTTCTATCACCAAATACCAACCTAAGAGAATTTGTTATTAGGTATGATCAGGCATTAACTAAGATTGTGGAAACAGAAATTGCTGAAGATTATATATCGGAGCACAAGGATCGTCTTATCAATGAGAACAATCTGATTTTGAAGCATACTGCAACCATTTATACACGTAACATGTTTGAGTCGCGAACAATTAGTGGACTCAATTAGCTTTAAGTCTCAAGAGAAAGAAGATAACGGGATTTTTAAAGTCTACTCAGTGAAAGCTAATGAAGGGCCTACACAATTTACTGTGAAGTTGAAGCTAGATCCATTAGAAGCGCATTGTACTTGTCAGTATCTTGATTTTATGGTATTACCTTGCAAACACGTTTTGCGAGTTTTTAACAGACTTGAAATTGATGAGAATCCGCTGTATTTCATTAAAAAGCGTTGGTTGAAAGGTGCAAACTTGTTCAGAGCAATGGAGGAAGCTACCACATGGGATAAATATGGATGTGCTGAAGCTCTTAGGCTTACACATTTATGTCGAGTATCAACATAAGTGTTGTCTGATGCTTCAAAATGTGATGACTTATATAAAATAGCACTTGAAGGCATCCGAACAATTGCTGCACAACTGACACAAGAACAAAGTAAAAGAGTACAGACAAATATGGATGCCAATGATCAAGTAGAAACTTCAAATATTCATGAAGAAACTGACCAGTTTCAGGTTCGAGACCCACGCATATCACAAACCAAAGGTAGACCAAAAGGTAACGTGAGTACCACTGGTCCAATAATGAGCTCAATCGAAATGACAACACAGAAGAAACGAAAATGTGGTAATCGTCATCTGCCTGGACACGATAAAAGAAAATGTTCTTCTAAATAATGGTTAGTCATGTAATTGCAGTGGAGATGAGAAAGATGCAGTGGCGACATGGGGGCACAAAAAGGAAAGAGAGAGATGGGGTTTCTATCGCTTTTGGCAAGCTGCGTTATATACTCATCACCAATACATCGCAGGGTTTATAACGACAGGAGCGTTTGCTCATGGAGCGATATTCTTCATTAGAGATTACAATCCATTTTCCCATTGAGGCCGAACCTAAACCTGTGCTCGAGAGATAGCTGTCCATACACTGGTGATCCAGTTTAGTCTCTAGTATTAAAGAAATGTGTCAGGTTTTAGTGCTACCTCTCTGTATACCATCCTGTACGTAAATGTATTTCATTCAGTTCAAAGAAATATTGAGGAGTGAATTGGTGTAGTAAATCAGCTCCCTCCTTTGAATTGGTGCAGTAAATCAGCTCCCCTCCCTGACTTTTTCTAGCTTATCACAAGATATTTTTTACCCTGTGGATCTCACAGGTCGTGACTTTATAGTGAACCAAAGTTTAAATTGAATCGGACATTTTACACTTCTCAACCCTGTTTGTGTTGGAGTCTGAGTGTCTGACTATGATTGTTACTTTGATTTCTGCCATGATATGTTTTTCATGCAGCAATGAAGTCGGAATAATCATCCGAATTTTTCCAATGTTAACCATGATCCTGACCCGAGGTTGGATTGGAACAAATGAATCTTGAGTAATGTGAAATGAGCTCTCAAGTGGGTTGGATACTACTCTAGGGAACCATACTTTGAGACCCTTAACCCATCAGTGTTGCAGTGGCTCCAGCATTCGTTGAGCAGTTCCCTTGCTTAGGCGGATTAAGGTTGGGTAGATTAGACATAGCCGCTGGTGGTGTCATTCCAATGCACACTCACGTACCCTGCTGCAAATGAAGTTGGTGGTTTTATCAGGCACAATATGTGCTGGTTTTGATTCATTTTCAACAAACAAGGTCTACCTAAAAACACTTAGAAAAGGACAGACTATGATTTTCCCACAGATTTGGTCGCAAAAACTACTTTCCTTGATGATAAATTAATTAAGGCACCCATTGCCTTTCTCCACGCTCTGTCCCATGACATCATCCTTGAGTACTTTTTCTCTCTTCCGAGTCTTCCCAGATACCAATCTACACGTAGAGAAGAGAAGGAGAGAGAAAATACACAAAAAAGACAAAATAGCTTAGTAAACCCAAGAGGTGCAAGGGCCTTATATCCTACGTATTATCCAACAAGGAATTGCATTGTACATCAAGTAGAAGTCGACCATGTTATTCTGTTAGAAGAGATCAAGCACAGTGAAACGGATTCTAAACCCCTTTACCTTTTCAGTCCCAATAATTCATAGTATGTCGTGGATGCTTATTGTCAACTCAATTATTTTCTTTCATCAAAACAACTTGCAGTTTTAAGCTTCTTAATTTTTAACCTTAATTCTGTTTATCTCTTTAACTTGATCATAGCTTGTATTAAGATTTCATGTCATGATCCAAGCTTGTACTAAACTTTAGATCAAGTTAGCTGATTTTAAGGTTTCATCCATGATGATACGAGCTCCATCTTTTTTGTGTATAAGAATCCATGAATATTATCTATGCTCAGATGCATGAATATAGTCAGGACATTCTAGATTTGTCTTGTGGGTGTTTGAGATGAGTGCTGCTTGGTTTTTGATTTGATCTGTATTCTTAGTTGCCGTGATAAATACAAGGTGTACGTAGTGGTAACTGGTTAATGAATGGTTTGGAACTCCCTTTGGATTGATCATTAATTAATAATAAAATAATAAATCGGTAATAATAATTTTGGTGATGGATATATTAATTTTGGTGAACACGAAAATCACATACGTTAAAAAAAAAAGACTCTTGATTTCCAACCACAAACTCTTGTTATCTGCTTTTGGAATCTTTTGTGAGCTACTCAATACTTGAACACGATAGACTCCTTTGGATTTACTTGTCGTGCTTCTAAGACATTAGAAGATAAGCCATTAATAAGCAAGATCCAAGGGAGGACCTTCCATTTAAGATATTGTCAACCAGAGGCCTGTCAACGGACCTGCCTCATCAGATTATCATCATAAAATAAAACAAATTGCAAAAAAAAATCTGCGCAATCCTTTCTTTACATTGATGAAAAAATTCCGAGCAATCCTTTCTTTACATCGATGTTGGGTTGACCAATAACGGATGTCGGTGACCCAAAAACAGATTTCCTGTTATGAAGCTTCAGTGAGGCTTTCATATATACATTGATACTTGGATATTCTGATAATGAACTCATGCAATAAGCTTCTCCGATACGTGTTGAAACTATAGAGGAGTTCATTGCCAAGTTGAAACTGTTGAAGTACGTGGAGTACATGCCAAGTAGAGGATTTTGTACGCAACTGACGTGTTGAAGCAAGCGCTTGCTAGAGAGGAGGAACGATTGAAGTTCAACGCATAGATTCAAAACATGTACATTCATATGCTCAATCCTCTAGTATGAACATTGATCCAAAAAAAAAAAAAAAAACCCTATACCATGAACAAAGCTAATAGGCCACAAGGAAAGCAACACATACAGACACTGAAGCCATGCAGTCGACACATAGGCACAAGTGCCATGTCTAATCACTAATAAAAACCAAACCTTGAAAATCCAACGAAGTACCGTTTCAAGAAACACAGTTGAGAATATTCAAGAACTAACATTAAAAAAAAATCAATGGTTCATCCCTATCAAGTCATATTTGTACTTGAATCTTAAAGTTTTAAGACAGTTTTAATTCCAACCAAAAACCTGGTTCTTGTTGGAAAATTGTTAAAGAATTGTTGTTAAACACTAAAAGAAAATTGTTGTTCTTCTGGCTTCAAGACTTTTGATCGGATTGTTTTAGACAAATATTCAACCCTTCCGAATATAATTAGCGAGTACGATTGGATAATCAAATACTGTTTTTAGGATACAATGAAGCCCTATTAACAACGTAATTAAATTCAAGATTTGTACAATCTTGATTCGAACCAAGAACACACTTTAAGAAAGTTCTGAAGAGAAAGAAGAGAAAATACCGGTTTTGACGTTACTTGACGAGGATCAATTCATCGCTATTTATAGGATTCAATAAGCATCTATGGTAACTAATGGGAAAGGTCGCATCCTTTCAATTTCAAACTAAAACCAAGTTAGGTTACAGAAAAGAAAAGATGTACCGTTTTGGGAACCCCTCCCCCCACCCCTAGGACCTCCCCATCGTAGCAGCAAACAAAATGCTCATCACACCTACAACTTAAAAATAAATAAAGCCTCCCTTTGATTTAATGCCCTTCTATGCTTTTTATAACTTCATTGATTACATTTTGCTTCTCAAAAAAAGGCTCATCACACCTGCCATGGACACCTCTTACCAAAGCCTATCATTAAGAAATTAACTTCCTCAGTAACCCAATAATGTAGCAGTAACTGGTCAATCAATTCTAAAAGTTACCAATTAGTAAGCAGTCAATCATTTCCTCTGTAACCCAGCATTGTAGCAGTAACTGGTCAATCGTTGTTGTGTGAAGCATATCTATAACTAACCTCCGTATTTGGTTATTCTCCATAAGAATTACCACACGGGAGCAAAACCACTATCTATTGTTTCCAATTTTTTGTTATCTACAGTTTCACTAATTCCTGATTCTACAAGTATCAGTGTTGATTGAATTGCTAGTGAAAGGTTAAAAATTTTAGACATAAAACTCTGACCATAGTCCCCAGACATCGAGAATAGATGATTTTTCTAATACTTTGATTGATTACTCCCTGTTTATAAGCATACAAAAGTCTACATGATATGTTTGGGATCATTAAAATAAGAAGAATGTCTGTGTTAGTGCTACCAAACATATACTTAATATTTCATGTCATTCAATTCACTTTTCAAGCAATTTGACATTCTCTGATTGTGAATACTGATACACATTCTAATCCTATAGTGAATTCACTCATAAGTATTTCTCTCTCTTTCTGATCAAACATCAACAACTTAGCAATTCTGAATTGTTAAAAAGAGAATAACCAAACAAAACCAATTTAAGAAGCCATGAAAATGTGAAAAAACAATTCATTCATCATCACCTAAACTTGAATTGAACAATATTAGAACAGAAAAAAATAACATAACCATAAACCAAAGAAGATTGAAAAACATGATCAAGAGTACTCAGAGGAGGAGAGTGAAAACAAGTACCAAAGCTAGGGCGAAGGATTATATTGGTGTAATGTTGCTAATGAAGCCACTTTGAAGAAGCCTCTCAACATACTTTCCAAAAATATCAACCTCCAAATTAACTTTTTGCCCAACTTTCTTTAGAGGAATAACAGCATTTTCCTGAGTATAAGCAACCAACATGAAATTAAAACATTCTTCATCATCGAAAACCTTACAAACAGTCAAACTAGTTCCATCCACAACAATAAACCCTTTAGGTACGATAAATTTTAATACTTCTGGTGGTGTTTTCACTTTCACTCACAATGAGTCACCTTCACATTCTAGTGATACAATCTCAACAGTACCATCTACATGCCTTCCCATTCGAGTACTCGGTAGTAAAGTTCTTTCTAAGTTAACGCGCGAACCCGGTACGAGCTCGATCAATGAAGTTTTTCTTAGGGTTTCTGGTGCTAATCCAACTGAAAAATCAAAATGTTTTTTTATCAAATTCAGTGACCGTAAGACAAGTACCATTAACTGAGATACTATCACCAAGTTTAACATCTTCAAGAAAGACATTTCCAGATATTTTCATCTCAAATCCACCATCTTCAGCATAGCCTAATTGTTTAACTTTACCCATTTCTTCAACAATTCCAGTGAACAGATTTTGAACTGGATTGTAATTAGGGTAAGGAAGGGACTGAATTGAGGGTTTCTGAAAACTGTTGGCATTATAGAAGAGATTATGTACTGGGTTTCTGGAACTGAGATTAAAACTCACTTGGTTTTTGAGGGAGTTCTTTGTTGATTGGTAAAGAAGGTTTTTGGAGGGGAAGATTTTAGGATTTTTGATGAGATTGCAGCAAATGATTAGAAATTATCATGAAAGGAGGTATTGAGAAAACTGAAACCCTAGAATCTTAGTTCATAAACAGAGAAGAGAGGTGAAACTCAAGGACCACCTACCGGCTAACACAAAATAAAACCTTACATGGGTAGTCAATTGGGATTTAGAATGATTTATAGAGAATTCTCAAATAGGCTGTTATTCAATTGAGATTTCCAGAGAATCTCTCAAACTCTCCTGTTATTGGATAGAGACTTTTTCGAAGTCTTTTAAATTCTCTCAAACTCTCTTGTTATTGGATTAAGATTTGTTAGAAATCACTCAAACACTCTTGTTATCGGATTAAGACTTCAAAATCATGGATTTGTTACTTATTGGGATTTTGTGAGACTTTTTGGATGAAAATAGGCATGAGTGAAATCTCTCCCTTATAGGTGATATTTTGAGAGACTTAAAAATTTAGATAAATGGATATAATCCAAAGGTCCTCATTCCTCAGACCTATCCATCGACCAAATTCCACCCACATATACATACAATTGGATTACCAAGTATTTTAACCATATATATTTACGAATGGACTACTAAAACAATAAGAATAATACAAGATACTTTAGTAGAAAATCAACCATGAGCAGACATGGTTAGATTTGTAAAAAAAAATTATGCATGATCAATTGAAAGGTCAAGCACAATGTTGTTTGGATATAGAAAGGTGTTCAGGGAGTTGAATATCATTTCCGATCCAATTGATTATTGGTAAAACATGTTTATTCTTAAAACTCAACTATTTTATACAGGAGCAACATTTTCAGCTTCAACAAACATGTATCATGTGAATGTCTTAACAATAAATCTTTCAAAATCTCTTGATTGTGATTCTTTTGCGTTATTAGGAGTCCTATGTAAAGCAATAAAATAAAATTGAGTCTCAAACCGAACAGCAACTGAGTACTCCATGGTATCCAAATTTTCAAGTTTCCAGAACCCTACAACTTGATCATAATTTACCGAAACATGTACATTTTATTATACAATTCATTTAATAAAAAAATTTAAACAATAACAAGAAGTATATATGATTAGATATTTTACATCTTTTTATCTCTACAAATCACAGAGACTCTCTAGATTTGTATCTATAAGTCTCAGAGACTCTCTACAATTCTCTTTTAAAATCACTGGAAATCTCTATACTTCCACAGAGTCTCCGGGAATCACTAAAAATAAAAGTCTATGAAAGTCTATATATATCTCATTTGACTGGTAAAGAAGGTTTTTGAAGGAGAAGATTTTATGATTTTTGGTTAGATTGCAGCAAATGATTAGAAAATTATCATGATATGAGGTATTGAGAAAACTGAAACCCTGGAATCTTAGTTCATAAATAGAGAAGAGAGTGAAACTCAAGGACCACCTACCAGCTAACACAAAATAAAACCTTAGTTTGACTTTCACTTGTTGTAAGAAAAGATATACTAAGATTTTGTATGTCACTCTAATTACGGTAGATGCCTTCTATTTTAATGGCGGTAAAAAATCGTGATTGTTACAAGATTTTATTTTCTACATATTTTAATTATCGGAAAATATTCTTCCCTCTCTGATTTTTCGTATACTTAGTTGTTACAGATCTTTCAGAAAGTTAGTCTATGAATCTTTTCGCAGACACCATACCGAAGGTGCTGCTGGTAGGTGACAAGACTTCCAAGGGTGTGTGGTTTAGTAATCCACCTCTACACATTTTATTTGATCTTCAAGCTGACAGCCAGGGACGTTCCTTCCCTCGGCTGATCAGAGTTAGTGTGTTTAAATTATCAAAAAAAAAAGAGAAAAAAAAAGCTAGCCTATGATTCAATGATAGGTAGTATAATATATATTATAAATTTAGGGCTGCACAACGGGCGGGCGGGTCGGTTTTGGGGTAAAACCAACTACCAACCCGTCTAGAGGCGGGTTTTCATATTCAAAACCGTATACCAACCCGTCCACATGCGGGTCGGGTCGGTTTCAACCCGAGGCGGGTCGGACGGGTTCGGTTTATTTCGCGGGTTAACCCGTGGCAGATAGAAAAAAACTGGCAGCAAAAAACACTAAAAACAGACACTAAAAACAGAAAAAAAAAAAAAAAAAACATGAAAGAAAAGGCAGATAGAGATTGAGTTGATGAATCACCCATTAAGCCTCCTAAGAAACAACAAAAAACACCAAATATCGTCAAAATATAATAACAAATACAATTATACAAGGGATATACACTAGCCACAAAACCAAGGATTAATTTATTTTCTTTGCTTTCTTATCATTTGTATGGAGTTGAATCTATATCGTTATCTTAGAAGTTCATGTGGCAATTATAGAACTTGAAATGGTAAGATTTTTAAATGATTTCTGAAAATTTTAGTTTGGAATAGTCTGTCTTTGAAAATTTGTGTAGGCTTCGTTACACAATGAAAATGAGTGATTTTTGGCTCATTTGAAACTAGAAAGAATAAGCTAACACAATAAAATTGTAAGAAAATACAGTAAGGTTTATAGCTATGTTAAAAAGACTCATCAGAAACAGAACAGGAATCCCGTATTCAGAAAATGCAGTTTCGGCAGTTTGAAATCAAAAATTCGTACGAAAATCATTTCTCAATGGAATTCAGAAATTTTGGTCTTGTTTGAAAGCTGAGAGAGTCCTCTTTGACATAAAAATAATAGGGAAGGGTATTGAAGTACAGGTCAGTGTGAAAACATCTTGACAAAACAGTACAGCAACACAGGTTCAGAATAAACGGGTTAAACGGGCGGGTTTGGGCGGGTGCTACACTAAACCCGTAAACCGACCCGTGGTGACAGGGTTTTAAATTTTCAAAACCGTATACCAACCCGTAGCTGGTCGGTTCGGTTATAAAACCCGCGGTTTTATCGGGTTCGGGCGGGTGCGGTTTTTCGGGTCGGTTCCTGTGCAGCCCTATATAAATTATATCTTATTCTATCTTGTTTAAAAATAAATTTTATGGTGGAAAAATTTCACAGCACTTCATAAATCGAAAATGAATACGAAAGTTTAAATCTAATGGTGAAATCTATGGATACGCAAATCCATTTAAAATCCGTTTGACAAAAACAACTGTGATCAGAATTATGTGAAAAGTATACATTTCAGTTTTGTCAACAGTACTGAGAGTTGCCTCTATCCGTTCTACTTAAACAGCCGCCACGTTAACTAAACTCAAGCGGCATGGCACGTGTTAGATTTCTACTAGTTTTTTGACTCCTTGACTCTCAATATTGAACACCTTTGACTTTCTCTTTACATAATATTTTGTAATAAAAAAATACAAAACGTTAAAAACTTTGGTTTCCCAAAGTTCAAAGTTCAAACAGTCACTAACGAGCAGCTTTTCGTAAAGGTTCCTTCTCAGTGTCACAACTACCAAAACGCAATTCCATTCTTAAGACCGCAATTCCGATTTCGAATGCCGTGAAATGCAATTTCAAATGGCGTTTTATTTTACGTGATTTCGACCTACGTTTAACATAATTAGGATTATCGTTTTTTTAGAATCTAATTCTTTTTCGTGAAATCTTATAAAATACTTTGGAAAAAACTTAGAACAAGGCTATATAAAAATAATAAGATTTGACATTCGTATCTTTTTTAAATTTGGAATGGTATTGATTTTATCATAAGACTTGTTCTAATAGTGTTTATATTGGCTTATAATAAGTTCTAAAAGGAGTTTGGCATAAACTTTATGCCCATGAGTTTAAACATGTGGGGTGTAATGGTATTCCCCGTCAGTAATTTGCCAAAAGTTCTGCTGGATGCTATTTATGTTGCGAATAAGACCTCCCACCAAATAAGAGGAAATGGGTGCTAAGATGCGAGCGATTAATGAGTAGTCTAATTTGTGGTACAAAATATCATTTCCGATGGGAGGAATCCACAACTATTAAATCTGGAGCATAGTATAAATAAAACAGCTTCTGGAATCTGGATTACAAATCCTATTTAATTATTTTTCATGTCATGTACACATTATTTGGGGTTTACAACTTTTGTTCCTCTATAATTTGGACTTAAGATACATTTTTTTTTAATTATTTTGGCGACGCTTTCAGCTTCAATCCACAACAATCCAAAGATCACCCGTGTGATCCACAATAGCTGACACCACCCTCGTGCAAACTCAACTATGGAACTTCTACAGATAGATTATTCAATATTCAGATTTATTAATAGTTAAAATCTGTTATTGCAAGAAAAGCTCTGTTAAACGCCAAAATCAATGTTGAATCAATAAGGCCATGGTGATAAAATTATAGGAAGAAATGATGGGGAATTTTAATTTTCCTGCATTTGCTAAAAGATCTGTAAGCCAAGTCTTGCCAAGGTTAACCTAAAAACCCATGCAGATCAAACATTTTATTGAAGAACCTTGACATAGTCACTACTAGCAAATGTCAAATACACGTCAATTTGCTACCTGGCCCAAGTTGTGCTGAATTTTATGAAGGTTCATAACAGAGAAATGATTCTCATATCAACTTTGTCAGGAACACCTTCTCATGATATACATGTTCTATAAATTTATATTTTACAGGGGACCTTCCAACAAAATCAGATAGATCGAGCAATGATGTAGTGATAGTAAAGAAAAGAAAGATCTTATACAGAATTTAAATATTCTTATGAATATCGATTATGAACAACGATAATTATTTAGACTTCGATTTTCCGACTTTAAATAATAATCGATTAAACTTAAACAAGTTTAAAAAATTAATTTTTATTAATCAAATTTAACTGCTTAAAATAATATATGGAGGACTCTTTTATAGACTTGGGGGAAAACCCTAACTTGCCAGTCAAGAAATGATGGGAAAAAAACATAAAACGACTCAAACCCTAATTTGCTATTTTTGGAAAATTTTAGTCGACCAAAAATAGTGAAATACTCATAAAATAAAACTATTTGCCGCAAACGGCGACCCAAACGGACTCCTAACGAAGAAGTTATTAACAAAACAAAATTTTTCCTAAAATAGCAAAAACCAAAAACGCATGTTTGAAGCCCTAAACGATCGAATTTGGCTAAAATCTGAAGACCATGAGACGAATTTGTGTCATGCCTTGATCGTTGGCCCGTTTCCAATCAAAATGGACCCCTCTTGAGCTAAATTACGACACTCGGGTCTTTAACCTCCAAATAGGCTATAGCCTGCTCATCTGCATCATTCTCCCGGGGTTGAGAGAAATTCGCCCTCGAATTTTCTTGGTCATCATCAAAATTATCACCATTATACGACACCAAGTTTTTAAAATTAAAACATCAGAAGTCCGGATGTGACTTGGAAGCTTTAACTTGTAGGCATTAGGATTAATCTTCGCGATAATTTCCAAGGGACCAATCTTGCGCGCCTTCAGTTTGTTATACTCGCCAACTGGAAAACAATCCTTTTTTCAATATTTCCCACACAAAATCTCCTACTGCAAAATCCACAACTCTCCGTTTCTTATTTGCCGCCTCCTTATACCTCTCATCAGCTCGAAGCAACTTTCTTCAGCGAACTTGTGAACCTGTTACAACTGTTGAATACGTTATTCGGTACGAATTACAATTCTCTTCAGATCAGGAACATGTGCTAAATCTACTGGTGCTCGTGGATTGTAGCCATAAACAACCTTGAACAGACCCATACCCATACTACGGTTTACTGAACGATTAAATGCAAACTCATCTTGGTAAAGTTTCTGATCCCAACTCTTCAGATTGTCTCCAACCATACACCGTATTATATCACCCAGCGAACGATTCACAACTTCTGTTTGGCCATCACTTTGAGGATGATACGCACTACTGAAGTTAAGCCTTGTATTAGATAATTTCCATAAGGTTTTCCAGAAATAACTAAGGAATCTTGTGTCTCGATCACTAACAATTGAACATGGAAATCCATGTAGACGATACACTTCACGGAAGAACAATTCAGCTACCTTCAGTGCATTAGTAGTTTTCTTGCAAGCAATAAAATGGGACATTTTTGAAAAAAGGTCAACAACTACAAATACTGAATCATGTCACCTCTGAGTTCGAGGTAAACCCAATACAAAATCCATGGTCAAATCTGTCCAGGGTTAACTTGGAACTTTCAATGGCATGTACAACCCTGCATTAGTTGCTTTTCCTTTTGAAACTTGACAGATTCGACATCTATCCACGAATTTAGCAACTTCACGCCTCATTGTTGGCCAGTAATATAACTTCAAAACAAGTTGGAAAGTCTTATCCCTTCCCATGTGCCCCTCGTCATGTAACTCCTTAATAATCTTCAATCGAAGACTAGAATCAGGAATACACAATTGGTTACATTTGAAGAGAAATCCTTCATGCATAAGGTAATCACTTCGTTTTCCTGAAGTGATATCATCCACAATCTCCGAAAATTTCGGATCGGTTAGAATATGAATCAAAATATATTACCTCAGTTCGCATGGTGTTGTGTATCATACTCCTTCGGCTTAAGGCATCAACAACATGATTCTGCGACCCAGCTTTGTGCTTTAGTACAAAAGTGAACTCTTGCAATAACCAACCCACTTACCATGTCTAGAAGAAAGTTTTTCTTGACTGTTGATGTGCTTCAAAGAATCATGATCAGAACACATAATGAACTCGTTATGAATTAGATAGTGATGCTAATGCTTCAAGGCTTGAATTATAGCATAAAACTCCACATCATAAGTATTATAGTTGAGCTTAGCACCATTCAACTTCTCACTGAAATACGCTATGAATTAGATAGTGATGCTAATGCTTCAAGGCTTGATGGCCGCAAATAATTTATCCATGCGTAGAACTGAGAGCACTTCTCGAAGATGTTGAACATGCAAGTCCATGTTAGCACTACAAAGAAGAATATCATCGAAATAAACAACCACAAAAGTACCGATTAAGAGTCTGAGTACTTTATTCATGATATGCATGAATGTACTTGGCGCATTGGTCAACCTGAATGGCATAACCATCCACTCATATAATCCTTTTCGAGTTTTGAAAGCAGTCTTCCACTCATCACCTTCACGAATTCTGATCTGATGGTACCCACTCTTCAAGTCGAGTTTTCTAAACACCTTTGCTCCACACAACTGATCTAACAAGTCATCCAATCTGGAAATTGGAACATGGTATTTGACGGTGATTTTGTTGATGGCTCGACTGTAAACACACATTCTCCACGTTCCATCTTTCTTTGGAATCAGCAAGGCTGGTACTGCACAAGGACTTAGACTCTCTCAGATCAATCCTTTTTTTAGAAAATCTTCCACTTGATGACGAAGTTCTTCATGCTCCTTAGGACTCATTCTGTAATGCACTTTATTTGGAAAGTTTGATCCAAGAACGAGATCAATACGATGTTGTATATCCTGGAGGGGTGGTACCTCGTCCGGTAACTCGTTAGGAAATACATCCATAAATTCCTTAATTAAAGGGTTGAGCTGCAATGAGAATACTACTTTCATCATGTTGTTCTTCTTTGACAATCAACACATACAATTCACCTGCATCTTCTACCTCATCTTCGAACTGCTTAAACGGCAAGAGATTAATAGCTTCTCCAGTAGATGGTGTAGGTGAAATCTCTTTACTGGGTACAAGTATTATACGTACGTCGTTCCATAAAAAACTGTAGGTATTCTTATACCCGTCATGACTACTTTTCCTGTCAAACTCCCATGGACGACCAACCAACAAGTGACAAGCATCCATACTAGTAACGTCACACCATATTTTATCTTTATATTTGTTAACAATTAAAAAAAAAATCAAACAACGTTTGTTTACTTTTACCTCATTCCCTTTCTTAAGCCAAGAAATCTTGTATGGATGTGGATGTATCTTGGTTTCCAGCTTGAATCGTTTCAAGACCTCTTCATCAACAATATTCTCGCAACTTCCAGGATCAATAACTAGACGACAAACTTTTTCCTTCGATCGTACATGTCGAATGAAATATATTGTTACGCAACCAGTTGTCGCCCTCATCTTTACTTGGATTGAGACAACTTCTTCTTACTACAAAGTTCACTCATTTATCTCCAGCAACTACTTCATCAACGGGTTCAGAATCATCCTCATAATCAGTTACCCAGCTATCTTCTTCACGGTCATTTTCAGTGAAAAACCTTGTTCGCTCGTTCTGCTTTTTGACAGTCAATGGCTTTGTGCCCAGATTCTCCGTACTTATTACACCTTGCTCTAAAAGTGGTAACTAGGGTTTTATTTGGTGTTGACGAAGAATTATGTTTACTAGCAGTACTAGGTGTTGAAGTACTACAATTACTTGCTGGAGATGCTGCCACATTAATACCCCAATTTAAGCTTCTACGCCCTACTTGTTTCTCTTTATGCCTTGCTCTATGATGTGCATCTGAAATAGAGCAGCAATCAAACATGTTGAGTGTATCCGGATATTGTTGAGGAAGACCACCTATATAGCAAGCGACTTTTTGCTCATCTGATTCTGACAAGTCGTTAAGAGAAAGTAGTCGGTAAAACTCCTTAGTGCAACCGTCTATAGAACGTACTCCCTTACGTAGGTTTTGTAGTTGCTGTGCATCAATCCAATGTAGTTTTGTGGCAAAAACTTTGTTCTCATGTATTTCTTCAACTTCTCTCATGATACTAACTTCCGTTTTCCTTTACGACTGCGCATCAACTTGTGTTGTTGCCACCACGAATTAGCCCTCCCATGAAACATAGTCGCTACCAACGAAACTCGTTTGTTATCTAGTACTTCTTTAAATTCCAATACTTCCTCAACTGTATTCACCGAGGAGAGAAACTCTTCCGGTTCCAAACCACCATAAAATTCTGGGATCTCTACTTTTATTCATGCCTTCCAGCGATCAGAATCCTCTCGTTGATTTATTCTACATTCACAATGCCCTCTAGAAAATGGGTTAGCGTTATCATCTTCTTCTTCCTCCCGAAAGCTATACCGACCCAGCAAACCTTGGACATCTTCAATGAATTCTTCTCTAGATCTCCATGGAATGAAACCTTCTAGACCTCCTCCTCGACCTCGACCCTGACCGATTGCTTCTCTTGGTGGCATCTTATCAACCCTAAAATAGACTTTGCTCTAATACCAACTGATGCATCGGATAATAAAGAAAAGAAAGGAAAGAGAGATTTTGTTCCGACCTTAAATATTCCTAGGAATATAGACTATGAAAAACGATAATTACTTAGACTTCGGTTTCCCGACTTTAAATAATAATCGATTAAACTTGAAGAAGTTTAAAAAATTAATTCTTATTAATGAAATTCAACTGCTTAAAACAATATATGGAGGACTCTTTAATAGACTTGGGGGAAAAACCTAACTTGCTAGTCAAGAAAGGATGGAAAAAACCTTAAACCGACTCAAACCCTAGTTTGCTATTTTGCAAATTTTGGCCGACCAAAAATAATGAAAATACTCATAAAATAAAACTATTTTACGCAAACGGCGACCCAAAGCCAGTGACTGTCAAAAAGCAGTCTTCAACCAACTTGTGAACCTAGCGAACGATTCACAACTTCTGTTTGGCCATCACTTTGAGGATGATACGCATACTGAAGTTAAGCCTTGTATTAGATAATTTCCATAAGGTTTTCCAGAAATAACTAAGGAATCTTGTGTCTCGATCACTAACAATTGAACATGGAAATCCATGTAGACGATACACTTCACGGAAGAACAATTCATCTACCTTCAGTGCATTAGTAGTCTTCTTGCAAGCAATAAAATGGGACATTTTTGAAAAACGGTCAACAACTATAAATACTGAATCATGTCACCTCTGAGTTCGAGGTAAACCCAATACAAAATCCATGGTCAAATCTGTCCAGGGTTAACTTGGAACTTTCAGTGGCATGTACGACCCTGCATTAGTTGCTTTTCCTTTTGAAACTTGACAGATTTGACATCTATCCACGAATTTAGCAACTTCACGCCTCATTGTTGGCCAGTAATATAACTTCAAAACAAGTTGGAAAGTCTTATCCCTTCCCATGTGCCCCTCGTCATGTAACTCCTTAATAATCTTCAATCGAAGACTAAAAAGTGTATACTTAAGAACTCTATATGCTTACACTCCCTCACACTTAAACTTTACATTGTCCTCAATGTAAACTAACTCATCCAATGTAAAATCAAGATGGGAAATCCTAAAATAGAATAAAACAAGCAATCAAAATCTAAAAAGATAAGGTGAAGAAAACAAATCTGATGGATTGACTCCCATGAAGAAAATGATAGTATCATATAGCAATAGCCGGAACAATTGTGGGTCATCTAGATCAAATAGTGCTATCACCAGTAAAAGGAAACTGCAACAAGCCAATAAAAAGAACGAATCGAGCACACCCTTATCTAGTTTTTTGTTTAAAACAACTACTTCTAGCTATGGTTCAGGTTCAGGCTCTATAAAAGGATCTAGATAAATATTTTCATGGGCTGGATTCCCTCGTAAGCAGGATCAACAGGGTCAGGTTGTAGAGTCTGGAATAACTCAAGTAAGCACTTAGAAGCACATAATAATAACCTGAATAATTGTGGATCCTCAAAGTTAATATGATTTGATTTACACAGTTGATTACTGTGAAAATGGTCATTCTTAAGCAAATGTGTCGATTCTACTCTCCTAAAGTAGTCAGGCTTAGTCTAAAAACTTAATAACTGACACATTTGAAATTCATACGTTCCCACATATGGAAGAAAACATTTTGGTGGGAAAACAAATTCAATCTTTGTATTATCGCCTAGGTAAACCACATCGACCAGAGGATGGGTTTCTAACAGCTGAACTTCTTTCTGGACATTAGGTGCATGATGTATATTGTGAAGATGATCTTCCAAAATAGTAGAGGTGCATATATCAATCCCCAAGTTAGGGAACTTTCTAAGAGTCAAAGGTAAGGCACAATGGGAATGATAATCACCCCCACACTTAGAATTTTGGGTGTCTCTAGATAGACTAGTCACAATTTCCCTGATTTCTAGATCGTCGTACTCTTGAAAATAATCAATTGCTTCTTCTAAGTTATGATCAGTTGGTGCATAATCGAACAAATTTTTCACCTCATTAATAACACTATCATTGTCAAAATCAAATCGAAAGTGGGCTAGGAATTTCTCTAATGGATCATCTATATGGTTCTGCAAATAAGTATCATGGACTATTTCATCAATTATGCAACAGTTTCATGATTAATTAGATCGTTATTATCCTCTTCTAGGTGACCAGTAGGAATCTTAGAATGTACATGATTAGAAGGTATATCAGTTTGCACAACTACTGCCTCTGAGTTATTAAACTCGACAATAGTTTCCCCTGTATAAACAGGTTCTTCTAAATCATCATCATCTGAATACATATGGTTTCTAATCCAAACCTCATCCTTTTGAATAGGCATATCATCATTAATATGATCGTGAGTTGGACAAGATACACTAGATTCAAATGTCATAACAGTGTCATCATTCCTATAATCACAAGTGTCAAGTTCATCATCATTCTCAAAACACAAAGGTTCATCGTTCCTAACGGTTTCATTATTAATATCATGAGAATTATATAAATCAGAACTCGAATCATTATAAGGAGGACAATCATTTACTTATTGTAAAAGTTCAGAAAGTATTTGAGAAGATCTTTCAGTTGATTTGGCAAAATTATGACAATATTGTTCAATTGATTTTCCCAGGTCGTGACTCCACTGTTCCAACTTAGATGAGAGTGATGCAGATGGTTCACAGTATGATCGATCATCTCTCTCATATTGTGAATTATACGTGTGTGAATAATAATTGGAATTAGTGTAATGTAACTCATAACCTGGGTAAGGTTGGTAATAATCATAATCTTCACAAGGTCCGGAATGATCATACCCATGAGAATAATTCCAATCATTATTTACACACTCTTCTCTCTTAGGTTCCTGATAATAAAAAGGTGTGTATACGTCGGGATCCATAATACAAGGCTAAATATACCCAGTGTGGTGGAATTTTTAAACAATCCCAAGCAAGGCTGACTCAACCAAATCACCTATTGAATCTAGCAAACAAAAAGCATGATGGCTCCACTTAGATTGTTTCTAGACCAGCTTCTATTCTTTCGAAAGGCAACTAGTTATAATTCTAGCAAACCTCTTAGAACGATCCGAATTAGATTAAGTCGAAGAGAAACAGGATAAGCTCTAAGGAGCTTTGATAACCCTGTCTCTTTGGCAACTTTTCCCTGGGTTACAAGGCGGCTCTAATCAACTGAAAATAATCTTCCTGAACTTCGAGTTAGGCTAACAAAGTAACCAATACATTCCTTTTGAACGAGTTTCCTTTAAGCTCGTTACCCTATCAATCTCTTTCTATTCAAAATTTTAAGGTTTAGGTTCGCGTTTGGTAACGTGTTCCTAAAGCGGGCAAGAAGGAAACGGTGATGAAATCCGAGTCCTTATCTTATATGGCCAGTTCTTTCCCTTTACTAGAAAAGTAAATCCGTATTCAGGTCCTCAACATATATGCACACGAAGGAATACAGTAAACCCACTTGCAAGGGATTCGTGGGTTGATCGAATCTTACCTCTCGTAGCAGACGGGGGATGAACCGTTGAAGTCGACTCAGGCCACTGACTCCTGTGTCAGTGTACGAACCCAAGGGGCAGAGACAATATCGTAATTGTCGTCCTTCCCTGTGCAGTTTATATTTAATAATACCCTTCCGTAGGGTTTAAAAATAATAATAATGTCCGTAATGTCCAAAACTAAAAGAAAATTACAAAAATAATCAAAAATTTCCGAATACAGTTTTCTAAATTAAATTAACTAATAAAAATCCTAAAAAGTAAAATTAACTATTTGTCTTCTTCTACGTTCGTTCAGCTTTAACTTTACTCCAAGTCTTTTAATTACCAAAATCTTTGGCTCAATTTCTTTTCGTTTCCGTTCCCAAAACCTGCAGCAGAAGATAAATACCAAAAAGCTTAAAATCGAACAAAATAATAAAAATATAAAAATAAAATCTAACCTAAAAAAAATAATCTAATTGAAAAAAAAAAGAACAACTCCCCGGCAGCGGCTCCAAAAACTTGATGCGTCGGAAAACCGACTTTGTTTTACCGCAAGCGCACAGTGTCGAAAGATGTAGACAAGAGCAAATACGGTTCGTTCCCACGAGGAGTTTGGATTAAAATATTTTTTTAGGTTTTTTTTAATAAGAATTTAATTAACTAATGAATTAAGATTATTTAATAAAGTTGGGAAACAGTACGAGGAAAATGTTAAGGTTACGAGAATCCGTTGTAGGTCAGGGTTTAATTGTGTTCGTCACATAGGGTCTCAATTTTACTCATGTACAGTATCAAATCTAGCTACTAATACACGGAAGATTTTTTAATTAAGCACTAAAGAAATAATTTTCGAAAAAGAATTGTTTGTTCTCAACCTAAAGTAGAATTTCGAAGTACTAAATATACGGGGTATAAAGAGTCAAAGTATATTCATAAAACGATTTAATACGAGGTTTCAACAAGTCCTTCTACTAATCAAACAATGAACTATACGTGGCATAGAACATGAAAAATCATCGAGACGGTAAAACGTTGAGAGAGAGACAAATTAATAATATTTAGTTCATACAGTTAAAAACCCTAGTTTCGAAACACAAATAAAAATCACAAATTCATCTTTTCGCCCTAACAAGGGAATTATCCCAACATGGCTTTCTTAATTAATTCTGGTCCGGAGCCCCATCAAATTGTTTCTGTGTCTGGGTATTCTCTGTATAGTATCTGTGTGTATCCATGAGAGGGTACTCTCGGCTTCTATTTATAGAGGTTAAGTCCACCACCTCTTTTAAAGTTTAACAAGAATAGGAATCCCAATATTCCACCGACCCAAAAATAATTTCCGTAATAAACACGGAT
Source organism: Papaver californicum (assembly GCA_023531435.1). NCBI lineage: Eukaryota > Viridiplantae > Streptophyta > Magnoliopsida > Ranunculales > Papaveraceae > Papaver > Papaver californicum. Next base: position 2,326,626 of record JAJJMC010027962.1, on the reverse strand, counting down.
TTCTTTTATAGGAAAGTTATGCACCAACTTTCCGTGTTTGGTGAGGACTCAGCAGCGTAAACAGACTTCCTCTTTTCTTTCCTTTTCTTCTTGTACAAGGTTTGCTATGCCTTGCCACACCTTCCCTTCTTAGCTAATGAACCTATGCCTGTACACCTTCTCCTACAGACTCGAGCACAATACAGAACCACTACAAGCTCAACTCAACTGCCATGAAAAGTTCAACCAACACAGGCTCGAGCTCACCATTGTCACGAGCAACAGCCTCACATCATCTCTTGAACAGACACATAAGCATCACCCTTCTCATGCTACACCGTCAGCAACCATTCACTGCCATGAGCCACCATAATTCGATTTCTCCTCATCACAGGCTCCACCGTCAGCAACCATTCACTACTGCCATTGTTTACGTCAACAGCCAGCAGCCTTTTCGAGTTCAGTCTCACAACATCACAGCACATCTCTGCCATCACAGGTTCAACACCAACTAATTATCATCGTCTCTGGCAGCACAGGTTCAACACCAACTCTCCCATCCATGAGTGCAGCCATCTTCTAACTGGCAACAACACATCTACAAGAGCTCCATAGCCACCTCACTGCCTGAAACATCACAGCCACTTCACTGCCTGAAATATCACCACCTTCACTGCCAGCAAATGCAGACTCGAGATGATCACCATCAGGAACACGAGTAACAACAGCCACCATCTACTCCAACCACTAAATACCACGACCAAACCATCACTTCCAAAAGATCAACACCACAGTCGCAAGCTGAGTCTTTGTCTCCGTTACCAATTACCCATAATGACAGCAAACAAACCACCATTAACTCGATCTTTCACACTCCTGAGCTTTGTCTCACCATGAACTCACTGACCCATTCAATCAAGCTCAATCTCACAATCATCTCTGCCTCGAAACATCGATCACAATCCAGGCTAACCATCATCCCTCTTAAATCACCATCAACAGACCCCATCATCATTTGATTACGATTATGATCAATCTTCATGATTTGAATTAGGAGAAAAAATGGCGCCCTTAATAACTTTAAAAATCCGGCAGCCCTGAGTAATAGTGCGGGTGCCCATAACCATATTTGAATTCAACTGGCCCTTAGCTTATTAAGGGGTGTAAATAGTAACCTCCTAGTAAATGACCAATTTGCCCATAATTCTTGTTTTGCTCGTAACTTTCTCATACGAAGTTGGAATGACCTCGTTCTTTCGCCGTTGGATTCGTAATTTAATTCTCTACAATATGGAGGGTAGAAATCCTGGAATAGACTGAGCTCAACTCTGGGTCTTTGGCAATTCTTCTCTTGTAAAGCTCCATTTCACTTGTTTCAGAGATGTAAACTAATAAAACACAAAAACTAGAAAAGTAATACTAACACACGGTAATTCACATAAAATCTAGCAAATAAGTATACGGAAATGACACTCAAAATGTATAAATTATGCACTTATCAAATTCTACTTTCATCATGTTGTTCTTCTTTGACAATCAACACATACAATTCACCAGCATCTTCTACTTCATCTTCAAACTGCTTAAACGGCAAGAGATTAATAGCTTCTCCAGTAGATGGTGTAGGTGAAATCTCTTTACTGGGTACAAGTATTATACGTACGTCGTTCCATAAAAAACTGTAGGTATTCTTATACCCGTCATGACTACTTTTCCTGTCAAACTCCCATGGACGACCAACCCACAAGTGACAAGCATCCATACTAGTAACGTCACACCATATTTTATCTTTATATTGGTTAACAATTGAAAAAAAAATCAAACAACGTTTGTTTACTTTTACCTCATTCCCTTTCTTAAGCCAAGAAATCTTGTATGGATGTGGATGTATCTTGGTTTCCAGCTTGAATCGTTTCACGACCTCTTCATCAAAAATATTCTCGCAACTTCCAGGATCAATAACTAGACGACAAACTTTTCCTTCGATCGTACATGACGAATGGAATATATTGTTACGCAACCAGTTGTCGCCCTCATCTTTACGTGGATTGAGACAACTTCTTCTTACTACAAAGTTCACTCATTTATCTCCAGCAACTACTTCATCAACGGGTTCAGAATCATCCTTATGATCCTCTTCATAATCAGTTACCTATCCATCTTCTTCACGGTCGTTTTCAGTGAAAAATACCTTGTTCGCTCGTTCTGCTTTTTGACAGTCACTGGCTTTGTGCCCAGATTCTCCGCACTTATTATACCTACCTCTAAAAGTGGTAGCTAGGGTTTTATTTGGTGTTGACGAAGAATTAAGTTTAATAGGTGTTGAAGTACTACGGTTACTTGCTGGAGATACTGCCACATTAATACCCCAATTTAAGCTTCTACCCCCTACATGTTTCTCTTTATGCCTTGCTCTATGATGTGCATCTGAAATAGAGCAGCAATCAAACATGTTGAGTGTACCGGATATTGTTGAGGGAGACCAGCTATATAGCGAGCGAATTTTTGCTCATTTGACTCTGACAAGTCGTTAAGAGAAAGTAGTCGGTAAAACTCCTTAGTGCAATCGTCTATAGAACGTACTCCCTTGCGTAGGTTTTGCAGCTGCTGGTGGCATCTTATCAACCCTAAAATAGACTTTGCTCTAATACCAACTGATGCAGCGGATAATAAGGAAAAGAAAGGAAAGAGAGATTTTGTTCCGACCTCAAATATTCCTAGGAATATCTACTATGAACAACGATAATTACTTAGACTTTGGTGTCCGGCTTTAAATAATAATCGATTAAACTTGAAGAAGTTTAAGAAATTAATTCTTATTAATCAAATTCAACTGCTTGAAACAATATATGGAGGACTATTTTATAGACATGGGGAAAAACCCTAACTTACTAGTCAAGAAATGATGAAAAAAAAACCTAAACCGACTCAAACCCTAATTTGCTATTTTTGGCAAATTTTGGTCTACCAAAAATAATGAAAATACTCATAAAAAAAAACTATTTGCCGCAAACGGCGACCCAAACGGACTCCTAACAAAGAAGTTATTAACAAAACAAAAACTTTCCTTAAATAGCAAAAACCAAAAACGCATGTTTGAAGCCTTAAACAATGGAATTTGGCTAAAATCTGAAGACCATGAGACGAAATCGTCTTATGTCTTGATCGTTGGCTCGTTTCCAATCAAAATGGACCCCTCTTGAGCTAAATTACGACACTCGGGTCTTTAGCCTCCAAATAGGCTATAGCCTGCTCATCTGCATCAAGCAATTAATGGATGCAGAAGGTAATATTATCGTTTTAAAAAAATATGAATATCCATAAAAGAAATACCTAACAAATCCAAACAGAACTATTGTTTTACTGAGTTCTTCGTTGAGACAATTCCAACTGGATCTATACATAAACATGCAATTTTGTGAAGCTTGTGCATAAGTTAAAACGAGACTCCAAAAACAAAGGTTGACGCCAAGTAAAAATTCACGATCACCCATCTCATACAGTCATACATTGTTCAAAATATTCAAAATTACGGCGTGTGGAGGTGGTCCATGTTGATCAGAAAGGTGAAGGCCTTGGTTGTGCTTCTACATGCATATAAGGAGAAGGTTAGATTTTGATGGGGGAACACAAAAGAAAAGAATAATTCAGATTGATAAATAAAAATAAGGATATTGTGAAGATTTTTCAAATTAAATTGAAATTTAAGAGTCTAAGTTCCTAACTACTGAAAGATCAGCTCTGTTAATGAATCAAAATTTCTAATTACGGATCCGATCATGCCCCGAGGAAGAGATCCCGTGAAACCGCATGATCAGTTTTATCATCTTAATTAATTGGTGAGATTCTAACTAATCCATTCATTGGTATTAACATTAAACCACAACCTTAATCTATATAATGTATTCAGCAAATAATATTTGTGAGATCCCGTGAAACCGCATCTTCCATTATTTTGCATTGTCCTTTGGCTTGCGCAGTTTGGTTTTCTTTGTTGCCAACATCTCTTCCTTCCATTCAACATTATGATTCTTTGTAGTTGTGGATCAAAAGAATGGAATCAACATCAACAACTTATTTCACATTTATCAGTCTCATAACCTCATCCTTGGTGTTGTAGTCATGTGGCATTGCTGGAAACATAGGTGTCTCATTATATTCCATGCTAAGGTTCCAGAACCTAAAGTTCTTATCCACAATGTTAGGAATTTTTGTTATCAGTATAAGTTGGATATTTTTGAGTCCTACCACCATTTCCGATGCATCCATATTTATGCCACTTAAGACATTGCATTGGTCCAGTCCCCCTCATGGTTGACTTAAACTAAACTTTGATGCAGCATATGACTTATTTACTAATCATGTTGGTATTAGGTTGGTTTTACGTTATAATGCTTGACTCTTTTTGGTAGGGAGGGGGTGAGCACCTATGCTACAAATGCAGAAAGCTGAGGGTGTGGCTTTGTTAGAAGCGACACTATGGCTGAACACTCTGCAAAATATGTCATCTCTATCTCCAGTTAGCGTCGAAGGAGATTGTCATTCGAAATGATATTGCAGCTATGATGTAGGGCGGGGGAATACAATCTCCTTTCTGATTTTAGATATTATCTTAGTTGTATCCCTGTAAAATATTGTGTTTGTGGTATGTGAATGTAATAAATAACATAAAGGCATTTGAAGGTATTTGCATACTCTTTACTTTATAGTTAGGTTGTTTCCATTTGAAGGCATTTGTACGTGTCTATGCTGAAATACAGGGGAAGCTAAATGTAAGAGCAAGAATAAAAACACTTTCATGGTAACATTTAACCTCATGGTTCAAGATTAACATTTGTTTTGCTATTCTGGGATTTAAGTTTGGCAACAATGGCATATCATCCAAGACATGTAACAAAAGGCAGTCGCATCGCGCATGCGTCTTTGCTAGTACATATAAGGAGAAGGTTAGATTTTGATGGGGGGAACATAAAAAAAAACAGAATTTAAATTGATAAATAAATAAAAATAAAGATATTGTGAAGATTGTTCAAATGAAATTGAGAGTTAAGAGTCTAAGTTCCTAACTACTGAAAGATCAACTTTGTTAATGAATCAGAATTTCTAACTATGGATACAAAATATTCATAAAGTTTTAAATTGCCTTTTCTTATATTATGGTTCCTCCTTTGTTGTGGCCACGACCCACCGATAGTCTACCAACTATCATGTAGAAAATTTTAAAATACTATTTGTTCTAAAGATTATTAATAAATCAAAAAATTGTTATGAATTGTGACATATACCTGAGTTCCTACCATGATGTCTATTTCATTTAGATCGGCCAAGAAAGGAAGCCACCATCCTAAAATGGGCAGTGTACTACTAACGCCAAGGTGATGTTTTTAAATTTATTGGGATGGTTCTCAGTTTTTAGTATTTATGAATACTACTACACGAGTGACATTTATACCTTATCTTTGTCATTAGTGCAATATATTTTTGTATAAAAGACATTCTAGTCATAATATTTCACGTATAAAATGAGATATATATCTGAAGAGCATGATAAAACTCATCTCTTTTAACTATGAAATTACAACTTACCCCAGCATCAATTACTGAATGGCAACATGAACATTTTACTTTTGGAGCTCCATGTGGGTACATCAACAATACTTCACAATTTCCACAATTCACATTTCCAATTTGATGATTTGTTAAACTGAAAAGACTAAGTAAGCAAATAACAATACTTCCCATTTAACATACATAATTCAATAATACCAAATTATTTTTAGGGACAATAGAATTTTACTGGGAATCCATCTATAACCATGTTCTTCCACAAAAAAATAATATAAAGGCATCCATCCATCACCGAGTTTCCTTCGAATGTTGAGCGAACGTTGTTTTTATTTCGTCTATAGCTATCATTCCTAAGCAAAGATTGATTGACGAAGACGTATATTTTTTATTGGGGATTGGAGTGACCTTGCATGATTCTATGATAATAATTAGAAAGATTTCACAAAGTTTCAGATTTTTTAATTTTTAGAGTCTTTGGATGTACTTGTTATCCATTTCTTGTTCCTTATAGAAAGGATAAGCTTATCCCAAAGTCCTCTAAATACACCTTTATTGGTTACAGTCCAATGCACAAAGGATACAAGTGTTTTGAAAATTCCATCAAGAATTTTTTTATTTCTAGACATGTTGTCTTTGAAGAAACATTTTTCCCTTTTTGTACTTGTCCCTCTACATCAACTGAACCAGATGCAAGTGCAGTTTTCATTCCCATCTCACTTACACATGAACCACCAATTATAAATGATTCTCCTTCAACTACTACTTCTGACATTTCTTCAAATGATACCTCTCAACACCTTGAAGTCAATTCAACTCAACCCTTTTTACAGCATGAGCCTTCACCCACTGCCACTACTTCATTCGCACCACTTGTTACCATTTGTACTATGAATACAAGGTCCAAATGGGTATCACCAAAACCAAAATATTTTCCTAACTACGTCACCATTTCATTGTTACTCATCCACTTCACTTTGCATTTACTAGTGAGCTGCAACAAATCAGAGAACCAAAGTCTTGTAAATTTGCCTTTCAAAGTCATGTGCTGAGACCCTCCATGGATGAAGAGTTTACTGCTCTTCAAAAGAATAACGCTAGGTTTTTGGTTACATATCATCCATTTATGAATGTTCTAGGGTGCAAACGGGTATACAAAGTTAAGCTCAAGTCAGATGGAAGTGCGGAGAGGTGCAAGCCTAGATTAGTGGCCAAGGGACACCATCAAGTGGATGGAATTGACTACAATATAACCTTCAGTTAAGTTATAAAGGCAAGCACAATATTAGGGTTCTTCTCACTATTGTAGTCTCAAATGGCTGGACCATGAAACAACTTGATGTCTCCAATGCATTTATGTGTGCAGACTTGAATGAGACATTGTACATGTAACAACCACCTGGCTATGTTGATCCCAACAACCCAAAGTATGTATGCAAGATCAACAATCCCATTTATGGCCTCAAACAATCTCCTAGAGTTTGGTTTGAGAAATTTAGTGGATTCTTAATGGAATTTGGGATCATTATGAGTTATTTTGATCACTCCTTGTTTCTATACTTCTCTGGCTGTGAAGTGATTTTGTTACTTATTTATGTGGATGATATAATCCTTATTGGCACCTCTACTTCTCTTCTCTCAAGTTTTGTTTCTACACTTATACTTCCTTTGCAATGAAGGATCTCGGGTACTTACACTACTTCTTGGAAATTGAGGTGACAAAGTCCATCAGCAACAACAATTTACTTCTCACTCAAAGAAAGTACACTCTTGAACTTCTTGTGAAAACTACCATGTTAGACTGCAAACCCAACCCTACTCATGTTTCCAGTGGCACTAGAGTTCCTTCTCATGCTGGTGAGTTTCTTCCTAAGCCATCTGAGTATAGAACCACTGTAGTGGCATTAAAATACTTGACTCTTACAAGACCAGATATTGCCTTTGTTGTGAACTATACTTCACATTTTCTTCACTCACCTACCTCTGAACACATGCTTTTGGTCAAAAGAATTATGAGATACCTAAAATCCTCTCTAGGTTTAGGTATCACCATTAGTTTAGGTGATGTGACTACTATCTCTGGTTACTCAGACTCGGATTGGGCTGCCTGCCCTGATTCTAGAAGGTCCACATCTGGCTACTGTATTTGTAGGTTATACACTTGTCTCTTCGCAATCTAAAAATCAACCAACCATTTCCAAGTCATCCGTAGAGGCTGAGTACGAAGCTCTGTCTTGTCTTGCTTCACAAGTCATGTGGGTTGTGACTTTACTTGATGAGCTATGTATTCAAGTTTCAACTCCACATCACTTGTTTTGTGACAACATGTGAGCTCGATCCTTGAAATTGAATCTTGTTTTTCATGCTCGCACCAATTATATTGAGTTAAACTATCACTACATTCGAGACTTAGTTCAAGCTAATACTGTTGATGTGGAGTACATCTCTTCTTCTCTAAGAATTGTTGATGTTTGCACCAAGAGGCTCCCTTTTCCACTGTTTGCTGGTCTTAGGGACAAACTGATGCACTTTTATGACTTCATTGCTTCACTTTGAGGGGGAGTATTAGACCACCTCTATGAATTTTACTAATCCTTATTTTTAATTCTGTTTTATTACCGTTTGTTTTGTCTCTTTTCTACTAAGAATATCCTAGGTTTATTCCTTTAGGGTTTTCCTTGATGTATGGACATTATCATTGTGTAATGACAAGCCTGTAAATGATGTGATATAACATGTCTTTCAGTAACTCTTAATATAACAAATATCTCTTTTATCCAAAATATATTATTACTATATCAGTGGGTTCATGAGTATATTATTGGAAATGGTTTTTATGTTAATGTAGTTTTGGGTACTTCTTTGATTAACATGTATTAGATTCAGAAATGGGTAAAGTGCGAGAAGTTTTCAATGGAATGTGAGAGTTAAATGTCATTACTTGGACTGTCGTGATTTATGTCTATGGAATGCATGGTTATGGTAATCAAGCAACTCAACTTTTATATCCAATTAAAGTACAAGGACCCCCAATGATGTCATATTTATTGGGGTGTTATCTGCTTGTGATGATCATGCCGGTTTGGTTGATGAAGGGAGAAAATCTTTTGATTCCATAAAGAAAATCTATGGTTTTGTACCAAGAATGGAGCATCATGTTTGCATGGTGGACCTGCTCAAGAAAACATGATTATTTGATGAGTCACTTCGGCAATTCAATCAGTACCTGGGAAACCAGCACCTGCAATATGGATATCATTACTTGGTTCTTGCAAAATGCATAAGAATTTTGACCTAGGAGTTAAAGTCGGCGAGCATCTGTTAGGAGTGGAGCATGAGAATCACACTCACTACGTTTTCCTTTGTAACATATATGCATCAGAAGGTAGAATGAATCGAGTCGAAATAGTTAGAGAAATTATGATTAACAGAGGCTTGAAGAAACAAATTGGGTATAGTTCATTGATCATGCAACTCATACATTCTCTATGGGCGATGAATCACATCCAGAAACAACTTCAATCTATCAGTATTTAGATGAGTTAATGCGGAAGTTGAATCAAGCTGGTTATGTGCCTGAGCGAAAACCAGTAATGTTCGCATTAGAAAAAGAAAAAGGAGATTTTACGGTTAGATATCACAACGAGAAACTAGCTATTGCATTTGGTTTCATGAATTCAAGAGATACAACAACAGTTAAGATTATTAAAAACCTCGAATGTGCATTGATTGTCATTCATCGATCAAATTCATATCAGTTGTTAGTTGTTACTTACCAGGAAATCATCGTTCGAGATAAACACCACTTTCATCATTTTAAACAGGGTGTTTATTCTTGCCGAGATTACTGGTAAAAAGGGTTACTCATTCAAAATTCAAAAAAATTCGATCTAAATTATAATTTTAACAAAAATTGCTTTTGAAAATTTTGAAATTTAATTCTACAAATAGAACTTCACATAATTTCACGCCACTTAGTAAATCAATGAACGATGTAAAAAGGGTGTAAGATGGAATCTTCCGGACGGCTAACTGCAAGAACTAGTCAACCAGTCAAATAATTGGAAGTCGAGCCCACAATTCCAACGACTGGATTTGATACATCCAACGATAGATCCAATGGTAATAAATGTCAAGTAGTTTAACTACAATATACTATTGGATACATAATAACACTCACATCCATATGCTCGTCCATTATAATGATGTCCGACTTTTTTAAACGTTTTCTTCCTTAGTTGTGAAGTCTGATTCGTATAAATTATTGAAAGTGAAATTCTTAATCCGCAGTGAACATCAGATGTTCTCATAACCTAATCCACAAGCCAAACAACAGCCTTTTCCCAATTTCTCATTCAATAGCCTTTTCCGGAAACTTAACCCTAATATATTTAATTTGAGTGAATTTGATTATGGCTTCTGGATCATCTGGTAGACCTGGTTTTGATTTTGGTTCTGATGATATTCTTTGTTCTTATGATGATATGATTAATCCAGATGGTGCTAATGGAAAACACTCTGATCCTATTACTGGAACCAATTCTGCTAAGGTATAGTAATCGAATTTGTTTGTTACTCTGAAATTGTTATTTTATTTTTGTTTAATATATCTTGGATTGATCTTAACATCTTGAAATACTATTGTCAAACCCTAATCAACCTAGGTGATAGAGAAATTTAAAGCTGGGGTATGAACCAGATTAGAGACTAGGGTTATAATTTTAAGTGAGGTTTTTCTGGTTTACTGTCTAGTGGCCTTTTTTTTCTCTCTCTGTTTTGCCTTTTCCTTAATCCAAGTAGAGGCAGTTTTCTTCACGGATTGACTGACTGTAACTACATATGCTTAGCTATTATAAAAGTTGTTGTATGTTATAGTTTTTGAAATCGAGGAAAATGAGCATCATTTATCTTCTCATGCTTCAAAGATCTTGGGCAATGCTGCATGCAACTACATACTTGGTTTACTAGTTCATCACATCCAGAAAATGCAATGAGTAGGACCAATCAGTGCTTCAATCACTCAATTAGCTGCATATTAGCATAACAAAGTTCGTATTTGTTTCTAAATATGCCACCTAATGTAGATTGTTGTTGTATTAGTATTTGTAAAAATATGAAAGAAAGAGTGTATCAAATGTCTGATATCAGTTTACATGAGTGTAATTTGATATTGTTATTAGTATCATATTTTATAGTTAGCTACACCTTAGAATGAAAAGATTTTTGGCTTTAGTAGCAAATTGATAACTCGTTTTTTGCTAGGGATTTAATAGTTTTGACAGCTGAAACATTTTTGTTCTCCTTCCCGAGAAATAACTTGAGGTTTATTTCTTTATGGTTTCCCAGGATTTTCGTGAAAACAAAATGGGAAGATCATATTCACAGGTCTATAATCAGCGGGAAGAATCAGTTAACCAGGATCTGATTGCAACTGTTGAAAGAACCATGAAGAAATATGCTGACAATCTCCTCCGCTTTCTCGAGGGGATTAGTTCACGTCTACAGCAGTTGGAATTATATTGTTACAATCTCGAGAAGTCAATAGGAGAAATGCGATCAGATTTAACTCGGGAGAACAGTGAAGCAGATTCAAAGCTTAGATCACTTGAGAAGCATCTCCAGGAAGTAAGCGTGCTTTGGGCTATGTCTCTTACTATGCTCCATTCCCATATTTTTTCTTTAAGTTAAGATGCAATGTTGACCAAAACACACCCTTTTAATTTTTCCCTGTTAACATGGAAAGCGGATCATATGAGACACATTCATCTTCTGGCCATTTTCTGCAATAGTTTCACCACTTGAATTCTTTTAACATTTACTCATGAATAATAAGATTGGTAGATATTGTGATAAAATTGAGGGTCAGAAGTTCTTTCACATGTTTACTTTGTGAGCTTTCAGTGTGGACCGTGTGGTGGCTTTGTAGCATTTTGTTCCCTTTTATGTATTATAAGTCATTTTGCATATGGTGATAATCATGCACCATCTTTACGTTGACATAGCTTTCAGCTTGCGCCCTCATTGGGTTAAATTCTGCGCAGTTTTACTGAACCTTTCGTTTTTATCGCAGGTCCATAGGTCTGTGCAAATCCTTAGGGACAAGCAAGAATTGGCAGAAACTCAGAAAGAACTTGCCAAGCTTAATGTGCAGAAAGAATCTTCGACTGCGAACTACTCACCCCTTAAGGAAGACCCAGTTGCTCCATCCGCCTCAGATGCCAAACAACCTGACAGTACACAAGAAGTGCAAAACCAGCAATTAGCGCTTGCTCTGCCCCATCAAGTACCACAACAACATATGATGGCATCCACCCCACCTCAAAATGTCCATGCTCAGAACCAACAACACCCTTATTATCAACAGAACCCAGTGCCGAGTCTGCCACCACAATCTCAAGTCCAACATCACCCTCAAGACCATTACTTGCAGGTTCCGCAACAACAAGCATTACCATTACAGTCTCGTGTAAGTCAACCTCAGCAAGCTCATCAGTTTCCTCCACAGTGGAGCCAGCAGGTTCCTCAACAGGTGCAACAGCAACCACAGCAACCTGCTGCTCAATCTCAAATGGCTCCCCAGACAGCACCAGCTTACCCTCCCGCTCCCCAGGCAGCACCTAGTTACTCTCCCTACACGTCGACCCAAAACGTTAACCCATCACCTCAATCTGTTAACCCATCTTCCACAGCATTCCAACGGAGCATGCCTATGCAGGTTCCTTTCACTGGAGCTCCCCAGCCTGGGACGGGTAATCTAGAGCCTATTGCTTATGGTTATGCTGGTGCCCCAGCCTCGAGAACCTCTGTTCAACAGCAACCTCCAGCACAAAATATGCCACGGCAACCACCTGCACAGACTCATCAGAGCACCTATGCTGCACCTATGAGTGACAGTCTGTACCCAGTTGGGGGACCCCATCCCTCACAGCCTTCCAGACAAGGGTACATGATGTATGAAGGAGAAGGAGGGAGGGTTCCTCATTCAATGCCGCCGCACTTTCCCCAAAGCGGTTATCCTCCAACCCATGTGGCCTCTCTTCAGAATCAACAACCAAGCCGTCATTCCAGCCCATCGCCTGTGATGCGTAGTCACCCATACAGTGAGCTGATTGAGAAGGTTGTGAGCATGGGGTATGGAAGAGATTTCGTCACTAGTGTGATCCGCGGGATGGATGAGAGCGGGCAGCCTGTGGATTTCAATTCTGTGCTTGACAGATTGAATTCACATTCCTCAGTTGGGTCTCAGAGAGGTTGGTAAAGTTACTGGATATATGTTGGCGGTGTTTCAGTTTGCCATGTTCTTGCCTCGTTACAAAATAAAATCCGGAGATATTTTCTTTGGTTACTTACAGGTTTAACAGTACAAACATCACTGTATATTTCTGTGAACTCAAGCTGTGTGACTCTGCTTTCTTCTTGTTAACTGTTGCTCTCAGTCTTGGATGTTGTCATGCTGCTATTATGTTCTTATATGTGCACAGTACAAAATGCCTCGAGTATTAGAAGAGGTTTGATTGAATGACACTTCTATCCATAGCGACACTCTAATTTGTTCTTCCTCTTGTTCTCCTTTTTCTTTAGGTTAATCTTATATGTTTTTTAATTTGATAGTTCCAGCCATATCTTATAAAACATGATTGGGTATTGCTTTAGTGTTGCTCTTTGTTTTTCATACTTACTGTATGATCCCTATCCGAAGGAACATAAAAAGGGTAAGCATCTCATAATAAAAGTATCTTAATAATCCTTTTCGTAACGACTGACAATCACCACCCTTTCTTGGATTCTTTTGAAAAAATTTATACTAATATGTAGAATCAATAAGCAGTCTTTTCGAGCAAGTTCAATAAATTTTGTAAATTTTGAGATAAAGGTTGTAAACTTAACGACTGTTGATAGAGTGAAGTTAACGACTGTTGATAGAGTGAAGAGGTGTGTTCCACCTAGGGGTGTCAACGGTCCGGGTTCGGTTCCTAATTTAATGACCTGAATCCGGACCTGATTAAAAAATTAAATATTCGTCGGGTCTGGTAGTTATTGGGATAAATTATATATTTTAATAAATTTATTTTATCTTCTTTATATTGATTGAAACTAATAAATTTTTATATAAAGCTATTGTTATATTTATATAAATGGTCTAATTATAAATTAAATCTAAAGAAAAAAGAGAAAAAACCAAACAAAACTAAACGGAACTTTAAAGTTTTGAGTAAAATTAGCAAAAAGAACAATATATATTCGGGTACCCGACATGTATTACCCGTTAGGACCCGAAAGCTTATGGTTCCTAACGGTTTTACCCTTCAGGAACTAATATTGTTAACGGATCCAATCTTAGGACCTGGATCCGTTTCACCCGGTTTTGGGTAATGGGTAGGGAACTTTGCTGGCTAGTCCAAAATACCCGGACCGAGTTAACCATAAGTCCACCCGGGAAAACCCATTTATCCATAAGTCCAAAAACGTTTTGAAAAGTACCAATTACAGTTATACCCATCACGCACCTCCTACACTACTTGCATTCTTTAACGGAAATTTAGTTTCAGCTACTCCACCCACCACTTCATTACTTCTCTAAACCCCTGAAAATCTAGGGCAAAATCAAAATAAAAAAACACCTGAAACCAAATCGAAAAACAGAGACAAAAAAACAAAAATCAAAATCTGTAATAGCAGGCTTTGATTTCTTTGAGCATTATACAACTCAAACCTAAGCTACTGTCAGCATTATACTACTGCATATTTTCTACCTAAAATGGGTACCAAGAGAAAAATCAACATAAGAATAAAAGAAACAGTTATTGAAGAACACGATACTCCTCAATCTCCACCATCGAAGAAGAACAAGAAAGCTTCTACAGTAGATTTTGTACCAACAAAATCAAAAAAGAAGAAGAACAATGAAGTTGTTGATTCTCCAACAACATAAAAAAAAACGAAACAAACTGTTGTCGATTCTCCAGCAAAATCAAAAAAGAAGAAGAACAAAGAAGTTATTGATTTTCAAACAACATAAAAAAAAAATGAAACAAACTGTTGTTGATTCTCCAGCAAAATCAAAAAGGAAGAAGAACAATGAAGTTGTTGATTCTTCAACAACATCGGAAAACAATGAAACACCTATTGTTGATTCTCCATCTACAAAGAAGAAGAAGAAAGCTCTTGTTGTTCGTTTTCCATCAACATCACAGAAGAAGAAGAAGGTTGTTGTTGTTTCTGGTAAAAAAGGTACTGTTTCTAATCATCGGTGCATATCAATGTATAACATACTTTGTTCATGTTATCGGAGTTAAATCTAGCATACAACATCGGTACATATCAAAAAAAAATTCTTCTTCATGTTATAACACATAGATCTAGCATGCAACATAGGTTATATATTGATATGTACTTGGTTTTTAGTATATACTGATCAGTACATATCAATATATACTTATTTTCATGTTATAGCATCTAGATCTTGATTGCAGGATAAGTATATATTGATATGTACTTTGTTCTAGATATTGAATTGGATCAGTACATATCAATATATACTTTGTTCATGCTATAGATATAAAGCATATATATCGATGTATAATGTTCTATAACATAGCATCTAGATCTTGCATACAGGATAAGTATATATTGATATGTACTTTGTTCTAATCTTGAATTGGATCAGTACATATCAATGTATACTTTGTTCATAATAGAGCAGATAAATATCAACATATCGATACTTTGTTCTATATTATAGTACATATTGATATATTGTAGGGTTATTGACAGTGTGTTCATTATACATGTGGTGTGAAGAAAACCACAAAGAAGACAAAAGCACCTGCACCTGCTAGGAAGATATACATAAGTGGTTTCATGGGGATTTTCTCACTTGTTAAAGCAATCAAGGCTGAAAAGCTCGAGTTGAGTGAAACTCAGTTGCGGATAATTAGTGAGCAATCATATGGGAACCTTTTTTTGATGTTCTGGTACACAAATCTTGGTGCAGATCACTTGATGAAGAATGAAACTGCTGTGACCAATCTTATAAAGTGTTAAAAGAAAAATAAAGTTGCGGATGAGCTCACATTTGAGTTCAAAAGGCATGGAGTTTCACATGTTCTGACATCCACTCATGAAGAAGTAGGTGTTATCTTTGGAATGCCAAAAGCAGGAAAAAGACAATATGAAGATATAATGCTGACATCAAGGGGTGGATATTGAAACAGTGCTTTCTTCCAAGGTTCTTTGGTGAAGTACAAAAGACTAAAAAGGTAAATAGAGTGAGGATATAAGAAGAAGCCTTGAAACTTCTAAGAAAAAAACCAGCAACTAAGAAGAAAGAAAATGAAAAAGTTGAAGAATCTGAGGAAAAGCAAAGTGATGAAGAAAATGAAGAAATTGGGAATGATGAAGAAAATGAAGAAGAAGAAGAAAGTGAAGAATATATTGAAGAAGGGAGTGAGGAAAACAATGAAGAAGTAAGAGATGTTGAAGACCTTGTAAGGCTTATATGCCTGTTCATGTGTATCACTTTGTTTTTCATAACAAAAGATGCACATGCCTTGACTGAAAAGAACATTGGTCTTGTGGAGGATCTCGAGGATGCAAAGAATGTGTCGTGGCCAGATTTGATACATTCTTACCTAGAAAAGTCACTAAATGACAATGTAAATACAATCGAGAATACTGCCGGGTGTCTGAACTATTTGTTGGTAAGAATACGTACTAAAAATCTTTTTAGTAGTTTACTCAATGAAAATCATGATTTACTTTTAACTTTTTTTTGGTGATTTTTTTTTCCAAAACAGATTTGGTATGCAGAGCATACATATTTGCTGGAACCGAAGGAAATAAAGACGATTCCAGAAAAAATATTTGTTCCGAGAGCTGTCAAATGGAATCTGTCAAAGTTATGTGCTGAACTCCAAAAAGACATTGATACAACTGAATACGAGGTAAGAAAAATATGTACTTATTTACTACATTTATGATGTTGTGTTATCCTACAGTATATAATGATATGTATTGAATATATGATGGTTGTTATCCTACAGTATATATTGATATGTACCTCATGAAAAAACTTATTTTTATAGTACATATTTCTGAGTACATATTTTGTTGTTTTGGGACAGTTCAATGAAAATTTCAAGGTTCAATACACCAATGAAGAAAAGTAAATTCTGAATAGAATCACAAGAAGAGTTGCAGAAGAGAAGAGTGAAGATGAAAAGGAAGAAGATAAAGAAGAAACTGCAGGGAAGGAAGCGGAGGAAGATAATTGGAAAGGAAGATATGAAGATTTGAGAAAGACAATCTTTAAAAAATGGGGTGAAGCGAACACCATGCAGCATGAGGGTGGACCGCTTGATGCATCAAAGCTTCTACAAATGTTGAATGACATATACATGAAAGCTTCTCCCTTGCAGTCTGAAAATGAAGAAGAGTTCGAGACTCAATTGATGGGAGTCCCACTCATTTAGGCACTGACCCAACATGAGAATTCCCATATAATACTACTCCAACAGATCATCTTTGTGAAAACATAACAAAAGGTGAAGTAGTTTTGGGACAAGAAGTGCCAACTGTTCAGATTCCAACAGAAGATGAACAAAATGATGTGAGTGACACCACCATCAAAAGGGTACCATTTAATGTTGCATTGTCAACACCACCTTCAGTGTACAAGTTCTGTGGTGTTGATGTTAATGTTATTAAAACATGAGCTAAATGTGACCTGGAGAAAAAGGTCAAAAAGATGCAGGAGAAAAGTAACACACAGGTAAGTAATGCTAGTTAGTTTCACTCTTTATTACAAATGTGTTTATCAATATAATTGTAAATATCAATATGTACTTGATTACAAATGTGTTTTATTATTGTCATATAACTGTACATATCAATATGTACTTGATTACAAATGTGTTTTATTATTGTCATATAACTGTACATATCAATATGTATTTAACTATCATGAATAAAACTCTATGGTTGCAGGATGATTTAGCTGGACTTCAACAAGAAGCAATGGAGAAGTTGGTTGAAGCTATAGAGCAGAGTCTTGAAACGATTAAAGGGATGTCGCGGAACCCAGATGAACAAGACGTTGAAACCCTGGTCGACAACTTCGTCGACATGAAAATCCCTTTGTTTACTGAGATGGCTAAGATGGAAGACATCGAAAAGTTCACATTTGAAGAATTTTTGGACTTAGCCATTTCCAACAAGGAAGTTTATGATGAAGAATATGCATCTCTCAGGCTAGACAATGGTAGTGTTTCAAGCCATACTCTGTTTGGGATTGACATTCGAAAATATTTTGATACTTTATTTGGAAATGATTTGCGACGTGTAGAAGTTCGACGAGCTACATAGAGAAGATCCTTGTACCGATGTGCTATGGCAACAAATATTGGACCCTGCTAGAGTTTGAGTTTGAAACATAGAAATTTATCCATTACAACTCATCTGCGGCATTCAAGGATCATTGCTATGAGAATGCCAAGAAAATGTCTGAGTACCTGTTCAACCCAATCAATCAGTTCTTGGATGAGCATCAAAGAAAGATGGTGAGCACCGTAAGGTTGACTGAATATGGCTGTCCACAACAACGAATCTGGCCAGACTGCCTTCTGTATGTGATACATTTTATAAAGAGGATACCAAAGATTGATCGTGATGGAAAAAGTTTGGGAGATGACGAACAATTGATGAAGAAGATTCAGATGAAAAGAATCAAGTTAGCATGCAGGTTGTTGACAGCCACTCATCCTGAAATCAGTTGGGAACCCTCCCAATGAAAATACATGTTTAACTGCAGAGTAATTTAGATATGTTTGTAGATCTTGGTCCGAGGAGATAAGTTGGTGCATTTTGGTTTTTGCTGGGCAGGGTTTTGTGGCTAGAGTGAAGAAGATAATCATTAATTATTTCTTATACCACATTTGACAGGAGAGAAATCTTAGGATATTTTAAAATAAATTTATTTATGTTGACCAGGATTTATCATTATGGAGACAGTGAGAGTTAAGGTTTTTTTATATGAAAGGTTATGTAGTGGATAGTCCTTCTATGCAGTATGTACTTCAGTAACTTTCTTATTGTGTTTACTGTAGAACTTGGTTTCTACCTATTGAACTTGGTTTTTAGTTATTATGTTTATATCATGATCTTATTAGGTTTATATATATATATATATGTGATGATCTTTATTAGCATTGTTAGGTTTCTATTTAATTTTAGAGTTATATAGAAAGGCAGAACATATTGATATGTGCTAGGAAGTACATATTGGTATGTACTTTGTTCTGAAACTCTGAACCAATAGATTCATAATCTAAACAAAGTACATATTGACATGTACTATGAAGTACATATTGATATAAATTTAAAAAATTACTTTGTTTATGTACATTTTTTGTGTTTTTATAACAACTACAAGATTACCAAAATGTTTTTATATCATCAAATTCACATTTTGTCATTAAGAATATAATTCAGTTGGCACACAAACAAGTTCTGAAAAAAGAAACCTAAAAAAATGCGACAAGTATCTTCTAAAAGAATTTAAATCCAAAATGTACTAAAAAAAATGTAATGAAATTAATTCTCATCCGTATATTGGTACTGACGGATAACATTGCATGTAGCCTTGTTGTGATGAGTTTTCAATTTACAATTTGAACATGTAACATGATTTTTGCTCCTCTCCCATGCACTCTTGATGCGGTTCTTTTTTCTTCTTCCTGGAGGAGCCCTAACTACTATATGTGGCAGAATAGTATCTTCTGCGGTATACTCATTAGGCCTGTGGTATATTGAAAAACATAAATAAGAAAAATCTACTATACTTGTACAGTTTTTGTTGATGTATGTTACACTAAATATCAATATGTACTATGCTAGTTCTAGTTTGTGGTTTATATGTACTGCTTAAAACCATTCTCATGTATGATACTACCAAAAAAAAAATCAATATGTACTGCTCAAAAACTTACATGTCGTGATTAGGAACAGGTCTAATAGCGATTGAATATAGCTGGCGATAACAACTAACTTTGAAGTATTCGTCGATATAATCAAGGAACTTTCCCCCAGATGCAGCAATAGCTGCATTAGCATGCGAGCATGGAAAACCATACACACGCCATCTTTGGCAAGTACAACTCTTTTGTTGTAGATCTACCATATGAGACCTGCAAACAAGAAACCAAGCGTATTATTTACGCAGTATATTTGCACTATATAAACAAAAAAGAATATAATCTGCACCATACATATTTGATATTTTCCCTAAAAACTAGTTTAGTGGATTTCTCAGTTCAAAAGAGCATGTTACCTAAAAAAACTAACCTTGGGGAATGAACATCAAATACGTGAGCATATGACTGACTAACTTTCCAAGGAAGACAAATTTGAATGTCTAATTCAAGCAAGGCTTGATACACAAGGGTTAAGAGTTTCGGATCCATCAAAAGACTTTCTTCACGACGTTCAAACATCAAATCCATTACCCGTAGCTACACGACAAATAAAATTAAAAAATACATATAGTACATATATACTTGTAGTGTTACAAGAAACTTATAAAAACCTGATTGTGTCAGAGAGAGCACAAGGAGGTAACTTCTTCTCGCGGTGAATCCAGTTATTAAAAGACACGGCAATGCTTGAAGAAGTATGACCATACCTACAGCCTGGGAAGTATGCACTAGACCACTTTTCCCTAGGAATGTTACGGCAGTACTGAGCAACCCAATGCCATCCTAGATAAACCATTTCTTGAAGACCTTCTTCATATCTTGCCGGAGAAAACGCATATGTTGCTTTTTGGAAACAGTCCATCACTTCTTTATATTTTTCATCAGCCTTACTGATGGTAAGTTCCTTTTCAAGTGGAAAAAACAATAGTTATGATAAGAATCAGGGAAAACTTCAGGAATTGCATTCAACAAACCTTCACCTCGGTCAGTCAAAAAGGTGATGGGACGATTGTCCATAACTTTTTTAAGATTGTCCATAAACCAATGCCAATTTTAGTTATCTTCACCAGGAATTAATGCATATGCAAAAGGATAAAAACCTGGAAAAAAAATATAAAAGACCATATCAATATGTACTTCATGTCTGCACCTTCAAATTATGTTATACCTATAATGTATATCAATATGTACTTTATGTATGATGTGTATGATCCTAAAGTACATAAAAACAGTTACATATCAAAATATATGCCATATAAAAAAGTTACCTTGATTGTCGTTAAGACATGTCGCATCCATTAGACCTCCTTTAAACCTCCCCGTAAGAAATGTCGCATCACAAAAGATCATTGGATGACAAAGTTTACAACCCTCTCTACAAGCTCCAAAGAAAATAAAAAGTCTCTTGAATCTCTTTGTTGTGTCGTTGAAATCAAAATCAATATGAGACCCTGGGTTGGTTTCCCGAACAGCAGTGACCCACCAAGCAAGATCAGTGTATGACTTTACATCGTCACCAAAAATCATTTGATGCGATAACTCTAATGCATGATATGCTTGGTGATACTTGATGTTGATCCCTACACCAACTTTAATATAATCCATAATCTCTTGAGGCTTTATGAGCTTGACACGCTCATGAACTAAATGATTTACAAGCTTCCTCGAAACAGTTGGACTCCTCAACCTATAACCAGCACCACAAGTGTGCCTACCTACATAATACTTTATCTTAAACACATCCAAAGACCCATTCATGGCAACCGCGTGAAGCATTCAAAAGCAACAATCATTGCTGTATCTCACAGTGAATCTCTCAAGGTCATTCTTCAATTTTTTAACCTTATATCCAGTCCTCAAACAATAATTCTCACATGCTAACCGAACAGCTTCAACACCACCATGGAAGAGATGGTTTTTATCTTCAAAAAGATTTTCCTAACCACCAGAAAAAATAACCCTTGCAACCTCTTTACAATCTTTCAAATAATTGTTCCTAACACTCAAAACCAACTCATCACTATTGTCAAGATCAACACTTCTCAAAGAACTAGATGCACCAGATAACACAACATCAACATGCAACTCAAAGAAATATGAATTCTTCGTAAAATGTAATGCAACAAGCCCTTGAAGAGATACATCAGCAAGGACAGGGACTTTCACTCCATTTTCAATATAATTAACAACAATAGTTGATGGAGTCAACCAGGTCCACGCATTACAAATTGGTAAACTTCAAATCTTCCAAAGTCGAAGATAGCGTAACCAAATATGCAATGTGGTGTTGCTTGTGGTATACATGAGAGTAGCAAAAGGTATTTGGATTAGAACCAACACCTGACATGTTGAACCTGAAAAAATGTGATCCAAATAAAATAACACAAACACAAAAATCAAAGCATATATTTTAAGATGATATGAATATTAATCTACAATACAACATAATATGTACTATTTTAGAAGTATCATACATATTATAGATTCACACATAACAGACAAACAAAAACATATTATATCCATTGCAAAAAAATATGTACTGATTCAAAAATGGTATACCATACAATATATATAACAAAAATAACATACTATAAAAACAGTATATATCAAAAAGTTTAGAAAAACAGTACGTATTAATATGCACTGAAGAATCATTCAAAACATCCAAAAGAAAGAACAAAAATCATGATTTCCTGAAAAAATAAAAGAAAACCAAATCATCAAACAACATGTAAAAAAAATGAATACGACGATCTAATGAACAAAATAGAACAATTACAAAAATCAGTTTCAAAAATCAAAAGAAAACTAAAACACGAACAAAAACGAGATCGATCATGGAACTCAACAAAATGTACATCATAGAAATCGTAATCATCGGGATTTCAGTGTAAGAAAACAAACAAAATCATGAAATCAAGTTGATTATCATGATTTTAGTTAAAAAAACAAAAACAGAACAAAGCATAACAAAAATTATAAGAGCAGAGAAGAAGATTAAAGAAAAATACCTGGAGATTTGAAATCGAAACCCTAAAACTGAAAAACACCAACTGAAGCAGAGAGAGTAAATCGGATATGTGAGCTGCCATTTTTTTTTGGAAGATTTGATTTCGGCTAGATTTATACGTTCGAACAATAAAGGGTAAATATGGAATATTGAAAATGTAATTTTCATTACATTCACGTGAGTTGGACGAGCGATTCACAAAATCAGTCCTAAAACTTATTTTTGGACTAGGGGTTAAACCGGGTTAGATGGATGGATTAGAAGGTAAACGGGTCGTGTATCTAGGATTATGTAGTAATTCCTAGTAATGGGTACCCATTAACAGCCCTAGTTCCACACAAGGTTTGAAAAACGATAGTTTTTTCCTAGAAAACGGTCGTTAAAACGGTCACGCCTATGTAGCGTACCCGTGAGGGTCACCGATATCCATGTCTAAATAACACCAAAAAATATGAAAAAAATGCGTTATTTAGATCCGTTATAACCGTTTTCACGTATGTGATAGCCGTTTTTCTAAAATTGATTTTTACGTTTTTTTCTTCGAATAACATTTGAGCATAAGTTTTTTAGATCGTTTTTCCGTTTTTACACCTGTTATACCTGTTTTTTTTTCTTAAAAAAGAATATAAAAATATTTTTTACCTAATTTTTTATTTTAAAATAAGAGATTAAAAATTACAATTAAAATCAAAATCAAAATAAAATAAACGTTGTAACAACGTTATTTATACCCGTTATAACTGTTTTCACGCATATTAAAATCGTCAGATAAGAATTTCATATCTAATTTATTTATTTATTTTATTTAACCGTTATCACATACATTGTTTTTAGAAAAACGTTAAAAAAACATATTTCCCCCCTAAACAACGTATTTTTTATCTGAAACGTGCTTACACCCGTCAAACACGTTATAACGGTCACGCCTATAGCTATGACCCAATACGTGACATGTTTTTCAAACCTTAGTTCCACCTATAGTTTAACGACAGTAAATCCGTTTATTTCAGTACTAGTAAGATAGAGTATAGGACAAGGTAAAGAATATATAAATAAAAAGTACTAACTAAATACCGGTGCGGGGGCTCAAATTTACAACTGCAATGTTCAACCAAGATATTATTACCGTTTAATAATTAACAATCGTAATCTAGTCTACATAATTTTTAATTGCCACGCTTTTGTTATCTAACACTTGCTACTAAATTGTGAGGAGAATAACAAACTGTCTCAAAAATAATGCATTAAAAAAACAAACTTCTTTTTTTATGTAATTTTAAATCAAAAATAAACACTTAATCACTATCATATCCTAGATCGATCAATGGTAGTATGTCACGATCCTTCTCTATACTCTCATTTTATTATCATGGTCATCTGATGGGATACTTTAATTTACACCGTAAAAGTACGGTTGTCGATGAGACAGTATGCAAATATGGTTCGTTCCACAGGGATTTCATAAGTGCAATTTCTAGTTTTTAATTAACTAATATGCTAATAACAAAAAGAACGATTTTTAATGAATAAATTAAATAAATAAAAATAACTATAAGAATTATTCAACCAGGAAGAGAAAGGTCTAGGGTATTGGATTCCACTACTTTTGATGTTTGCAATTAACAATCTAATCTCTTAAATCTACTCTCAAATTACTCAAAACAATTTTGAACTTAATCTCATGTTTTGGAAAATATAACGTTTAAAATTAATTATACGACTTTCACCGTTGCACAAAAATATAACCTCCTTCGCTTATAAAAGATCAACAGTTTTAAAACCATTCAGAACAATTAAATTGAAGCATTTTAGAAGAGAAATTAATAGTCATAATCTAGCACAAATAGAGAGTAATCATGTGAGAGATATAAGCATTAAGAGTACACAACAAAAATAACTTCCTCTTCTACCCTAGAACAGAAATTTAGCTACTCATCACAAAATAAAATAAAAAAGAAGACATTTTATTCATGATTTTATAAAAGAATTACAATAAAGCACTGACTATTCGTGTCTAGAAAGGTTAAGAACTTATTGAATTAATTAACAAATTTACGACAAACCTTATGAGCAGTAAATCAAGAACAAACCAATTATGTATTAAAAAATAAAACTGTCGCTGGAACTGTAACAGAAACCATCGCTGAAAGCAGCTAAATTCAAAAGAATTCACCACGGTTTTTGCGACAGTTCCTGGTCACATTTTTCTTCTTCTTCTCTTCCTCGCCTGAGATGAAGAAACAACTTTGAATTTTTTTCTTTTCAATCTGAACTCTCTCCTGGCTCACGCCAGCCTCCCCAATTGTTCTGTTCAACCCTCTCTTTGTAGTAGAACACCCTTCGACCATTAAATCTCTTAAAATCTTCTTTATTTAATGTTCAAAATCTCGTCCGTAAAAGAAAATCTCGGTGATGAGATTTTCTTTATTTCTTCACGACATTGTCTCGATGAGTTTGTGTTGTTGCTTTGTTGTTCGAACAAAATATTGTTAAGTGTGGAAACAATTTCATTACAATGGGAAACTAAAACCGTGTTAGAAATATTATCCCTGATATTTTTCCTTTTATTTTTTTTTGTACAAATTTACCAAGATTCTGTTTTGATTTTGTGGTCTTTCAATCGTATACAAACTCTCCTTATTATGACAAGACAATATCTTGTCTTGTCACTCTCTCAAATCTCCAAGATTCTTGATCAAAAGTTCACGCATATGAGGAGAAAAAAATTCCCGCCTAAAATTGAATTCGAATTTGGGCATGGGTGCCTTTATAACACATCATGGGTTCCTTTATCAATAGTTTTGGGTGCCCTTATCCAACAAGAGGGTGCCTTTAACACTTTCTTTGGGGTGTTTTTTAACACTTTCTTTGGGGTGTTTTTAACACTTTTCAGCTCATTTTTCCACAACACTTTATTCTTCAAGAATACCTAAAAATACATAAAATAAACAATATAAGTTCAAAATTAAGTCCCAACAATAAGAAATAAGGTGGTAAAAATGTATAAATTATGCGCTTATCATCATCCAACTTGATCAATAGTAGCATGTCAACATCCTTCTTTATACTCTTGATCACTTCGTTGTCATTTTCATCATCGCTTTCTGTATTCTCGTACTTTCTCTTGTTTACTCGATCTTTCTTGGATGGTGTCTGGGACTGTTTTCTGTCGACATTAGATATTGTATCCACATTTTGGTTATATAAAAATTATTTCTTGGTGATCGACATGGATCTATTGGTTGTTCATCGTTTGTGTACCAATAAATTGTAATCCTAAAAGTGTTAAACATGATTTTCATTGAGTACTTCATATATGGGTGACCATATTATGGGTAAGACTTGGGGACATATTCGTGGGTCGTGTATTGTAAATAGATACGTAAACTTATTTTTATTTAGTTAGTTTACGTGTGCCGAGAATTATAGGAATATATCATATATTATGGCTAGGGAAAATGATTTCAAGTCGATATATATTCACCCATGAATAATATGATGATTCTGTGTATTATAGGGAAAGAGTTGGATACCCGTGTAACATAGGTCAATACTTAAACTTAGTTTAATTGAGTTAGTTTATGGGTGCGCGTGAATTATAGGACAATATCGTGCACTAAGTGAACGATTTCGAGTTAATATATGTCCACCCATGAATTGTATGATGATCCAGTATATTATAAAGTGAGAGTTGGATACCTGCATATATAGGTAGAACTTAATTTTATTAAGCTAGTTTATGGTCCCAATGAAATAGTTTCTCTATTTAATTATATTCCATCCATATCTCAATTCCATTCATTTAATATGATGATCCAATGCACTATAGGATGAATGATTTTTACTGAATATATGTTTACTCATGAATTGTTGTGTAGTTTTAAGATTGGAGAAGGGTACACCTATATCATAGGTAGATACTTCAATTAGATTTAATGAAGTTAGTTTATAGGTACCCGTGAATTATAGGATGATATCATGCACTATAGAGTGAATGACTTTGAGTGCATATATGTATATCCATGTATTATGCAATGATCATGTGTATTAGAGGATGAGAGTTGGGTATCCATGAATTATAGGATGATATTTAAATTTGATTTCATCGAGTTAGTTTATGGGTACCCATAATTATAATATCATCCAGGATTTAAGTCGTTTGAGTTATTGAACTTCGTGTCAATCATCTTAGAAACTAGGCAATCGGGTGGCAAGGTTAGTTTGTCTCGTGTTGTATTTTCAAGATCTTTATTTTTATTTGTTATAATATTTTTTGTCAATAACATCATTCATAACATGTTATATTTGGTCTAGAGGATTTAAATATAATTTCAATGGTCCATTTTGTGAAATCGGCGATGGTCTATTACAAAGGTTTGTTTTCATTTTAACATTAGAACCTAATAGACTGCTATTATAACTCCTTTGTTTGTCTGTCTCCATAACATTAGTGCAGATACAATACTAATGCAACCATTGGCCAAAAAATAATAATAATTAAATTAAATATTTCTTTCGATAATAACAACAAATAAAACAAAAACACATTCAGTTCCTTTTAACCTCCAAATTGTTACTTATATCATAAATTCAATAAGACCATTACTCATAAGATTTAAAAGACTACTACTTGCACATTCACACCAGCATGCAGCATATATTGTGATAGATTTTCCATTTTACTGATTAATCCATGTAGGTAGTCATATACAAAGACATTACCTACTTTCATCAGAAACAACTAAGATTCCTGAAGTCCCCAACTAATTAGTAGTAATTTATCGGCGTTTTTCTTGCTCATAGGGAAACCAACGTACATTCATATTGTGGAAAATCACTTAGTTCATTATGCAATATGTAAATCATAAGATAATAACTAAACCTTGTTATATGCAAATTGGCAGATATGGCAAAACATATGACATATAGTAACCGTCGAATTGGGTGTGATAACAGACCTTTTTTTATGCTAAAATATATCATTGTTTTAAGGTAAAACAATACTTATAAAAAGTGGGGGTAAGATGAAATGCTTGTAAGGTTACGAGAAATCAAAATCGTACAACACTCGCCTAAACCAAGAAGTGGTTGATCATTTTAGAAAAGTAATAAAAATGTGTTTTTTCGCTAAGACTTGTTAAGATTTGTTTTACACCAAATTATAATAAATTAGTAAATTTTTAAAAGATTGTAAATATATTGGGAAGAAATGAGACTCCGGATTCCACCAAAATCACTTCTGAGTGATTTCTACAATGATTCTTAACAATTATAACCCTTTTATTGACTATGTTTCTTTGCCAAAAGTAGATTTCTAAAACACTAAATGTAAATCGTAAGCATGGCGTATCAAAAGTTCTTAAGTCCAAGCATACACCATCAAACAAAATCACAACTAATTAAGAAAAATCATAAATCAATTAAAATCAATGCAAAAAGTCATAAAGAATCAAAAATAGTTACCATTCATTCATGAAATATGGCTTCCTCCATTGTCCCAGTGATTGGATTTAGCTCATCATGCTCAAAACACTCTCAAAAGATAGAAACACAGCTCAAAAGTGCTTGAAAAGAAGAAAAGAAACAAAAATAATTGAAATAGAAAAACGGAGACGTTTATAAACGTTGCAAGCATGGGCTTGTCACAGTTCTGAAGTGTTCTTCTGTGTTGCTGAAAACTTTCAAAAGAACGACAGTTCTCTAGAGACTTTATGCAACTGTTTTCAAGCGTTCTTCTGGTCTTCCCCTTTCTCCTCCATGAGCAGAGAACTTTTTCTCTGATTTTTTTCGTCCTCCCCCCCAACTTGATTTTTCTTCGATTTCTTTGATATATATAGGTATAATAAAACCTAATTAGTCCTCCTTAATCGAGAAGGAACCAATACTTCATCCAAATCCCCTTTTATCCAAATCAGGGAGTAATATGTTTTACCGGCAGTAACATTGATTTTCAGCCATATTTCTCGGCAAGAAACTCTCACTTTTGTGTGTTTGAACGTGTTTTGACTATTTTTCCTCGTTACTATATCCAAATCCTCTTTTAAAACCCTTAATATTCAGTCCCAACCATGCGTACAGAATTGTTTCCCGCCAATTTTAAGTTCTGAACAAAGAAGAGGGGGTTCCCTTATCCACGAGTTGGGTGCCTTTAGTAATTTCTATGAGTGCCTTTAGTATTTTTTTGAGCCAATTTTTCCACGAATGTTTATTTCCCAAAAATACCTATAAACACATATAAACCCATTTGTTTGTGGGTAAAAACGATTTAAGGGTAAAAGGGGAAAAGTGATCAAGTAGGTTAATATTTGTGAGATCAAATCGCTTAAACACCAAAAATTTATACCGTAGAAGTACTTTTAAGATTCAAGAGATCAATCTGTACGAAATTGGCTTAAATCAAGAAATGACCGTTCCGATTTCGCTTCAGTCACGAAGGAAGGAGAAAAGTTAATCTGTAGGGAGTGAAGTAGAGAGAGTATTGAGATCAATGGAATTGAATATAACATGTGTTGAACTTCTATGAAGATGAAAGTTGGTTTTTTGAGAATCTCTAAGATGATAGCTCTGTGATCATACAAGTGCTTATAAGATGAAACTCTTATCCCCGAATTTATTTATTTTTGTCGATAGCTTGAAGGGCATATTTATTGAAGTGGAGATTAACACGTTGATCTCGTAAGTGGTGGAAGTTGCAGAGGAGTGGAGAGAAGAGAAGTGGAAATCGTGTGTTGATAACCAACTCTATCATGCTAATGGGACTTGACAGTTATGCGACCACTATTCTATTTACTCCTTCAACTGCCGACACGACTTCTATACTTTCTCATCGTGGATGTATTGTTACACCGCACGTGTTATAGGCCGCCATACCAAAACCCTAGTGAATATCCCCCATGTGACTATTGATGTCTCGAACATGGTTTGAGTCTATTTTATAGACGTGTATTATTTGGTCAATCGTTGACCTAGCTAGATTGTTAGTCATAATATATTGATGAGTCTATCATGTTGTTGAGTATAGCTTGTTGCTGAGACTAGCATATTATTGAGACTAACATATTGCTGAGACTAACATCTGCTGAGGCTAGCAATGATGCTTAATATATCATTATGCTTGAAAGTCTGATTAATATTGATATTTGGTAGTTGTAGCGTACCATTGTGCCAGCTGAGACAATAATGTGCTTATATGACTTTTGAAGTTATGTGAGTGGAAATATTACGTGAGCGCTAGACTCGTGTGATTATTGGACTTGGTAAGTGCTAGACTCTTGTGAGCGTTGAGCTTCTGTGAGCAATAGGCTTATGTTAGCGTTAAGTTTATACAAACACTGAACTTGTGTAAACACTAGGCTCATGTGAATACTAGCGATAGTAATTGTGAAATAATTTTAATTTCGTCTTACTATGAATAACAAAGTAAAGAAATTCAAGATATAGTTGGTAGCAAGACCAATCAAGTAGTGATAGAGGGACCTACTAAGGTTTCAGCTTCCCTTGATGTTCGCCTTCATGTGCTTATTTCAACATTGTGGTGGTTTCAGCATTGGCTAAACATTGTAATAAGTTTCCTCCAAAACTTTTCCGATACATAATTCCTTCATAGAAGATAAACCTTTTAGCTTTCTGCTTTATCCTGGTTGTTTCTCTTTTTCTGGGGGAAGGACATTATCTCGAATATATTTGATATAAGGCTCTCGCCAGTACCCAGCATGATGGATAATTAGCTCTTTTAACTGATGCAGTGATACCTGGAAGTTGGAACAAGCTCCTTGTAGTGTTCGGGACTGAGCCTCCATGGTTGGCCAGTAATACCCAAGACGTTGAAGGCGTCGGTAAAGTGTTACCACTAAAGTTTGCCCGCATACTTCATCATGCAAATGACTGAGTCGTTGTTGTGCTTCCTTATCTCCAAGACATCTTGACAGCGATCCATTTGGATTTCTGAAATATAATACTCCATGAAGTAAGAAAAAATTCTTTAGGTTTTTGAGCTTGATCTTTCCCTGAGAAAGCAAGCTACTGAGTTCGTTGATGATTGATGTTCTCGTCATCTGCTTGGACGTCTGATAAGCACATAATTTAAACAGTTTTATCACCTTAATTATTTTTGTTAGAACTCATTGTTATGCTAATATTGTTGTTTTTGTGTTTTAATAGGTTGTTTATCTAAAATCCGGTGTTATGAATAAAACATGGTTAAATGGATTCCGCCCGCACTGCTTATTGACCACAACAATTAACCAACGAAGTTTATGATCAGCTAAATGGAAATTAGCTCCAACTTGGTGTTAACGTGGATAAATGAAGTAACTGGGAAGTGGGACTTATTTGGAGTGTTGAAGTTAAAAGGTCAAAATAGTACCAAAGTGGTGATACGTGTAGCAATACTAAGTTTTCTAGTATTATCCAAATACTAAAGAAAGTGGCTTCCAAGTTAGTTAAGGTGCTAACCAAATGATTAGAAGTGGGGATGTCTGTTGACGTTGGCTAGGAGTATTGGTTGTTGGAGTAGGTGACGTAATAGAATGAGAAGTGAAAAGAAAGTGATAGATGGAAGGTGTAGACGTGGCAATAGAAGAAGTGGGCGTACTTCTTTTTGAAGCTTGGGTCGAAATATTGACGCTAATAAAATCGTGAAAATGAAGTGGAGAGAGAGGAAGACAAAACATGGCAGGCACATGATTTCTGGTCGGGAGAAGAGGACAACACATGGTGGTTAGAGGGAGAAGGTATGAAGGGATTGGAGATAAACGAAGATGTGGCACATTTTTATTGGTGGAACTGATATATGGGGCGTATTTCTACTAGTTAGTGACGTGGTGAATAAAATGGAAGGTTTCTCTCTGAGTGTTACTGAGGAATTGAGGCGGAAAGAAAATGAGAAGAGAGGGGAGATTGGGGAGAGACATGAGGGGGATAGTTTCTGTTCTTTTTGGAGGATGGGAAAAGGTGATTGACGGGGGGAGGGGGGGGGGGGGGGGTATAGAGATAGAGGCAGAAGTCTAGGTACATCGGAGAGCGGCTATTTCAGTGGAGAGAGAAGGAGATTGATTAAGAAGAGAAGAAAAGGTGGAGAGAGGGGATAAGGGAGTGGCGGCTGTTGGTAGAAGGCGTGAGAACATAGAAGGTGGATTTAGTTTTTTGGTTCTGGACGGAGAAAAAAGTTGGGGTTTGGCAGCTGTTGGTTGTTGGCTGGTGCTGATACAAAAACAGAGAAGAAAAGAAGAAAAACCAGAAGTTGAAGAGACATTAAAAAGGATTTAGTCTTTTCCCTCTCTACTTTTGTTATATCTTTTTATGGATTTTAAGAAACCCATCTCCATGTTTTGCTAGATTTTGTCACTAGGGTTTTGGGTAGAAACCAATTTTGATTATGGAAAACTCATAAATAAATGGTTTAAATGTTTAGTAATTTATCTTCTTTGTTAGTTTGATTAATTATTGCATAAATAGTAGAATTGGCCATATATGCTTTCCGTTTGATATGTCGTGCTTGGATTAGATTCTTTGCCGGTGTATGTTCACAAATTGATATTTGATTCTTTGAAACTATATATTGGTTAGATAGCTCTACTGCTTGTTTATGCTTTTAAATTTATATGCCATGCTTAGTAACATTTGATGGGATATACTTTTTGATTGATAAGCAATTCCTTAGAAATATTAACCTGGAAGCGAAGGAAATTACAGTGGTGAAACGATTATTTTGGAGATTAGATGTGAGTTCTATATATCAAATTGGTGAAAACTGAAAACCCTAGTGTCCTCTCTACTTGATCACATTGTATATTTTAGCTAGTTTATTTCATTATTTTCTCGTTCATTAGCATTTCCGAAAATCCAAAAACATAAAAGTATCATTCTTGATTAGTCAATTAGGAATATTGATTACATTATTCCCACCGCTCATTGTGGGTTCGACCCGTATTTTCCGTTGTCTACTAATTAGACGTCGTGCGATTGCGGTTATTATAAATAGGGTTTCCAAATCCTATCAATTTTTGGCGCCACTGCCGGGGAGCGGTTGTGAATTATTTTAATTAGTATTTTTGATTTTCTAATCGTATTTTAGGTTTTTATTTTTTTATTTTTGTGTATGTTTTTATTTTTCTTTTAGGATTTTTAGTTCTATTTGACTTGTTTTGTGTTTTAGTATTTCTTTTCAGGTACTTTTCTGAGGATGATGACTCCTTCTCAGGAGACGTAATCTAAGATGACACTTCGGGAATATATGAATTGGTCACGGCATAAGGAAGTTCTTGCTTCACCTATGGTAAGTGAAGAATCGCCTTTAATGATATATGAGAAGTATTATAAACACAAAGCGCTTAATTTGGAACAAAGATTGAAAGTTCTGGAATGCCAGAGATTATTTGCTGATGATGATCAGTCTTGTAGTGACTCTCTGTTCCATATAGAATATAAAGATGAGCATGTGGATGATTGTGTAGATGATTTGCCTAATTTCATAGATGAATCTATATCACAAGATCATTCACCCGACTTAGAGGTTGTTTCTGGACTCCTAGACTTCCAAAAGTTACCTAATTTAGGGTTAGAATTTTGTGCTTCTCAAGTTATGTTGGATCACTTTGCATCCAAATACCCAGAGGACTTGCCTGTTCCTGACATTGTGCATGAACCAATTGATATTTCCCCAATCCCATTATGATCCCCATATTTTGTTTTTTACGCACTTCCAAGTGTAGCGAAAACTTGGTTTGGGGGTAATCCCTTATTTTTGATAGTTTTAGTGTCTCCGTGTTGCCATAATATAAAGTGTGAAACTGTCATTTGTATATATTATATTTTGGATTGATCCCCAAATTTTTAGGTTGTTAGTGTATGGGGATCATTTCTGTACATATCCAGTATGTAGATTCTTATTTTCTTGTTTTTATTTTCTTTTTAGGATTTTTGTTTATTTTATTTTTATTTTCAGTGTTCTTTGTTATTACTATCGTTTGATGTGTGTTACATAGAATACTGCTTTTCTTACGGCAATCAGGTGAAATCTTCCAATTCCTTCTCTTTGATTTACATTTGTCTCTCTTATTTATATTTATACTGCATGCCATTCTAGGTTGCACGGTTTGAAACATTGAGGACAATGTTAAATTTAGGTTTGGTGGTAGAGTTTCAGAAAATTGATGCAAATAAGAAACTCAAAAATTTAGAAACTTGTGAACAATTCAGGATGACACTAACCATTCTAGGTAGATAAAAACATAGCTCTTATCTATAGGAATTGGTGTGCCCAGCTATATGGTCTATTGATATCTGGATGCACTCAGGTGTTAGAAATAACATGATAATCATTGAACAAGCATATCTCGGAATCATCATAACCATATCACTCTCTGTTTTATTTTTGCAATTTTGTGTTCCTCTAAGTGATTTGGTGGGGCCCTAGTATCGCCATAAGCTCGTAGCCCGGATGCATTAGAATTTTAATTTTGTCAAAAAAAATTGACACTTTGACAGCGATATATGTGTGTTCTCCCTGTCTTTGTCGCCTAAGAAAGCGTGGAATGCAGGATCCATAGGAACTATCGTGTAATCTGCTGAAAAGGAGCATGCACTTAGATTCAAAAGATCTAATCATGTAGTCGTAAAAAAAAAGATAAATTATGTATATAAATAATAATAATAAAAATAAGAGCATCCGAGCCGGACTTTATACTAATATTTTGGGAAACATCGTTCACCTTAGTCAACATATGCACCATTCATTACTTTTATTTCCATCTTCTTATCTATCCATGTGTTTGAACTTGATTGATTTCGAGCAGTGTGAATGTTAATAATTTCCATCCAGTTTTGGAACGTTTGATGATTATTTGAGTAGAGTTTTGCATTCTTATATGAATTTTAGTATGTTGAGTGCAAACTCGTGTACATCAATTGGATTCATATAGGGTAATGATTCTTACGGAATAAGAATTTAGTATGTCAACTAAACAGCTTGTTTAATGTCTATCCTCAATTGTTCACATGTACCTAGAATTTGGAGTATAGGTTTTGTGGGTATACCTCTTGTAAACCTTCACGAGAGAAAACTCGTCCGTTAAGGCAACTTAGGGGTTTAAAGGCTTATTACATCTGCTAAATGTAGTCGCGATTCCTGCGAAAGTGAGTAAGGATTTCACTGTTTTTCTTAGACTTAGTTTAGGTTAGCTTTGCTCGAGGACTAGCAAAATATATGTTTGGGGGTATTTGATAAGCACATAATTTATACATTTTTATCACCTTATTTATATTTGTTAGAACTCATTGTTATGCTAATATTGTTGTTTTTGTGTTTTAATAGGTTGTTTATCTAAAATCCGTTGTTATGAATAAAACATGGTTGAATTGAAGTTGTGTGAGTAGCAATGTTACGTGAGCGCTAGACTCGTGTGATTAATGGACTTGTGTAAGCGCTAGACTTTTGTGCGCGCTGAGCTTATGTGAGCACTAGGCTTATGTTAGCACTAGGTTATGCAAACACTAAACTTGTGTAAACGCTAGGCTCATGTGAATACTAGCTTTAGTAAATGTGAAATAATTTTAATTTCGTCTTACTGTGAATAACAAATTAGAGAAACTCAAGATATTTTTGGTTGTAAGACCAATCAAGAAGTGATAGAGGGACCGACCAAGGTAGTAGAGAGGGACCGACCAAGGTGGAAGCAAGGGACCGACCATAGTGGTAACACGGGTTTAGTGAGAGAACATACTTGTTAGTCGCGACTCTATGCTTCATCTGTCATATAGTCGCTTGCAGTATGTTGACATAAATTTAGTAATGATATCAACACAAGGACTAATTAAAGAAAATACCAAAATTTAGGAATATTAAAATAATAGTATTTTAATATATATTAGGTGGTTGCAGAACCTTGCTGAGCGAATGATTCATATAAATTACTTAAGGGGAAATGCGCGAGACCTTGCTGTGTGCAGCTATTAGAAGAGCAAAGGAGTTTTAAGAGAAGTATGAGTGGGGACCGACCAGGGTGGCCTACCGGCTGGTCGGTTGGCACCGGTCCCACAACCCTCATTTTCATTATTATTATTTGTCCATTATCTTACTTGATCTTCGTGACTACAAGCTCTTCGAAGCAATATGTTAGCTTTTCACGTCCAGAATTTTCATATGTGACGTCCTTCAGTAAAAACGATCTATATTTCTCATATGATGTCCATTTTGATGATTAACCCCGATTCTGAATCGAGAAATCGTTCGATACATCCCTATGCAAAAGGAATTAGGTTTTGAGCTCGTTTTGGTTGTTTAACAGAGCAAACAATAACCCTCCAGATGAAATTCTGACGGTTTTCAGCTTATAATTCATCTAGGGTTTAAATCATATCTCCTAGACCGTTTTTCGGAATGGGATGTCCTTTTAGTATATCGTAGTAGACATGTAGGGGAACATATGTTTTTTAGAATATTTTGCCTCATTCTATACCCATCATCACGTTTTTGTAAGGTGATTATGATGTATAAAAAATTGGATATTAACCAGAATTAAGGTTTTGTTGTATTTCGACCAATGTTGGGATTTTCAATGCAACCAACATTAGGAATATATTTTTTAAGCTCAATCAATGATGATTGGAGCTTTAGTTTTTGTATTTGGCGTGATGGTGACTTAGTGATCACATAAAGATGTGATGTTTCAACTTAGCGCATCCGTACTCAGCTTGTTATGCGTTATGATAAATCAATATTATTCAGTTTGAATTTTAATATTGATGTAAATTCACTCTAAATATTCAGTCGGGGAATATGAGGAGAAATTAAGTTGCTTTATACTAGTGTGCAATATATATAGGAGCGTTGATACCCATTCGGGAACAAAGGAATGTTCTGGATGTTATCATCTGGGGACAAACTACTATCCACGCCAGTGATATTATGAGGACAATGTCGCTCTGTATTAGTGTGCGATATATATAGGAGCTGCCCCATAATAAGCATTCGATTTCAATTATCTTGCGGAATGTAAAATATGTTTATTTGATATTTCAATTCTCTTGCGGAATGTAAAATATGCTTATTCGATATTTCAATTCTCTTGCAGAATGTAAAATATGAATTTCATGCTTTTGATACCGGGTCAGTAGCATATATAAAGTCTATTATTTCTTTGATTCTACTGTCGGGTAGAGATAACTTGACTATTTTATCCTTTTTTTTAAAATCCACCATCTACACCATTATAAGTACAAAATAAGTGCTAAAAATAGAGAATATTGGACAAATAAGACACAAAAATGTGTTTATCAAATACCCATAAACTTATTATTTGCTAGTCCTCAAGCAAATCTTATCTAGAAAATAAAAATCTAACCCACTTTCGTAGGAATCACGACTACACGTAGCACGTGCAGCTAGCCGTTAAACTCCTAGGTGACCCTAGAAGACGAGTTTTGTCTCTAAGGGTTTACAAGAGGTATACCCACAAAACCTTTACTCCAAATTTTAGCTACTTGTGAACGATTGAGGGTAGAGACTAAACAAGGTATTTAGTTGGCTATAAAATTCTTCGACTATGAGAATCATTACTCTATATGAGTCCAATTGTTGTACACGAGTTTGCACTCAACTACTAAAATTCATACAAAAATTCAAAACTCTACTTAGATAGTTGTTCAACCAAAATACTCAGTATCTATTAAAGGTCAGTCACATGAATAGATTTAGAAGATGGATATGAATATGATGAGTTTGCACATGTTGACTAGGGTGAACGGTGTTTCCCATATCTGTTTGAAGGTCATTGCCAGGATGAATCCTAATGGATTGAGATACGCTCCCAATAATCTTAATCCTTATACTCATATCGACTGAGATGGTATTACAAGGGCCCGAACGATCGATTTATTGAAAATAAAACAATTATTTACTTTTTTTTTCATTTACTATTATTATTATTATTATTTTTTGGTATGAATAATGGTCTAAATAAAATACAATAATGGGGCTTGATCATAAACACTTTACTTCATCCTGGCGGTGATAACAAGACGATACTAGTGGCCCACCAAATCACTTAGAGAAACACAAAAAATTGTAAAAATAAAAACAGAAGGTGATATGGTCGATATAGACTCCGAGATATGGTGACAACCATCATGTTATTTCTAACACCTGAGCTAGGCGTCCTTTTATGAATAGACCATTTAGCTGGGCACACCAATTCCTATAGATGCAGAAAGCTCGAGTCCCAAGTTAAGGACTTCAAATAGGGATACCTGACAATCACAAGAATCATCACTACCCCCACACTTAGGATAATCATTACTCTCAGATAGACCTAAAACTATTGCTTGAATTTCAGGGTCCTTAGAGTTTAAAAAAATACTCGAGAGCTTCTTCTAGATATGGGTCACACATCTGATTTAAGAGAATGCTATCATCCAATTCATCTAGGGAATCACCAAGGTCGTGCCAATGATCATGAACTAAAATGTTAATCATATTTATTTCTTTTATCTCATCGATCTCAGAAGGTTGTCTAGTAACATTAAATACATTTAGTTCAGTGGTCATATTACCAAACGATATGTTCATACGTACGGTTCTACAGTTGATGACAACATTAGATGTGGCTAAAAACGGGCGACCTAAAATCACTGGTATTTGAGCATTTTGGTCCTGAACAGGATGGGTATCTAGAATAACAAAATCCACTGGATAAATGAACCTATAAACCTCGATCAGAACATCCTCTATGACACCAAGAGGGACTTTGACAGACCTATCCGCTAACTATAATGTCACTTTGGTCGGTTTCAATTTACCAAGACCTAGCTGGTTGTACACATGATACAAGAGTAAGTTAACACTAGCTTCTAAGTCAAGCAATTCCCTATCAACCAAGTGATCACCGATCGCACAAGATATGGTGGGGCATCCAGGGTCTTTATACTTAGGGGGTGTTTGGTTCAGAAGGATTGAACTTACTTGACCAGTTAGAAAAGTTTTCTTATATACGCTTTTGTGTACAAAAATCTTTAAGGAAATTGGCGTACGCAGGAACTTGGCTAATTGCCTCTAATAATGGAGTGTTGATGTTAACCCTCTTAAACATTTCTATTATTTCATTGAAAATCGGTTTCTTCTTTGTTGGAAGGAGCAGTTGTGGGAAAGGGCCTCTGGGCACAAAATCAGACTTAGCAGGAATCACACTAGACTTTTTAGGAACTTTATCAGTTTCTTCAGCCACTGGCTCAGAAGGGTGAACTACAATATGTTCATTATCAGGTATGGTTACCTTATTGTCTACCGTTTTTCCGCTCCTAAAGGTTGTTATTGGATTCACCTGGTTTGATGATTTCTCACAAGTTATTTTATGAACTCCTCTAGGATTAGGTTGTGGTTGAATAGGGAACCTTATACTCTCTCTCTCACTTAATGTCTTAGCTATCTGACCTACTTGGAGTTCTAAATTCGCAAGAGTCTGGGCATTAGACTGGAAATTCTGCTCGGTTGCTTGTTGAAATCTAAGCTGGTTCTGTACTATATAGTAAGAGATTCCTCTAAGCTAGTCATTTTCCTCTCTGAAGGATTTTGAGAGTAGTTGGCTCTAGTAGATTATTTGGATGACTAAACCCAGGTGGAACTTGGGAATTACTAGTCTGACCATGATTTTGACCCTTAGACCAAGAAACATTAGGATGGTTCCTCCAACCAGGATTATATGTTTCTGAAAATGGGTCATACTTTTGACGGTTATCGAATCTAGGGTTATTGTAAAGAGCATGGGATTAATCTTCACCATTTTGTTCCTCCCAAGCTGACCTGTTGGGCTCTAATCCACAACTAGATTGATCCAACTCTAAGGATTCTAACCTTCTTATTATTGCTGCAAATTTGTCATATGTTTCAAAAGTTCCATCTACCCTATTGACATTACCTCTATTCAGCAGAAGTTTTTTACGGGGTTCCCTACTATATTCCCATTGATGGGTTTTTTTCGGCAATCTCACTCAAAAATGTCATCGCCTCATCAATAGTTTTATTTTCAAACTCCCTATACACAAAGACTCGACTATGGTTGTTGTTGGATAATCTAGCCCTTCAAAGAGGATCTGAACTAACCTTACCTTTTCTAGGCGATGATGAGGATATCGTGTCAGTAAATCATTAAACCTCTCCAAATACCTATATAAAGATTCTCCCTCTTGTTGTAAAAATGTGCAAATATGTTGCCTAAGAGATGATGTTTTGTTCCTAGGGAATTTTTTTTAGAAAAGGCAGATGTAAGTTGTTCATATGTCTCGATAGACTCAGATGACAAACTATATAACCTAAGTTTCCTTTGTATCTCAGGGAAAAAGGAAACAACCTAAGTTTTCAAAGCTTCATCAATAAGGTTGTGAATTCTTAGGGTACTACAATTTTCTTCAAATTTTCTAATGTGAAAGTAGGGGTTTTCATTTTCTTTTCCTAAGAAGATTGGGAGCATCTGTATGGTCCCATAGTTTGCTTCAGTTGCAGCTAACTTGATACATGGTGGATGAGTAGTCCTAGTGGGATTCAACAAAGCTTTTAAGGTTGTCATTTCTAGCACTATCAAAGGACTAGGAGTGACTTCACCACATAGTGTCAAGTTTTCAAAATTAAAGTTTCCGAAACCAGGGCTTTCTAGATAAGATTCTTCGAGATCCTCGTTTTCAGAAACAAAACTACTAGGCTTTTCACTAATCAAATGACCTAGAGTGTCTCTTTTCCAAGCTCGCTTAGTGATGGTCTAGAGCGGTCTTGGCATACACTAAAAGACTAAAAAAATTAATCCTAATTGGAAGGGAATTCTAAACAAACACAAGCAATTCTGACTCAACCAAATCAATCTTATTGAATCTGGCACGCAAAAAGCATGATGACTCCACTTAGATTTTTTCTAGACAACTTATATTCTTCCAAAATGTAATTAGTTACAGTTTTAGCAAACCTCTTAGAACGATCCGAATTAGATTAGTGGTTGTTCGAGTCTTGCTTCGGTCACAAAGGATGATAAACAGTTAATGTTAAAGAAGGGAATCAGAGAATGTATTGAGATCCGAGTGTGATGAATTTTAGTGTGAATCGTTGAACTACTTTGTATAAGGCTAGACTTGTTTACATAAGTGTGATATCTCTTTCAATATACTGATATATCTATTTATAGTAGTAGTAGTAGTAGTAGTAGTAGTAGTAGTAGTAGAACACACTGATCTCGTAAGAGGGTAGGCGTTATGGAGAAGTAGAGACAATGGATGTAGTGGTGAAGTCGTATCAGCAATGTTAGTGAAGACTGGAATTTATGTACGACCACTACACCCTTCCCTCTCTCAATCATTCCCCCGGCTCTATTGCTTTCTCATCGTGAGCGTATTGCTACACCGCACTTGTTGTAGACCGCTAATGAGCATCCCCCATGTGACATTTTGACGTCTAGTTGAAAATTAATAGTAGAACTCCTACTATTGTTAGTTAGGTCATAGGTATGACTTACTCAATCAATTAATGAGGCAATATGCTCAGAATACTAAATTAATTAAGTAGACTGACTACTGTCAAGTCTGGTGAGATTAGTAAGTCTATAAATGATTCGGTAAGTCAAGTAGAGTATACTATTTGGAATTATTTGTGCATTCCATTAGTTCCAATTGTGGGACTAGTGATGCCAGTGCTAGTAATTTATGCAAGATGTTGGCAGTTGAGTAAGATGGGTACCTTTGGCCAGTGAAGCACTTTATGTCATCAATATGAAACAATGAGTCACCATGAAGGAGTAAAAAGATAATTATGTCAATAACAATTTGGTATTGATGCCTGAGAGTCGTGGAAGTGATAGACACATTTTAGTGTCTAATTTGCACCTTAATTTCTAGTGAGTTAGCATTCGATTTTGTGTCTATTACGTGTTTTATTGCTTTTGTAGGGACATTAGAAGAATAAAGATTTGTGGAAAAATTGGCTCAAAAAGTGTTCAAAACACCCGGGAAAATGGATCAAGGCACCCACACTTTGGATTAGGGCACCCTTGGATCGGGATGGGCTGGATCGGACCAACTCAGCGGATCAACTCGGCCCAGTCAACTCGGTCAAAGTCAGTTGACCGAGTCAAACCCAGTTGACCAGGTCAAAGCTTCATCGGCAAAACAGAACTCAAATCAAATCGCAATTTTGATGGGATTTCAGCAAATTGATAAGTACCCAATCTAATTGAAGGTTCGTATAATTGATTAGAAGCTCTAGAAGCCGAAGATAAGGGCTGGAGAATCATGAATTTGGACGGGAAAAGGAATATGTTTCGGTTTTGGATAACTAGTGATTTCTCGTCAAATCACCGAGTTCTAATGGGATTGGAACATCCTAGAAGACTCACAGGGCCTATATAAAGAGTTTACAATCCTCAGAATCAAAGTACGAAGCTCCAGAACCACTTTTGCAATTTTCCGATCAAGTTCCGACTACGGCCGGCCACTGCTGCTGCTCCCGGTGATCGGTGTTCTTCACCATCGCCGCTGAAGAAGAAGACAGTGCAACAGTTTTAACTGTTGCTGTTTCAAATCTGTCTGTCACCATTTCTTCTTTCTTTTGTTGCTTGAAACTGTGCTGTAACAGTTGAACCCTGTTCCTGTGACGTTTATATCCGTTGTTGTTTGGCTGTTGCACTATTATTTCATCTTGTAATCGATATTTTGAGCAATGAAATCAACTTTTGAGCAATCTTTTTCCACCATGAGCTAAGTCTATTTACTGGGATGATGGATAAGGTAATTTTCTCAATTTTATGTGATTTAATTATTTTCTAATAATTATTTATAATTCTTTTATCATTAAAATTGCATAGCTTTGAATAGTAAAAACGGTTTTCTTTCAACAGTTGTGCTTTTGCTTGATGGATTATGCTTAGTTAATTAATTTTGATAATCCATGCTTGTGATTTACCTCTGTTTGTTAGCATAACAAAACTAATTTTGGCAATTATTTGGGCTTCAATTAAATTAAAAAGAATTATCTGATTAATCACATAGGTTGTTAGAATTACCTGATTCCTGATTCCTGGTACGTTTAAAATTATTTAAAAATCATAGTTAGGTTATTTAGTTTTTTTCTTACTCCTGGAATTTTCTAGAGTTAGTTTAAATCATTATTTTCTAAAATCATCACCTTCACAAGTTCGAGAATCGAATCTTTATTTACCACTTTCTAAAACACACCAGGAAGCTGACAATGATGCACAAACACTACCTTTCTACCCTTGTCGATAGACAATTGATCCTGAATTACCATGCATAACTTCAGGGATGATAAGGGACATTGGCATTACTTCATACGCGAAGCGCAATTATGGCATCATTCAACGAGTAATGCAAGCTCGTGGCATTTATTTGTAGAAAATACAGCTCATGACATATTAACAGTATGGGCTCATGGGACCTCTCTGTGAAAGGTGGCATCTCGGTGCACATCCGGCGCACATCTTTGTCAATTATGCACAGGGATGGCATCGCTAGATCTTGTATGTAAAATATGCTAGCATTAACCATCTAGTTACAATTCTCGATTACTATCTATCAATAACTTGGTACATAAATCGGACCATCAAGTAGACAATAAAATCAATTGACATATCCAAATATCAAGAAATGCGCATATGAGTGTTAAGGCCATCGTTGTGAAGGCCACAAGCGATAACATTAGGCTAGCGCTGCGAAGAGGTTTGGCGCTGTCATTGGGCCAGCGCCACGGTATAGAGATACTAACCCTAGCGCCTTGTAAAGAGTTAATGCTGACATTAGGCCAGCGCTGTTAGTTGGTACGGCGCTAGCGCTAGGATAACGACGTGGTATATGTAGTCTGGCGTCTGACATGTATTCTGTTGTTGTGTTCAAAGAAGTTGAGGTCGAGATTACAGAAATTCTTGAGCTACGAAGGATATGGGAGTGTCTCAAATTTATAACAATATATATTCTACCGTGGGAGATTAGAAAATCAATGGTACTCAGAACCACCATTATTTGTTTCCTTGTTATTCTCTATGGTAAAACTTCAGAATATTCTCTCGGCTACAACGCTAATCTACTTCACTCAACATCAATCCCATTTTCTTCCATTCTTCAAATAATTTGAATGAGAATTCTCGACCTAGTTTTTAGGTTAAGAATAAGAAGGTGGATTTAGGTACCCACTGATTGGATACGGGGAATTACAGAGAGTTAAGTGAAGTGATTGCCTTGATCGAAAAGTGAGGTGCCTAAAGCGTCAATGAAATCCTGGATGGGTCGACCTTATATGGTTGGCTGTGAACAACACTTGCATGTAAAATATTTTACGCTTTTTTCCCAAGTGGACAACTCCTGTTTCTTTCATTGCCATGTAACTCCAAAATACATACAAAATAGAAAACAAAAATACAAGAGAAATAACTAAGAAAAACAAGGCAAATGGTACTTAAATTAGGTTTTTAAGACACCTATCACACACTTAATTAGGTTTCCAAATAAAATTATTTTTAAAATATTTAGATATTATATATATATATATATATATTATTATAGAAGTAAGTCAACATAACAAACAAAAATGGGCTAAAATAAAAATTATTTTGTGAAATATACATCAAATATGATGTAGTATACTGTGTTGTGTGGTGATTTTTGCATGTTATGACGTGCTTTCTTAGCGTGTCAGTGTCATGCTATACCGTGCTGCGTGTTGTGCTGATGTGCTTATTAGTCTGGCACAACACAATACACTAAACTAACATGTTGTGCCGCGCCATACCAGGTTATGTGTTTTGTTGTGTTGTGCTTGAATTTTAGCGTGTTGTGCAGTTAACATGCTGGCACCACA
The DNA here is from genome assembly GCA_023531435.1 of Papaver californicum. Lineage (NCBI taxonomy): Eukaryota > Viridiplantae > Streptophyta > Magnoliopsida > Ranunculales > Papaveraceae > Papaver > Papaver californicum. Next base: position 2,282,261 of record JAJJMC010027962.1, on the reverse strand, counting down.
TATTTTACACATTTTATAAGTCAACTTAAAGCTTACAATAATATTCTATTTTATACTAATAAATTTTTTTACTAACTATATCTAATTATATAAATCGTCTTAATAATGGGTTTTGTGGACCAGGGAAAATCGGTAATTCAAATTTTGAAAACGGGTAAGTAAACGCGTTTTGACGGATGTAAACACGTATTGGACTAAAAACGCGTTATTTAAAGGAAAAATGTGTTTTTTGTCGTTTTTCAAATATAAGGTGTATCATAATGGTTAAACAGAATAAATAAATAAATTATGATTTGAATTTTATATCTAACGGTTATAATGTGTGTGAAAAAGGTTATGAACATACTTTGCTGGTTTTTTTTTAGAAAAACGAAGACAGTTCTAAAAAACTCAGGTTAAAATGTTATTTAAAAAAGAAAAATCTTTAATTTAATTATAAAAAATATTTATAATGTGCATAAAAAATAGAAGAAGTGTTCGCATCTATTATAACATAGTCACGAGGCGCTCAACATACCTTTGTAATATTATAATAATAAATAACAATATTATTGTCTATTTAACGGCGTTATATATATAAAAAATACCGGTGACCTTAATGGCTACGTTACATGGACGATGGACATGACCGTTCCTAACATGTTTTTTTAAAAAACTCTGGTCTAATTATCATTTAAAAAAAAATCTGGTAGACAAGTGTTTTAAGAACCGGACCGGACCGACCGTGAACCAGTAAGAAAAACGGTCTGGGTCAACAGTGCCCATTAGTATATTAAAAAAAATAATGAACCATATGAACCAGACGGTTCAACCAGTGAACCGAATGATCCAACTGGGTTTTAGTCGGTTCATCCGGTTGATTCTCCATCAAAAAGTTCAATTTTTTTCTTTTCTTTTTTGATTTTATGAAGAAGATTGTTTCTGCAAAAACTCAATTCACTGGGTTTCATCTTATAAATGATATTCAAACATTACCAAATCGACTAACAATAAGATTACTTTCTTAATTCTACGGGTACCTTTTACCCTCGTATAATTTCTATCTAAGTTATATACTATCTAAGTTAGTAAAAGTATAATTATGCTTCAAAAAAAATTCTCACGAAATAGGTTTAAAAAGTACAAGCCATGATGGAATATCTAGGTTGCATATAGAGAGAGGGAGAAGTTGATCTTCCGACAAAACAATTTATTATCATTTTTTATTGTTGTTAATCTTTGATACTTGTAACAGTAAATTTTGTTTTCATCTAACCTTTGATTTCATCAAGTAGAGATGGAGGTTGTTGTGGATTTGATAGAAGCACAGAGAGTTAGAAACTAAGTTTAGAAGAGAGTTGCGGGCGGTGGGGTTGATAAAAAGACATAATACTTTAAAAGTTAGGATTTTATGGGCAGAAAACGTAAATAGTTAACAAAAAAGAAGTAGAAACTTTGCGACGTCTAACTAAAATTCTGTCTCACAGACGTAAACTAGCCTTATAAGTTACTGTATTATCACAATTAGGTACCTTACATTAAGCTATTTAATTAAAATATCTTTATATATACTGATCCAATGACCCCGGTTAAACTACTGGTTGATCCAATTGACCTTGATCCAGTAATTTTCCCATTTAACTTCCAGTCTCGTTCTTAGAACGTTGTGGTACTCTATCGTCTTCTAATTCTATCTTGCTGTGTCATGTGTGTACCTGATGATGAAAAGTGGCTGACGATTGAAGTCTACAGCATAGTCGTTTTTTTAGTTTGTAACATAACCCCACACTGGGTCCGCACATACCAGGAAAGCACACAAACAGTCAAAAAGAGCCGTTGCTTTTAAGGCTAAGCTCCTTCGGTGACTCACACTTCAAATACAAAATATTACCCCTGTCAGAAAATTTAAATCCTTATACACACCCAACTCACGAGATTAATTAACAAATTTTCTTGAAAAGAAACGACAAATATTCACGCTAAACAGTTGATTCATTTTCCCACTCTCTGTTCGCATAATCTTTATTTCTCATAGTCCTCCCTAATTACGACCATCATCTTTACAATCCTCAACCCTCATCCTCCTCGAGCTGCGCATAAAAGATCACAGCTCTTAAAAGAAATGAAAAAGTACAGAAAACTCAGGTGAAAAAAGCATATTCTTCGTCCTCACGGACCAACCGGAATAAGTGCTTAACTCAAAAAAGTAAATTACTGCAGTGGACCCTACTCTCCCCCACTCTCCTCACTTCAGCCCAAAAATCCTAAATCTCTCTCTGTACCTCTCTGTACTTCTCAGTGATTGGTTGCGTCTTTCTCTTCAGTTCAGTCATTTTTCTTTAGTTAAAACTTCATCTCTAAAAACTCTCTAGCTCTCCTCAACTTAAACTCTACTGTGTTGAGTTCTCTTTACTTCTGTCTTGTTTCTTCCAGATGCCATGGCGAATCTCCGGCAACGAACACAACTACCACCGCATAACCGGCCTCCACTTCATCACGGAGTACCAAACAGTTATTATCATAACCCTAATACACGAAGAGCATACAACATCATACCAATACATGATCTAATAGCAGACCATCCATCGTTGCGTTATCCAGAAGTAAGAGCAATAGCCACAGCACTTAAAACAGTTGGAGACCTAAGAAAACCACCATTTATTCATTGGAAAGAAGAGTATGATTTACTTGATTGGTTAGGTTTTTTCTTTGGTTTTCAAGCAGATAATATTCGTAACCAGAGAGAACATTTAGTACTTCATTTAGCTAATTCACAGATGAGGAAACAACCTCCACCTGAGAATGTCGATTCTCTTGATTTAACGGTATTTGCCCATTTTCGTAAGAAATTGCTTTCTAATTATACTTCTTGGTGTTCTTATTTGGGCAGGAAATCTAATGTTTTTATTGCTGATAGGTATTTAGATCCTAGAAAAGAGTTATTGTATATTTGCCTGTTTCTTTTGATTTGGGGAGAATCTGCCAATATTCGATTTGTTCCTGAATGTTTGTGTTATATTTTTCATCATATGGCTAAGGATTTGAATATGATTTTAGAGGAGTATTCTGATCCGGATACGGGTTGCGCCGTTTATTCCTTCCATTAATGGTGAGAATGGGTTTTTGAATCTTGGTATTACTCCATTTTATAATATTCTCAGTGAAGAAGTTAAGAATAGTAGAAATGGTACTGCTCCTCATTCTGCTTGGAGGAATTATGATGATATTAATGAGTATTTTTGGAGGAGACGATGTTTTTCGAAATCGAAATGGCCTATTAATACTTCGAGTAATTTTTTTACTACTAAAAAGCAAGGGAAAGGGGTTGGTAAAACTGGGTACGTTGAACAAAGATCATTTTGGAATATATTTCGAAGTTTTGACCGGCTTTGGATTTTGCTCATTTTGTATCTTCAAGCTGCTGTTATTGTTGCTTGGGGAGGTCAAAAATTTCCTTGGCAAGCATTGGAGGATAGAGATGTTCAGGTATCGGTTCTTACTATTTTTATAACCTGGTCAGGTCTTAGATTTCTTCAAACAATACTTGATGCTGGAACTCAGTATAGTTTGGTTTCCAGAGAGAATGTTTTACTTGGTGTAAGAATGGTTCTAAAAGGTTTTGTTGCAATTGGGTGGAAATTGTCTTTGGTGTTTTCTATGGAAGGATTTGGTCCCAGAGAAATTATGACCGGTCCCGGATAAACTATGATGGTAGATGGTCAGATGAAGCTAATCGTAGGTTACTGAATTTCTTATTGGCAGCATCCTTGTTCATAGTTCCAGAGGTTATGGCATTGGCTCTGTTTATTATTCCTTGGGTTAGGAACATTCTCGAAGAGACCAATTGGAAGATCTTTTATGCTTTCACGTGGTGGTTTCAGACGCGTTTCGTTGGCCGTGGTCTTAGAGAGGGACTTGTTGACAACCTAAAGTATACGGCCTTTTGGTTTTTCACTTTGCTGTCAAAGTTCTGCTTCAGTTACTTCCTCCAGATCAAACCCTTAGTCAATCCAACAAAAGCCATTTTAAAGCTCAACAGGATAGACCACAAGTGGCATGAGTTCTTTTCTAACACCAACAAGTTGGCCATCGGTATGTTATGGCTTCCAGTGATTCTAATTTATCTCATGGATTTGCAGATTTGGTATTCCATTTTCTCCTCTCTTGTTGGGGCAATTGTTGGGTTATTCTCGCATTTGGGGGAGATCGTAATATTGAACAACTGAGACTTAGGTTTCAATTCTTCTCTAGTGCAATGCAATTCAATCTTATGCCTGAGGAACAGCTGTTCAAGGATAGGCGTTCGTTGAGGAACAAATTGAATGATGCGCTGCACCGATTGAAGCTTCGATATGGGCTAGGCCGGCCTTACAAGAAGATCGAAATGGACCAGGTGGAGGCGACCAAGTTTGCAATGATATGGAATGAGATCCTTATGAATTTCAGGGAGGAAGACATTATTTGTGACCGCGAGCTTGAGCTCATGGAACTGCCACAGAATTCTTGGAGAATCAGGGTTATCCGGTGGCCTTGTTTACTCTTGTGTAATGAATTACTGCTAGCTCTTGGGAATGCAAAAGAGTCGGGACATTATTCCGATCGGTCTCTCTGGTCGATGGTCTGCAAGAATGAGTATAGGAGGTGTGCTGTCATTGAAGCTTATGATAGCATCAAACACTTGCTTCTCGAGATCATCAAACCTCGTACAGAGGATCATGCAATTCTTACAAAGTTGTTCTTTGAGATCGATGAATCTCTTAAGTATGGGAAGTTTACAGAGACATACCTGACGAAATTATTGCCAGATATTCATGCCAAATTTGTTGCCCTTGTTGAGCTCCTGCTCAATTCTGAGAAAGATATGTGCAAAATTGCCACTACATTGCAGGCCCTTCACGAGATTTACATCAGAGACTTCTCAAAGGTGAAGAGAACCCAGGAGCAGTTAAAGGAAGATGGGTTGGCAAGTCTGAAGGATGCATCCAGCAAGGATTTACTATTTGATGATGTTATTGAGTTACCGGATGAAGATAATGATTCCTTCTATCGCCAGCTACGGCATTTGCATACTATTCTCACTTCCAGGGATTCATTGCATAATCTACCAATAAATCTTGAGGCACGGCGTCGTATTGCTTTCTTCAGCAATTCCCTGTTTATGAACATGCCTCGTGCTCAAGAAGTTGAGAAAATAATGGCTTTCAGTGTTTTGACTCCTTACTACAATGAAGAAGTCGTGTACGGCAAAGAACAATTGCGAACTGAGAATGAAGATGGTATATCTACCTTGTTTTATTTGCAAAAGATTTATGCAGATGAATGGAGCAACTTCCTGCAACGCATGCGCAGAGAGGGTATGGTCGATGAAGAGGAGATCTGGACAACCAAGTTGAGGGATCTACGTCTTTGGGCATCTTACCGAGGCCAAACACTTTCACGTACTGTAAGAGGAATGATGTATTACTATAAGGCTCTTACAATGCTGGCTTACTTAGATTCCGCATCTGAAATGGACATTAGAGAAGGAGCAGTTGGACTTTCTTCCATGAGAAGAGACAGAGGTTTAGATGGTCTAGGGTTGCATGCATCACAATCTTTGCATACGTCACAGTCTTTGCAAGGTGGTCTGAGTAGGGCAAGTAGCGGAGTAAGTGTGTTATTTAAAGGCCACGAATTTGGAGCTGCTATGATGAAGTTCACGTATGTAGTGGAGTGTCAGATCTACGGGACACAGAAAGCAAAGAAAGACCCACGTGCTGAGGAAATTTTGTATTTAATGAGGAAAAATGAAGCTCTTCGAGTGGCCTATGTTGATGAGGTTCAAATAGGGAGGGATGAAATGGCGTATTATTCTGTTCTTGTGAAGTATGATCAGCAGCTGAAGAAGGAGGTAGAGATTTACAGGATAAAGTTACCAGGTCCTATGAAGCTCGGAGAGGGTAAACCGGAGAATCAGAACCATGCAATCATCTTCACTAGAGGTGACGCGATTCAGACCATTGATATGAACCAGGATAACTATTTTGAGGAAGCTCTTAAGATGCGTAATCTACTGGAGGAATATAGCAAATATTATGGCATTCGCAAACCTACTATCTTAGGAGTTCGGGAGAACGTCTTTACTGGTTCTGTATCATCCCTCGCTTGGTTTATGTCTGCTCAGGAGACAAGTTTTGTCACACTAGGTCAGCGTGTTCTTGCAAACCCTTTGAAGGTGAGAATGCATTACGGGCACCCAGATGTGTTTGACAGGTTCTGGTTCTTATCTCGAGGTGGCATTAGCAAGGCATCAAGAGTAATCAACATCAGTGAGGACATATTCGCCGGTTTCAATTGCACGTTAAGAGGTGGTAACGTGACACACCATGAATACATCCAAGTTGGCAAAGGAAGATATGTTGGGTTGAATCAGATTCAATGTTTGAAGCCAAAGTTGCCAGCGGCAACGGTGAACAATCTCTTAGTAGAGATGTTTATCGGTTAGGTCATAGACTTGACTTTTTCCGGATGCTTTCGTTTTTCTACACTACTGTTGGGTTCTTCTTTAACACGATGATGGTTATTGTTACCGTGTATTCATTTGTTTGGGGGAGACTTTATCTTGCTCTCAATGGCATTGAGGACTCTATGAAAAATTCTTCTAATAATAAAGCATTTGGTGCAATCCTCAATCAACAGTTTTTGATCCAGCTTGGTATGTTCACTGCCCTTCCAATGATTGTGGAAAATACTCTCGAGCATGGCTTCCTTCCGGCAATATGGGATTTCTTGACGATGCAACTCCAGCTGGCATCTGTCTTTTACACATTTTCAATGGGTACTCGCACCCATTACTTCGGCAGAACCATTCTTCATGGTGGTGCTAAGTACCGAGCAACAGGTCGTGGTTTTGTTGTGGAGCACAAAAGCTTCAGTGAAAATTATAGACTCTATGCTCGTAGCCATTTTGTGAAAGCCATAGAACTTGGTACCATACTAACAGTGTATGCTGCTCACAGCCCAATGGCGAAAGATACGTTTTTTACATAGCCATGACAGTCACCAGCTGGTTTCTGGTAGTGTCATGGATCATGGCACCCTTTGTTTTCAACCCTTCAGGATTTGATTGGTTAAAAACTGTATATGACTTTGAGGAGTTCATGAGCTGGATATGGTATAAAGGTGGGGTATTCACAAAAGCCGATCAGAGCTGGGAGACGTGGTGGTATGAAGAACAAGACCATCTAAGAACAACAGGCTTGTGGGGGAAGTTGTTGGAGATAATTCTAGATCTGCGTTTCTTCTTTTTTCAGTATGGGGTTGTATACCAACTTGGAATTTCCGATGGAAACACCAGTATAGCAGTTTACTTACTCTCATGGATTTTCGTAATCTTTGTTGTTGGGATTTATGTGATAATTGGATATGCTCAGGACAAGTATACGGCCAAAGAACACTCGAAATATCGCCTGGTTCAGTGGGTTGTCCTTCTGCTTACAGTTTTTGTAATTGTTATTTTATTGGAGTTCACCAAGTTCCAAGTCCTTGATCTCCTGACAGGGATGTTGGCTTTCATTCCTACCGGATGGGGCTTACGCTCGATTGCACAGGTAATCAGGCCATTTCTGCAGTCGACTGTGCTATGGGACACTGTTGTGTCACTAGCTCGGCTGTATGATGTTCTGCTTGGAATTATCGTCTTGGCCCCTGTAGCACTATTATCATGGCTCCCTGGTTTCCAGTCAATGCAGACTAGAATACTCTTCAATGAAGCATTCAGTAGAGGTCTTCAGATATCTCGTATTCTAGCGGGCAAATAGTTTACCTTTGAGTACTGAGGTAAAACCTTAATCTACATTTTGATTTCTGAATTTTTTTAGCTTGTTACTGAGTATGTGGATCTGTTTTATCAAGTATCATCCATTTTTTAGTTTGCAATAACTGATGTTGTGCATAATCCTAATTACCGGTGCTGTATAACATTATGTGCCACAGATTTACTGGTGGACCCCAAACTAATTGTATGAAGAGATGTTATTGTGTCTGTTGCTGACAACGGAGAACTTTTTCCTGCCAATTTTAATGTAAGATTGAGAATGCTAATGTTTCTGCAACTATTCCATTCAATTTGGTTTATCAGTTGGTATTTCGTGTAAAGCCTGTCGATTTATATTGTCAACTACATATTCCATTTTTCAGTTTGTAATAACTGTTGATTACGCATAATTCTGACTTCCAGAGCTAGTGACACATCAAAAACCCCCAAGGAATTCCAAGAATTCTTGTTATACGTTCGTTCCAACCTTCAACCCTTTTTTCTAGGTTCATTGATATTGAATCAAGCGAGCACACTTCTAAAACCTGTTCCACTTTTGGAAGACCCTGCGTTATATCACCTGATCTCGATTTTTCATAGATAAATGTAACTAAATGTATCTCCTTCAGAAAGGGTTTCACCATAATGTCCATGGACGGTTGCTCCTGGCGTAGCCAAGTAGGGTTTGGCCGATCTTATTACTAAAGAGCCAACACGAATAATTAGAACCTGACCCGCTTTGAGGCGGGGTCCATATTTGGATATACATACATTTTCACAAATAAATTGTCCAAGGTTAATTATTGTCGCTCTCTCTTCACAATAATCGTGCTGGAAAAACATAGGTCTGGGCTAAGTAAATCAATGGATAGTCTTGGTCCTATTGAAAATACCAGTGGAAGTGAAGATCCCGTTATATATGATAGGGATAAAAAAATTGATAGTTGGGACGATAGTGATAATTCCAGTTCTAATAATATGGATACTTTTTTCGAGGGGGAAATCCTATACTATAAGGAACCTATCCAAATTTTTCTTTTGCTAGGACCGTAGCTAAAAAACCTACTTTCTTACGATTACGAGGTTCATTCGAATATGAAATCCAATCTTGGAACCAAAGCCCAATACTGCAGAGGAAATTAAGTGAAGTACTCCAGATACAAAATATGGAAAGGTGTCTATAACTTCCCCACCAGGACCTACCCCCCAACCTAGAGTAGCGAGATGGGGAAGTAAAATCAATCCTTGTTCATACATGGGTTTTTCTGGTACGAAATGGGCCACTTCAAATAAGTTCATTCCTCCAGCCCAGAATACAATTAATCCGGCGTGAGCTACGTGAGCCCCAAGTAGTTTACCGGACAAATTGATAAGTCGGGCATTCCCGGCCCACCAAGCGAAACCGGTGGTTTCTTGGTCACGACCAGCTAAAGCTAAAGTTCCATTAAAGAGCGTTTCCACGGGGTAGAACCTCCTCAGGGAATATAAGGTTTTCATGAGGCTGATCCTGAGCCGCCATCCAAGCACGAATACCCTCGTTTAAAAGAATATTTTTCGTGTAGAAAGTCTCAAATTCAGGATCTTCCGCTGCGCGTATTTTGAGATTTGAGATACCATACAATCAATCGAAGGGAATCAACTGGGTTCAAAAAAAAGGTTTTTTAGGTTTAGGAAAGGGATAAAGACAATGAGATTCAAGAAATAATAAAGAAGAGAGCGTTCCTTATGACCCCTTACCAATTGTATGAGAGGATGTTCTTGTGTGTATTGCTGACAACCAAGATCTTTCACTCGTCATTTTTAATGTAAGTGCCACAAAATTCATGTTCCATTTTGTTTTGGTTCTTCAGTTGACCCTTGTTGCTTTTAGTTATCTGACTTCTGCATTTCCTGTTTGTGTTCAGGGTTTGTATTGTGATATCTGAAACTAAATGGAAGGCAGCACTTTTGGGGTTGCAGTTGCTCATCATCATCATCTCCTTATTTTGACATGCATGGTTTCTTATATTATATACTGATTCTTATCTTCGGCTGTAGTTTCTTGAGTCGTATATATCCATCTTAGTTTAATTAGCTTCATTAGAGTTTCGTGTGTTCTTAGAAGTTCACTAACTGAACTAGCAATGTGTATATCACTAGTATGTAAAATTTCTCAATAGAAATGGCATTCCGCTTGATTTGAATTTACCCAAATCTTTGGCTGTCTTCTAATTTCTGAATAGAAATGGCATTCCACTTGCTTTGAGTTTTCCCAATTCTTCAGCTATCTTCCAATGCTCAGTTCAACTTAAAAAAAAGAGAGAGTATATACTACTCGCCCTGTCGCCCACCGATGAAAGAGGGATAGTCTTGAGTATATTACGCAAACAGTGATCTACACGGATTTAGCCCTAAGGCGCTAGGGGATTAGGTCAGAGAGAACAAAAGGTTAATACTACAGCAACAAAAAAAAAGCGTAGTAGCTTCGACTACAAGGTTTAATCATTAATGTGCTCAGATTTCCTAGTAGAAAACGGTGGGTTCTCTTGTTATACTTTTTACTTCTAAAGTTGAATATCTACGTATACACACAGATTAGGTGGATATGCTTCAAAAGAAAACACATAAGGTGGAGGTAAAATCAGTGACTTTTCTTGTAAAAGAAAATACAAAGGGGTTTTGGCATTTATGCTTCTTTTTCTACTTAGATTTTGTTTTTTTTGTAATACTTATTACGTAGAAGACACAGTGCATTAAAGAGAGAACCTCAACAGCCGATGCATGGACGGCCACTCGTCTATGGAGTAAATGAATCTGGCTCCCACAGAGAGAGAGAGACTAGTCCCTACTCTATGAAGAGCACACTGTTGGGCTTAGATTTACATTTCTAGGCCGAATTTGATGATTCAGTGTCCTATTATAAAAGAAACACCACACATACACACATACACACAACAAAGCCTAGAGCCAAGCTTATCAAACAGAGAGTGAGAGAAGGATATTAAGATGCAGAGCTTGAGAGAAGAAGCTGTTCTCAACATTCCTGCAAGTAAGGCATGGAGTATGTACAGAGATGATAAAATCATCAGCAAAATTAACCCAGATATGCTCTCTGGTGCTGAATACATAAAGGGTGATGGCAGCCCTGGCAGTCTCAGGGTGTTCAAGCTTGGCCCTGGTCAGTTCTCTCTCTAGACTTTTCTATAGATTCAACAACAAAAACAGTGTTTGCATTTGCATGTTTGATTTTCTATTCTTAAAGAGTTTCAAACTATCAAAAAATTAAGAACATCAGATTAGACATGAGTAATATTGTTCAGAGCACTTTCGATAGATCCTTTAGTTTTCTATGTGGACGCATGCATGAACAGCGGTGACTGTCTCACCACTCTCACCAGCAAAACCAACCATTATATTAGGGTTTTCCGAAGCTCTGGTTAAACATCAATTAGTCTTCTGTCTTGGCTGACTACATGTTTAATGTACATTATATAACCCTGAACCAAAAATAAATAAATAGCGCATTTCCGTAATTCATTACTATACCGCTAATGCTCCTTTTGAGTAAGTGCGTTATAAGTGAAAGAACAGATGAACAAATTTGTTGGTTTTAATGTGTTTGTGTATACACAGCTGTTCACAGTTACGTGAAAGAGAGTCGACTCAAAGGATAGAGAAGGTGGTGGAGGGACAGTCTGTTATGTATCAAGTAATCGTAGGAGAACTGAAGGACATGTATAATTTCTACAGGGGTACCTTCTCATTTCTTCCAGTACCTGGAAAAGAAGACGAACAATGCATCGCAGAATGGAAATCAGAATATGACCACTCTCAGCCACCACACCTCCACCAGAAAAAGCACGTGATGCTGCTGTTGGATTCCTCAAATCCTTTGAGAAATTCGGACTCTGCTAACAAATTTTGTTAGTACTGAACTTGCCATATAAGATGTTAGTATTCTGGAGGTGGTTTCTCTACTAGTGGGATCCTTAATTCTACACAAATAGAACTTTATTACAGTTCATATAAAATGAAATATGTGAGGAGAGATCGAGTATTATAAAAATTAAACCCCCTAATATAACAAAATGTTGGTTTAGATGTCAGTAATCCTTCACTTGCTTTATTTTAGATGTGGAACCTCCTAACATATGACAATGTTGGTTTGGATGTCAGTAATCCTTCACTTGCTTTCAATGAAATCGTGTTTTTAGATCCTGTCAGAATACATGCCAAAAGGTATAGCAATTAAAAGGCTTAAAATTGATCCACAACAATTTGCATCCAGTTTTATTTTTTCTCCCCAAAACCAATTACATCTTCCCTCTAAACACACTATTAGTTTGTCTTTCTTCAAGAATATCATAATCTAAAGATTCACCCATTTCTTAGATGCCTGTTTTACAGATTATGAATCACTACTAAGAAATATAGAAACTAAAAAAAATGAGAATTTATACCTCTGTCGAAACTCGCCTTTACCTGTATCCACAAGTATGGAAGAAGACCCTAGTATAAAAAAAGGGAAAAGTTTGGATGTGTGGATAGTTACCCTTTTACAGTCCCTCGCTGCTATCAATAGGCACCATCTCATATACTGACTGCTGTTTAAATCTCTGAGGAAGTATGCACCTACCTCCAAACCTCTGCTGGAAGTAAATGAGACCAGCAAATAGCAAACTTACACAAATGATAATAACATCCCATGCGGTGGAAAAAAAATCTCCCGTATGCTTTGCATAAATCTCAAACTCAGGATTCACATTTGCATAACTGTGAAGCCTGTAGAGATCGTATGCATGTGGTAACGACCGGACTATGCTGGTTCCAAAATAGAATAGAGGAGAAAGAGCCATATCCTTTGAGTTTGAGAATATGTTGAGCAAGATTTGGGGTAGTAGAAAATTGTCCCGGACTAAACCGGCATAAGATCTCATGTCCCTCAAGATAGAATGACTCTGGTCACTAAGAAGAATATGTCCATGGAGTTGTGGAGCCCGACTATAATGATTTTTGAACCAGTGGATCATCAAAGCAATCAATGCACCAATTATAAACATCGGTACCGTAACACACAGAGAGTTCTTTTCAGCATTCCATAATCCCTTTTGGCCTTCGTTACTCATTCTCGTTGACCAAGTTAATTGGAGAAGTCGGAACTGCAATAAGAAAGCTACCATTGTAACTACCCTCACAATCACCTCATTCACCTCAAGCCATCCACCACTACCAGTCAAGACATGCTGGCGGTAACGACTTGTAAAGAACAAGGCTTCAAAGTTCAGAACTAGAGGTATCATGTGGCCCAGAGTAAGAATGACAAGCATCACAATTGAGATGGATGAAATCACATCTGGTTGTTTCTTTATGTAATAGAGCTGCAACCCAACAAATACACAAGCTAAAGTGTTAGATATCAGAACCATGGTAATTTCCAAATCCATTCTCCAGATGGATTCTTTTGCCTGGGTTGAGTACATTGACCTTGAAGACAACTCTAAACGTTCGAAGTGAAGGGAGTCTGTGTTTGGTCTTGTGCTTTGTATTGATCCCTTGACAGTCTCTCCAGTATTTGAATTCAATGGAGGGAACTGAATGCTGATGCTGATATTACAATCCATTGAATCACTTGTTGTTGAGTTCTGATGATTTAACCACAGTCTCCGACAACCCATCATACACAAGCTTCCTGTTTTAGTATCGTAGATGCCTTCTGCTGCAATATCATATGGTTTGTTCTGAATTAAGGGCATATTATTTGAAGAGACTCTTCCCGCCAAACTGAAGCCTGGTGGAGGCGTGAAGCTTATCACGTAGCTAATATTAAGAAGGCGGCTCTGGCTGTGGTTAGCATTAAGTATTCCAGACCCCTGGTAGACAAAACCCAGCCTATGAAAATAAGGAAGGCTGTTATAAAATTCATCACCTACAGATAGAGGGACCGAGTACCCCCAAGCCACCTTTCCCTTACTATCTTTAACTGACATGTCGAATCTCATGTCATACGAATACCCATCAGGGTATTTATTTCCCATATTTTTCAGGGACTTCTTCTCCATACACGAATTAATCGCAGTCCCATTACCAGTATACTTGTATCTCAAACCTTGAACACGCAACCTCCTACTAGCAGAACTTTGAAACAAAACTCTGTCAAAATAATCCGATTCATTTACTGTTTTACTAGTCCATATTTCTCCAACAACAGTACTCCTACTTCTGACCGACAGAGCAGCAGGGAATCTCAAACTCAACCTAATAGAACAATTACCAACAGATGCATTGGCCAACGAATCCGTAAAATTTAAAATCCTACAAGCAATTACATGTAGCTGATTCTTCTCCTCATCCCAAACTCCTTCCCCAACCAATGTTGTACTAGGAATCAAAGCATCATGATATCCAAAGTAAGTTCTATTTTTAAAACCAATCAATAACCTCAACCTTTTCTTATCTGGTGAACACTGAATTCCACTGAAAAACATAGAATCCGGCAAAAAATCTACACTCCTACCAAGAACATTACAATTACCAGCATCAACACAACTATTTTCATACTCCAATTCAAAGCCATTACTCGATCTAATTAACGCCGAACAAATCCCCCCAACAGAATCAAAACCAAGAGATGACAACAATTCCTCATCATTACTCAGATCCTCGAACCCGTTCTCATACTCCTTCAAAGATAAAGTGTAATTATAATTCCTCTGAGAAAATGCTAATATAGATATAGGTTCAAAATAATTGACACTATCATCAGTATTACCCACACTCTCCAAAGTACCACTGATCAAACTAGTCATAATAGTCGAATTATTTGGATAATTAAGCTTAAACACACCAGAAAGTTCAAGCATACTACCTTCTTTTGAGTAAGTATTAGCTGATCCCACCATACAAAGCTTCCCAGTCGATTGTGAATAAAAACCTTGTAAACTAAAACTCAATCTATTCCTCCCCAATCCATATCTAGGACCTCCTCGATATCGAAATTTACCATGTCGATATGCACCACCACCACCACCATAAGTTGTATTCAAAGCAGTAGGATATCTTGTTGATCCAAAGAAAATCAAGGTTGCTTCAACTTTCTGAATACCTTCTGTATCAGTAATGTAAAGATCCCGAGTGCGAAAAACTAACGACTTTGGGGAATTAAATGAAGATTGAAGATTCTGAGACAGAAATTTATCACCACCATTGTAATATCCATTTTGTAGTTGAAGGAATTCTGATGGTGATAGGTTTATATTGTTTGATTTAGATTCAGGGACTATTGAATTACAGTGGTCACTATAAGTGATTTTAATAGAAGGGGTGAGATTTTGTAAAGTTGGATCAATTTGATAAGAAGTAGTAATGGAGATATTGAAGATGAATAGGAAGATTATTATGATAAGGATTAGTTTTAATGAAGAAGCCCTAACCCTAAAACTTGATTTTGTTGATGGCGATGAAGTCGTCGCCATTGGCAGTAGAAACTACGTCAGACCACAGCAGTGTGTGTGATTTCGAAATCTTTCATTTCGTTTCCTCTCTCTTAGTTTTTCTAGTGTTATACAAAGGAAATTATTTTATACTCGCCGGCTTGGACGGAACAAACTACGCTACTGCCCATTGAGGTAAATCATGAGCATCGTTAAAATGCCTTCTTCGAAAACCCCAATGGTAAAATGCCGTCCTCTAAGTTAATCTTTTTTGTTCTTTATTTTAAAGCGTCTAACAGTAGTTAGTGCCTACGTGGTGGTAAAACAACCATTGTAAAAGGCATTTAAACCTCCAAATCGGACCTAATCTAATCGGAATTCAGTACTTAGTTGATCGGGACCTAGCTGAAGAATGTTCATCTTCTTCCCCAACTGCAACGTGTACTAGACTTAGTACAATAACAGAAAATGAAGAACAAAGTGACTCTGCATATACCAGCCACAAGTAATACTTGTATTAATGCTGATCGATGATGATATAACTCTCCTTCCTTATGTATTTATAATGTCTAAACCCTACCTGGATACATGACTATCCACAGTCGACACCTGGTATCCTATTTGACCAATAATACAACTAACAATAACAGATTCAACTAAATAACGACTAGTAGATAAATATAAATAGATAAGTGCAACTACTGTTAGGGGCACCCACACAACTACTCAACTATTAGGATAATTGATTCACATGACATTATCTCCTTCTCGAAAATATCATTGTCCTTAAAAATATAAGTCACGGAAGTGAGCTTCGATGTTGTTTGCGTCCTCATAAGTTTCATTCTCAGCAGTGGAATTAGTCCAGTGAATTAGTAATTGGACAACTTCATGACCATCTCTGAGAATAGTTCTTATAGCTAGAATCCCAGTTGGTTCTACCACAATCCGACCCTCATGATCTACTAGTTGGAGATATGGTGAAAGAGTAAAGGATAAGTCGATAGTCTTATTTAACTGGGCGACATGGAAACCTGGATGAACTCGTGTCCCTGGCGGAAGCTATAACTTGTAAGTCAGTTTGCCAACTCTCTGAATCACTTTGAATGGGCCATAATATTTAACATATAATTTAAAAAATTTACGCAGAACAATGGAAGCTTGCATGTAGGGTTGGAGCTTGAGATAAACCAGGTTCCCCACCTCAAAATTCATGTCAGTTCTCTTTAAGTCAGCAAATAGTTTCATCCTCTTCTGATATTTATGGAGAGTATCCTTTAAGGTTTGCAGAATTGCAGCCCTACTCTTCAAATAGTCTAAACTACTGCTACATAAGTGGTAGCTTGGGATGGAAAAGCAAGATAAGGAGGGTTGTACCCATACAAAGCCTTAAGTGTGCTTATTTAAGGCTAGTATGATAGTTGGCGTTTGTAGCGCCCCAAAATTACCTACTTAGAAATTTGGAGACCATACTACATTCTGAGGCTTAAAAGATCTAAAACATTTATTTAAGCATTAAATTAGAAGTTCTAAATAAAGATTAACCCAAATCTAAACTCTCTGAAAATATATATATATAAGGACACCTCTCAGATGATACATATACAATAATAAGTTGATTTGCAAATTAAATATATACACAAATAAACAAAGCGGACTCAACTCCTTGAAGCTTTCAAATCTTGAAAGGTCACTCCCACGTTCACTATTTGATCTGTCTCTAAAACTAAAAGTGGGAATTGAGTGAGCACATCATCCCCAAATGGGTGCCCAGTAGAAATAGTAATTAAATTTCAAGTAATCACTAGCATGGTTTGAAGACAATACAAGTTTTATTTGAAAATCGATAAAACACGGATTACGTATAAATCATATCGAGATAATAATTTGTAAAAAAATATGAATTTTTACCAACCAATTATATGACGCACAATCAGAACAATAATATAGTTGAGTGACGTAATCCCATGCGGATTCTTCAATAATCATTAAAGTGCTTTTCCCGTAGTCAGATTTAGATTTACATCCTTACAAGTACTCATTCATACACACACTCTACATAGCAAGAATTCAAAGAAACTAATGGTGGTAACGTTATATCCGACAGAAGAATCCATCATGGAGTGCCCACCCAAACCATGAGTCAACTCAACAATCATATATAAGATTCCCATCCTCTTCCTCTTTAAATACCAAAATATAATATAATAGGTTTTCTCAAAGTAATTTTGAAGAACATTAAACATTCATGTATGAGGCATGAGAAATCTTGACAGAAACAATAATATATTGTCAGCCTTTATGCCCTATATATAATATTGGACACAAGGACTGCCCCTAAGACAACCCTCCGGACCTATATAAGCATAAATATAAATATAATTTAGGACTCATATTGCATACCAAACAACATGAAGCCTTCTTCCTTCTATTCAAGCAATAAGTAAAGTTGTAATCATGTTCCAGTCAATGAAAAATATCTTTTAAAAATAAGTAATTACTCTCCAAACACAGATATTAGTTGTTTCTGAAGATCCAACCCCATCCCAAAATGTAAAAGAAAATAGTTTGTATTATATACATATATAGCGTGCTTACACAACCCTCCTTTTTTTAATGAGAACAACACTACACTAATAAATTTTTATTAAAAAAATTCAACCATTAGATTTTCCAAGATTAAAATTTGACCATTGAATAGAAACTAAATTTTCCTTGTGAACTTTTGATTACATTCGTTAGATTTTTTTAAAATCATCTGTTGGATTAATTTTCTCATATTTACAAAAAAATGTCATTTTTATAATAATCAAGACGAAAACTTAAAAATGTCATATCTTTCAAACCATATATCGGATTTTGAAAAACTTAATATATTCAGAAAGCTCTTGAAATTATCTACACAACGAGCATAAATAAGAGTATCTTCACTTTTAACATATTTATTTCTCATTACTATTTGTATACTTTTTCCTCCAAAAACTTCAACAAACTTTGAGGGAAAGTGAAAAACTAGTGTTTGCATACGTGCAACACATGTACACTCTTCTTTTATCATATAGTAGCAAAGATATGCATGAATTTCACAACGGATAACTTTGTAAAAGAATAATGAATATAAGAGAGTACGTTATCGATTCCCACCTCATTTGATGACAAGCCATGCCTACCTCGAGATCCGCGATCCACATATTCATCTTTAAAATCGATCGCTGTAAATACTGACTAACTGTTAATCACACAAGCATTCTAAGAATATAGCCAATAGGCTCACACAATGTCATACAGGTTCACAGTTAATAGCTAATTGAAATTGCTAATGGCTGTAATTCTACTAATAATTCTATAACCTAGTATTCAGTAATTTTATCGTAAATAAATATCTACAAATCCAAATCAGATGAATTAGGAATCATTGGAAAGCTCTATAACTTTGCAGAAGGAACCGAAAACTAATTCGGACTTTAAGTGGTCAAAACATCAAATTAAACAAACCGACCCTAAGTCCAAACCCATTGGCCCATGTGCCTACTCCGGCCCGGCTCACCAAACCGGCCCGTTACCCATTTTCTTTCTTTCCATACGTATCCGGTATCCTACAACTGCTTAACAAGAAGCTCGGTGTAAACCGAACAAAATAAGAAGAAAAATCTTCTACATGCACAAATAGTAACCAAACAGATATTTGAATTCCTTTTAAATGTAAATTCTATTTATTGTTACACCTTGGTTACACTCAATCTCTTAATACTAATTAACATAATTAAATTATTATTAACTTAGCTAACCCTAGATTAATATAACCTAGGTTAAACCCCAATTCGTGGTCAAAATGCATTGACTAAAGTCAAGCTTCAC
Source organism: Papaver californicum (assembly GCA_023531435.1). Classification (NCBI taxonomy): domain Eukaryota; kingdom Viridiplantae; phylum Streptophyta; class Magnoliopsida; order Ranunculales; family Papaveraceae; genus Papaver; species Papaver californicum. The sequence goes on along the minus strand of JAJJMC010027962.1, from coordinate 2,263,220 downwards.
ATGATAACTTTCAAGTGGTATATCTTTTTCGTGCGGTGTTCGAATAACGCGTTCAAGCAATCCATTTTGAATAACTTTTCAAGATCTATATAATAGTATTATTGATGTCTTCTAATTATTATTTTATTAATTAATATAAATTAATATTTAACTTTAATTAATTAAGCCATTACGCGACGTAACCATTTTCTGGTCAGTCTAATGACATTGACCTGCTTGCTGGTCTTTACAATGTTGTACCACCACTCAGCCAATGGAATCCATTGAAACCATTGCTTAGGTTTGGATCCTGTCATGGACTTCAAATAGTTTTCAAGGCAGGTATTAACTCTTTCAGTCTGACCTTCACTTTGAGGGTGGTATACAGTACTTAGTTTCAATTTAGTACCCAGAGTCTTGAAAAGTTCTTGACAAAAGTTACTAGTAAATATTCTATCTCTATATGACACAATTGAAAAAGGAAGGCCATGACGTTTGAATACCGGGTCGATAAACACATAGATTTTAGAAAAGTTAGTTAGCCATGAAAACACATACAAATGAAAGTGTAAAAGAAAGGAATACAAATAAACAATTAGATTATTAGACTGAGAAGACCATTAGGAAGATAAAAATATTAAGCAAAAGGTTTTTGAGCCAAAATTTTTGAACAAGATCGTAATTTAATTGATCTGAGGAATTCCTGAATCTACTTTAAAAAAACCGTATTATATTTATTTTATCCTACTTAGCCCCCTATTTTCAGTATTAATTAGTAATATCCAGCAAAACATTCTTTTGAAAATAATCAAACATTAAAATGCTAGGATTAACATCCAACTGGCCCATTACTGACACTAAATTTAATGTCTCGTGGATAGTATTATGGAACTAAAATCTCCATTCGTCCGGCATTGATAGGTAAAAATGTAAGTTGTTTTCTTTTGCCTATATTGGCTTATTTTAGTTTTTCTTGTATCAAGAGTGGCGAAGAAATTAAAGTAATCATCAAAAATCAGAAGACTGGGAACGGAAACCCGGAAAAAGGAAAAAAAAGAAAGAATTACTACCAGTTGCAATGTCAGCGTCTAAGAACGTTGGAAGATTCCTATGACTTTATATAGAAGACCCAAAAAAAAAGGGGGCGTCGTTTCCTCTGATTCACATGGAAATTTCACAAGGAGACTTCAGTACAGATGTCGATATCCTGGCAGTGGCAATGGACGGAAATGTCAACTACTACTCTGCCAATTCAATGGACTACAAATTTTTGGTCGTCTATAAAGAGTGGGGAAGGCTTTGAGCTTGATTGCAAAAGAAGAGAGAAAATTTGTCAACTACTACTCTGCTGAACAAGAAGAGAGAATAAGTAGAAGAGAACAAAGGATAAAAACAAACCAAACTTTATTTATCGACAATAATAGAGTTATTATACAAGACAAGTACAACCTGTATTTCATAAAGGAAACAGTGCCTCCTTAACAATCAAAGCACTGTGTGTTTATCTCAAGCAAGCATAATTGCTTAACAAATCCAAACAGCATAAACACATAAATCTAACAGTAGTTTCGGGATAATAGTTAAAATAGATCAAAAACAGGAAAACCAACCTCAGTTGAAAATCATAGAAACTATATTACATATTAGTACATTTTACAGAATATGTTTACGTTTTTTGGATATTTGGTAACTTACTTGTATGTTGTTGTTATTCATTTCTCAGGCTCCAGATATTGACTGCAATTGATTCCCTTGTTGACAAAGCCTGACACAAGCTTAGGGAATAATTTGGTAAGCATAATCTTGAAACCCATTGAACTGCACCTCTGAGTTTCTTCTTGATCGAATCTTCTTCCGTGGCCAAATGCACAACCAACTGGAGTTCCATCCATGTATTCCTTGCAAGCCTGGAGAATCGAATGTGAGCAATGGCGGAAGTGTTCATCCACAAATGCTTCGAAATGCTGCAGAATTATAATTCAAATAAATTGTCAGGTAGTTGCATCATCAGAGTCGCACAAATAACACCCATTAGATTCCTCTGAGGATGTTTTAGAAGGTCTCGTGTATCGTACCTTGGGTGGATTTTGGAGTATGTATAGCATGGACTTGCAAGAAAGAAGAAAAACGTTCTCGTTATAAGTAATCGAGTTCTTCTCTCCATCAGTCCTACCAATCTGTGTATCATATCCTGCTTCATTGAAATATGGCCTTTCGTTCAGAACAAGTGCCTGTAGAGATAGGAGAACTTGAAGAATGGTGGAGCTTCCCGGGTTCCATACTTCACTGCCTGTGCCAGTCCATGTCTTCAAGAGACTGAGACAAACCTTTCCAGACTCATACAGGTTAGGGTTGACACGAAGCCCCCCGGAGTTGTAATACACCAACTGCATAAAGATTTTTGCTACAATTAAGACCTCTTAACCTAAGTATCTCAAATACAGGATAAGCAAGGTTCTAGTAAAGCAACTTGGACATCAACTCATCAAGTGTGCTAAGAGTATGTCTATTCTATGCCATGCAATATCCACTGTCATGATTTATGTTGTCCTTTGGCTATTACTTTACTTCTCTGGACCCACATGAAGAGCCATGGGTTCATCCACAAAAGAGTCAGCCATGGATCTCCCAGTGAGCCCCACATTTTAGAATGTGACGCAAAAATATAGAACTGAAAAGGGATACTTACAGGTGGTTCATTAGGATAATCCGGAGGAAGGTAAAAATCAAAGAAGAAGAGACCATCATGATATGGGGTTCCAGGTGCACCGACAATGGCTGCTCTAAGTAAATCAATTCTTCCCTCATAAACACGAACATAGATTGTATCTGTTCAGGTGTACAAAGTTTGTCATTATTATTCTTCAAGAAATTTTCAGCAAAACATCTAATGATTAAGATTAATATTAAAGTATTACCAAGACAAAAACGGTAAAAAATATACGAAAGACATTTACCTGGAAGATCTTTCTCAAAAATGCTCCATTCTTTTTGTACTTTCTTCAACCAACCTCGGTTTACCTGGGGACATAAACAAATAATGGTTATGATTGAACAAACACATAAACATGCCTGGTTAAGAAAGAAGTTACGAATGCATACCGGCGATGATGTATGAACTTTGCCAGAACCGTCAAGAAAATGATGATCGGTGCAGTCATCAACCATTTCAAATCGATTATATTGTCCTGATTTTCCACAGCTGGGAGAGAACAACAATTTTGTCGTCTCTTCAGTTTCTTCAGGAACACTTGTCTCTAGGGTGTTCTCTAACTCACCTGACACCGGTCCTCCTCGGACAAGGTTTCCACATCCAATCACTTTGTTCTCGTGAATTGATTCAACCTCATATACAGCAACTGAACATGATCTGTTTAAATAATGTGTGCAATTTTTACTTAAAGAACCAAAACAACTGGTTTCTGTTGAGCCTGGAAGTGAACTGGAACCAAAGAAGTCAAATATACTTGCAGCAACATTTGTGAAAAACCCGAGTGCTGCCTGAGGTAGGGGAACTGAGCCAGATTCCCACAAAGCATTCATGTCAGCTTCCCCAGCATTATTAGGAGGCTCTTCTTTTTGGTGCCAAGTGTGCTCATCATTTTTGAGCATATCCTGAGTGGAATTATCCTGTACTTCATTCTGGAAAACTGGAGTTGAAGCTGAATCACCATACTTATCAATGCCAATAATTACGTTCGGCCCAACCTGTGACGAGATACAACACAATAGTTAATAAAGAATGTAACAGGTAATAAATAAGTCTTTGGACACACTTAAAGGGCTGCCAAAATAATGTTTCAAATTCAAAACTACAATTCCGTTAGCACTAAATGTACGGATCTGTAAAAGCACTAATCTCATAATGAAGCACGTACATACTTAAAGAAATATACAAACAGATGATACTGCATACCTTTGATGTGAAACCACTAGCCCATTTGACCAAGATGGCTCCATCTTTAAAGCCAATAATATTTCCAATACAGCATAGAAAGCTTTGATTAGGATCTTCGGCAATATGCTTGCTTGACTGAATACACTCTCCCATTTGTTTGAAGGAACCTGATCCTATCTCAGCTTCAACTGCAGATATGTTCTTCTGAACTCTAAAGACTATATCACCAAGACAGTAGGAATAATCTGGGTATTCAATCAATTCGTACGCACTTACGATCTCCTCATCGTATTTACCATCTGAATAGTCCTTTTGATTCAACACTTGCTTTTCCCATTGCACCTTCACAGTGCGTTCCTTCGCATCCATGCTTTTCACAATTCCCAACTTTTGGCCATTAGAAATGTGTTGATCATCAGATATTGTCTTCTCCAGTACAAATTGATCCGGCCAAAATTCTTGATCACCTACATTGTTTACGGAGAGTAAAGATTCTGAATCTAAGCCAACTGAATGTGTCCCATCCTGCCACATGACATCAACTTTAGTGTTTGTATTCATAATGACAAATACCTCTTCTGAGGCATTAGGATTTTTTTGTGGTGAACTACCTATATATTTGCTTTCCTCGACAAGCTTACCATCAGCAGTTCTCCAATCATTTTCTTGAATTATGCACCAATCACCAAGCTGCCAATTGGCATGCGGAAAACATGATAATAAAGTTAAGGCTTGTGAATCCTGAGTACGAGAGGGAGTGCACAAACTCAATGAGCTGCTAAGAACGGCAGAAGCAACCCAATCGACGTAAACTAACCCTGCTTCAACGTGGCACACAGTACCTTTATCTCGATTTCCCTTCCAGGAACCAGACAACCATTTTGCTGATTTGGAAACATTTGAAGCCCTAACTTGTACACGCTGACCTGGATAATAAGGGAACTGAGAATCTTCTATTATGGTTGGAGAAAGTGGTATGAGAAGATTTTCCGGATTGTCTGCAGTCACCTCGCACTGTGCTCCATCATCAAATAAAATGGTGACACGATCAACAACCCTCACCACCCTCCCAAGCCATGGTCCATGAACTACATAATCCCCTGTTACCATGGAACGGATTTTTCGAAGGTTCTTACAATGTACTTCCTTCATAACTTTTCCATAAACTGTTTCTAAGTCCACAGTCATATCCACATCAACTACTCTGCCCAACTGTCCAGATGGATCTGACACATGACACACGATGTCCCCATGTAAAAACCCTCTCTCGAAAGAAAGGAAATCATCGATCTTCCCTATGCTTCTTTCCAAGTTTGATAAGATGCTTTGTGCGTGGCCACCATACATGGAATCAATGTCATCCAGATCCTCACTGCTACTGATTTCACTGAAATTTTCACAATCTGAGTCACTCAGGAACATCTCCATTATCTTGATGCCTATCAAAAGGAAGGCCATGGTTAACATAAGAAACATTATGCATGTTTACATCAAAATGTAATAAGCACAACTAGGGTTCAGTTTTGCTACAAACTGAGATAGATGAATGAGAACATTTGGTCATCATAAATAGTGGTAAAATTTGAAAAAAGAAAGACAGATACTACCTTCCAAAGGAAATGCTAATAAATTAAATAATTAACTAATCAAATACAATGACATATTCGCAACAGAACAAACTCAAGTTTACTTCAAGACACAACATCATATATGTAAAAAAATATAAGTGTGAAAAGCAGTTGAAAGAGATTAAAAAGGTACCGTATATATATTCTTCAATGAAGTATATGAGATATCCAACACCTGTATGCTACTTCTGATATTTTCTTGATATAGACCAGAACAAGAAACGTGAAAGAATAAACAGGTCCTGGATTTACTTGTTTGGTCAAGAGCGTAACCTCAAACGTCTAACTATGTTACACAGAGACCAGGTCAGTATCTCCAGAACAAAGTTTTAGTTACCCAACAGTAATTCAATGCCAAAGGAGAACTGCCAACCAGTAACCTGAGGATAGAATCCGGAACCGGAACACTAAAATAAAAAATAATACTTATATAATTGCCAAAGGAGATTTGCCCAACAAAGGGTGAATGTCAACAGGAACTACTGTTTAGAGATGTTCCTGGAGTTATGTGTCCACACAACTGATCGCAAACAGAGTTTTGCGAGTGGTCGGTCCACTATAACTAATTGCCAAAGGAGATTTGCCCAGAAATCAAGAGTGGAATTCCACGTCTAGATGAACTGCCAAAAAAGTTAACCAGATACCAGAGTGAAGCTTCGAAAAGAAAAATGACTGCCAAAGGAGATTTGCCCAACTACCAGAGTGAATTTTTCCAAAAAAAAAAAATACCTGAACGAAATTTGACCAGAACTTCGTCTAGTTATTAACAAGTGGACGAACTTTCAAACAAGCTCGGTCAACCAAAGAAAAAATCCCAGAGTAGTTATAACCAAACTAGAACTTTCCAATTCAAAGAACTCTCTTCCAAATGTGTTCTGCCAAAGGAGATTTGCCCAAAGGGGATAATCCTTTATAGATATTCAAATCGTAAAGGAGACTTCTAGCCAATGAAACCAAACTGTGAAAAAAAAATTCAACCACCAATTAATGCCAACATGATCCACTCATACTAAATACCTCTACTTCAGTAAAAATAAAGTGCTCCACGACCAAACTATGTACACTTGATATCTTAAAGAAAACAGACGTACATCACCCAATCCCAATCAGCAAAAAAACTTATGTGGATTGCTGCACAGAAACTGGGCTGCAACAAGATTATTCAGCAGCAGATTTCCGCACAGTTGAAAAGATTTTACGCGTCCTATTATCAACTCCACGAAACCTGTTAAAAATTAGCATTGTCAGAAATTTCATAATCCTCCTCAAGAGAAAGAAATAAGAAAAAATCAATCATTTAAGCAGATAATATCTACTAAATGAAACAACTAACATTCAACAGAATAAACTATAAGGATGGAAATTAAAGAACAAACAAGAAACTGAATTGTATAAATACGACACAGTTAACGACCGCAATACCTTCTTAAGCTCTGATTATTAAAATTCTCTCAGGTTCATTTTATCCGCAGACTAATGTTCTACAAGAGTTACGAATTTGCTGGTCCGGAAATATACTTTTAAAACAAGAGGCTTGAGATTGACAAGCTTCACCAAAATTTAAAGGCCTTAACATACTTTTTACGTCAATCAACTTGAGGTCTGCAAAGAGTTGAAAGATTTTGTGATCTTGTCATCTCTTGGTCTAAAATTGTTTACAGAGTTCACTTCACATGTGATTTGACAGACAGATCTCAAGAATATTCTTTTTGTGCCACTTTTTGTGATGCAATCTCTTCACGGATTAAAATTGTGACACGAAGAAACACATAATCCCTTCATCATAAAGAAGATACCTTTCTTCGTTCTATCCAAACCAACCTAAAACGAGACTACAGTAAAAAAAGATTACAAAGCTACAATTACCCAATTTATAAATTCTGAAAAACATAAACTCTACCCAAATAACATCAACTATAATAGTTAAGGAAAAAGGAAAATACATAAATCATCTCTTTTTGCACTAAGATTGGAACTTTATGTAAAAATAGTGGGTTACATGTAATTCAAACCTATTTTCCCCTTATAACAAGTCACCAGTTACTCAATAATGATTAATAATTCTCAATTATTTATTTATTTTCAAAAAGATCACTAAAAAAACTCCAAATGAGTCACGACTCATTATAATTATTTTCCTCATATCTAACACATACCCAAAACCAGAAAACTCATAAGAATTCTCTAACTTAAACCAACAGAAAATGGCATAGAGAGAGAGAGAAAAAAAAACAACCTTTTTTCTCTTTTCTTATGGCGGCCAGCAACTGGAACTAATAGTGAACAGCAACCCAATATTGTTGGAGCTTTACTGGCGAATCCTGACTGGAAATTATAAAAGATGACCTAAAACACACTGATGAACTTGGCTATTTTTGTTCGAAATAAAGTGAAACAAGGGCGTGAAAGAAAGGAAGAAAGGAGCAAATTCACAGAAGCTAATTCGCTCCTTAAATCCGATCCTTCACGCCATCAACGAAAGCACGAAACATAGCGGAGTTATGGAGATTGAATTAAAGAGAGATTGATTTTAGAAGAGAGAAGTGAAAGACAAAAGACTGCGGGTAATTGGTGTTGCACATTTAGTTCGTCTGTGTATGTATTCATTTCAACCGGTATTATAGTTTTCCAAGTGCTTTCGCATCCCACTCGAGTAAACAGTTGTTTTATGAATTACCAAATTATCCCTTATTTTCTTTTCGAGTTCTGCTGGAGGTTGATAGATCGTGTTAGGGCTCACCTTATAGCCATTGGATATAACATCTTAAATATGTACGCGTCTCTAGATAAAAATTAGGTAATTAAATTATTTTTATTATTTTATTTTATCTTTTTAAGTTTTTATATCCTTCGTTTAATTTTATTTGTTACTTAATCCCTCTAAATAACCAAGTTAATTTTCTATGTCTATGAGAAACAAGAATATCGATCAGATATTGTTTATCCCAAGCTTCTCGATCGTTAAGCTTTACCAATTCTTATGAACTAGTAGTAAATTTAAATTTTTTATTTGTTAAGCTTTATCTCAAGTGATTATTTATGTAAAATCAACTAAGCTCGAACCATTTTCGCAATCCAGATTGATTAACTTGATGGAGGAAATAGGGAGTTAATTTGTGTACTTGTTAAAACGGTGACTATACGATATATGAAGTACCAAAATAAAGATTTGTATTCTAATATGATTGTTGGGTAAGTTATGATTGCTTTGAGATGGAAAAAGATGATTGAACTGTTTTTAGGATTTTAAAAATTACGATAAATTATAATTGCATATAGTAGTAGTTATTAGACTCATAATCAGTAGCTCAAAAAATAGATTTAGTAGATTTCAACATTAGTAGTCTCGATCCTACATGTTCTAATAGCTTGTTATTTTTTACCGATTCATAAAATTCACCAAGTAAAAAAAAAAAATCTAATCCAAAGAATGTCTCACTTATATATGTTATTTTTCACAAGATCAATCACTTCAAAGCCATCAAGATAAAAATTGATCAAATCTTCTTCCATATTCTAAAACCAGAAAAACCCACGTCTCAGTTCTAGGTTTCTAGGCAACAAGAAAATGAAAATAATAATAATTTTATTCACTGGCCACTAATGAAATCACAAATTTGTTAAAGGAATTAAAGAACAAACAAAATCAAATGTAGATATATAAAAGATTTTTTAATTCTTTTTACAAATATAAATTAACTTTCTAATTTTTTATCTAGAGATGTGTGCATATCTCAAATGTCATATCCAATGACTATAAGGTGAGCCCTTATATGAGCTATCACGAGGGTGACCTCGTCACATGACTCTTTTTTTTTATAATTTTTTTTTCTTTTCTTGATACTAGTTCTAGAATATAAACAAACAATATCCTTGTACAACCTCTACCATGTATTCTCCAAAAGGGGAAGGTGAACTTTTTCGGGGACGGTAGGTCTCATCAAAATATCATCGAACAGTGGTGGAAAAATCTGGTGTTTATTTGCAAGCCAGGTTATATCATATTCCAGAAGCTCCAAAACCCACTACATTTAAAAGGGTTTCAGGTTAAATTATATCATTATTTTTTTATTGTTTCTTTCGATGCAAAGAAAGGGCAAAAGAAAAAACCTGATGTTTTTCTTAAAAACATGGAACATTGAACTTTTATTGGTACGAAGGAGAAAGAGAAAACTCTAGTTATGAATGTTAATAGATTGGTCTTCTTGAGCAACGAACTACTTTAATTCAAATGCACATAGAAAAGAGGTTATGTGATGAAGCTAAGCTGCAAGTTTTATAGAATACTAAAGCTAGAATGGTTCACCAAAGGGAAAATATTTTGGGCTATACAAATAGTGATACAAATACTTTTTTTCTCCGGAACTTTTTAAATGGCAAGAGTCGTTAAAATTGTATAACAAGGCTTGAAGTCAATATTGGTGTTGATATTGAAAACCAGACACCTACCAATAAAGAACTCCATAACTATTATTGTATTTTATTTTACAACTACATTGACGAAAGAAACTAGTTTATATTTATCTTAATTTCACTTAGGTGGAAAAGAACATGATGGACTGGCTGGAAAGACCCTTTGATGAAGAGGAGGTCAAAAATGTAGTTGATAATTTTATCACCAATAAAGCTATGTGGCCAGATAGACCATAGAATTATTCAAATATTGTTGGAAATTATGAAGAATGATTTAATGCATGTTTTTAAGAGTTTTACACTATTGGTGCTTTGGATTGTAGACTTGGTGTCTCTTTAATTTATCAAGCTAATTCCTAAAAGGGAAGATTGTGCCAGCACCAAGGATTTTAGGCCTTTTAGATTGATGAGCGTTTAGAAGATTCTCTCTAAGCTTGATAACAAGTAGATTGGATGAATCGTAAGTTAATTTTCAATATTGGCTAATAGGGAGACATTAGATAGGATAAAGCCATCAAAAGGAGTACGACAATATGGTCAATTTTATGTTCATGATTCTATTGGTAGTCAAAACTCTATTAAAATTGCTGAAGGATGCATTTGGAAGACAACGACTACATAGGTTTCAGGTTGTACAAGGATGCATGAAGGTCACACATTTGCTAATTATTGACAATAAATAATCTTCTTAAATGCATCAAATGAGGAAGTTCATAGATTGTACATGAGAAAACTAGAATGAAAGCGAGTTTATTAATAGTATTGTAAAAGATAAAGAGTTTGTTACAGGACAAGACTCTTATATAGAATGGAAAGAAAGTAACTTGTACTAACAGGTTAACCAATACAAACAACCGACTGGTATAGGTAGAAGCAAAAAGAAAGATAGATTCTTCAAATGTGACATTCCTTGAAATATAAATCTTCTTGAGTTGATTATCAAAGCACCTATATCCCTTATGAGAATAACTATAGCTTAAAAAAGTACACATTGTTGATTTTGGGCTAAATTTATCTTTCCTAGTTGCAGAAAGGTTTGGATAACAAGCATAACCAAAGGTTTTAAAGAATGAGTAATCTGGTACTCTATGAAATAAAATTTCATAAGGAGATTTGTAATCCAAAATTTTAGAAGGAGTTCTATTTATAATGTAAGCAGCTGTTAAAAAGGACTAAATCCAAAATATCTTTGGTAATATAGCTTGAAAAGACAAAGTATTACCCATACCTGTTACATGCCTATGTTTTCTTTCTGCCACTCCATTTTGTTGAGGAGTATTTGGACAAGAACAAGACACTACAATTCCACATTCTACCAAAAATTCACCAAATTGTCCCTTGACCAATTCATATGCACTATCTACTTGAAAAATCTTGATAGAAGAAGACAATAAATTCTCTGCAGTTTTCTTAAAATGTTTGAAGCAGGCAAGACTTTCAGTTTTAAGCTTCATTGGATATATACCCAATTGAACCTACTATAATCATCTATGAAAATGATATAGTATTTGTATCCTGAACATGAAACTTCAGGTGTTGGACCCCATGTATCACAATTTACAAGTTCAAGTGGTGCTAATGCATGTCTTGTAGAAGCACTAAAAGAAAGTTTAGTGTGTTTACCTAGTTGACAGTGATGACAAAGTGTAGGAACTTCAGTACCAGCAAGCTTGATGCATTGTTGTTGTTGTAAGTGCTTGAGAACTTTATCTGAAAGATGACCTAGTCTTCTATGCCATACTGAAGGTGATGCATTAATGAAGGTGAAACAAACAAGAGGTTGTTATTTATCCAGAGTAATCTTGATTGGATACAAATTATTATTTTCCTCCCCCTTATCCAATATAGCTCCAGAATCAAAGTATTTGATTTTATATCCAGATGGATCAAAAGTGATAGATCAAGAGTTTTCCTTTATAAATTTCCCAACTGATAGGAGATTCTGTGCATTTTGAGGCACATATAGAACCTCTTTTAACTTGCAATCTGAACTAGGAATTGGCAAGATAAAATGTCCAGTAAGAGAAATGGGTAAATAGCCACCATTGCTTACCATAACTCTATCTTGACCAAGATATAGCCTAGCAGATTGAAGTAAATTTGAATCATTACTCATATGAGTAGTTGCAATAGAATCTGGAAACCACTGAACAACATCAGATATTATAGATGAAGTAGTTGTAGCAGCACACAATTGAATACCAGAGAAATCCACATATCCATTTTCTGGAGATTCATAATAAGTATCCTCTTCAGGAGAAGATTCTTCACAAAGATGGAAACCAGAAAATGCCTTTTCTATTGTTGTTGTTGGTGTATGCTTAGGAGTAATATATCTATAAGAGCATTTTACATCTAAGTGTCCTAATCTTTTATAAATTTGACACTGAACAATAGAGTAATCAACAAATGCATGATATATCTTCCCTGAACGAGATCCTTTCTTAAATGTAGACTTAGGGTTAGAATCTACAATCCTAGATGGAATATTTTTATGAAATGATGGCTTAAAATTAGAATTACTTGTCTTCTTGGTATAGAATACAGTTGTACTAGTTGGATCAAGAAAATCACCAGATATGGAAATTGAATCTTGTCTACTCAGAATCCGTTGTTCATGATTTAATAAACAAGACCTTAACCCAGCAAAAGTAAATGGTGTATCCCTATTTTGAACCATAATAATAAATTGATCAAACTCTGGACCCAATCCATTAAGAGTATACAAAACAAGATCCGAATCTAAGATAGTATCTCCAATAACAGCCAGTTGATCTGAAATCGACTGAATTTCAAGAATGTATTCCATAATAGATGATGAATTCTTCTTTATACCTTGAATTTTGTGTTTCAACATCGATTTTCTTGAGAAAGACTCTTCCATGAAATTCATTTTCAAGTAATTCCAAATCTGTTTAGCAGATTGCATTCTAGAAACTGCAATTTGTAGAGAAGGATACAAAGTAAAAGTGATACATCCCATTACAAATTTATCAAGACGCTCAAACTTGATGTAATTCGGATTAATGCTAACATAACTCAGAGGGGAAAGTTTTGGAGGTTGAGTTACAGATCCATCAACAAAACCAAGAAGATTTGTACTGATGACAGTATTTGTGACAATGTAGTTTGTAGAATCAAGAGTAGTTGAAATAAAATGATGTATATTGTTGAATGGAAGAGGAGAAATCTCCAATTGTGTAGCGGAAGCAATGAATTGAGATGTCATTAAAGAAAAGATTGTTTCACAAATCTTGTAATAAAAATTGTAGAAAAGTGGATCAAATTATTTAGTTGTAGAATTTATTCTGAAAAGTATTAATGGAGGATCGACCACAATGATACCATGAGAAAACTAGAATGAAAGCTAGTTTATTGATAGTATCGTAAAAGATAAAGAATTTGTTACAGGACAAGACTCTTATACAAAATGGAAAGAAAGTAACTTGTACTAACAGGTTAACCAATACAAACAATTGTAGGTAGAATCAATAGATTATTTCTAACAGAATCAGTTAGTGACAGTTATAGACAACTGTCATAACAGACATTAGTTCTCATAGTAGATATTACTCTAGATATTTGAGATACTTACAGGTTTAAAGCTCACCCTTGATTAAATCTTTATTACCAGTATTGGATCAAATATATAGTGGGAGACCTTTATTTAGGTCTAGTTCGTAAGACATCCAAACTTTCAATTGCCTATATAGGATTACCAACATGATCAACACAGTGCAATGCATCTTCCTAGTATGAGGTTATAATGAGGATACTTGGAAGCGCTTATTCTTGTCGATATCTGGTTAAGTTACTTAAATCAGATCTTTAAAGAGAATTGATACATTATATGTCTCGTTTGCAATTGCCTACATTAGCGAAGGTAAAAACGAATCGTGTAGTGAGAAGGTTTCTTCAGGGGATAAGGATAGTAAAATGGAGATGCGATGGGTTTCTTGGTTGAAGGTGCGTAAACCTATGAGGCAGGGGGTTTTGGTATTCCAAACTTGTAAATAGTCAACAAAGCTCTAATGGATAAATAGTTGTGGAGATTTTCATGAGAAAATGAACAATTGTGATGCAAAGTTGTTCAAGTAAATACAAGAACTCAGGCACGGTTTATTGTTTTGACTGAAACTAGCATTCATGGTATGAGAATATGGCAGTTCATACTGAATACAATTAAATGCTTGGAATTGGAAGTGGATATTAAAGTACTGATGATTATGTGTGGTTCTAGCATGACTGGAGGATCGACAAGAAGTGATTCATAGATAAATACCTAAGGCTATTCAAGATAATCCTAACAAAGGATTGTAAAGTTCATGATATGATTGCGGACTATAATGTGGAAGATGAAATTTAAGAGAGCTTTGAATCATGTTAAATGAATTGATCATATTGATTTGAAGTATGATATGAAGAATGATCCAATACAACAAGGTTACAATAACCTTTTTGATGGTACAACCTTCTCGACAAACAATCTACAAGATGATATAATTCCTTATCAATTGAATGTTGGATTCTCGTATTTGGTGCGGAATATTCACTTCTTCCAAAAATCTATTTATTTATACAAGATACTCTATACAATGCATTGCTTACTCGCTTGTTGTTGCAGCATAGAGTTGTGCTTTAGCTTCTGATATTTGTGTTTTATGGAGCAAGGAAGTTGAGATTGTTGTACCCTTTTTTTGATGTATTGTGAGTATGCTAGAAAAGTTCGGTACTATTCATTTATATATTTAAGCTAATATAGGTTATTAATAAAGATGTTGGAGCTCATCTAAACTCATATGTGGTGAGTAGAGATACACAGAAAACCGGTTGGGCCTCCTGAAACCGACTAAACCGGCACTAAATACGACCGATCCGACCGGTATGTTTCGGTGCACGATTCATATTTCAAACAATCGTTGATTTACTGGCTCGGTCTACAATTGAGATCCAAAACCGGTTGAGCCGACTGAAATACACCGGGGCTAAATTGTAGCCATTGATTTAGAGTATAGTATAATCCAAACCCTCCATCCATATTGTTAGAGCATTGCTCAGTTGAACCCATCAAGTGTTGGTATGTCAAGTTTGGTTGCCAAGTTTTAGTTCCAAAACTCGAGGCACTTGATTAGTTTACGAAAGTCAACTTCCTTACGTTAGATTATGAACATAGAAATGCTGAGACTTGCTCTAGTTACTCATAGAGACCGAAGACGTATCAAAGACAACAAAAATATCATCCTTCAGTTCGAGGTTAGTCACTACACACTTGACTTGTTCCATTTATATCTTTGTTCTTACAAGTCTTTATTCATTGAAAACATAATATGCGAAGTTAAGATTATTATAATGACTTTAATATTGGTGACTTGGTCATTATACTATGATCAAAATATCAAAAGAAAAGATATAAAATATTTTTTCGACAACTTAAGTATATGGAGTTACGCAGTATAGATCTATAGACTTCATGTTTTCGACATTGCACTAACCGATAACTTGTTATTATTTAGTGTGTTGAACTTCTGGGTGAATCCTTATTTTAAAAACTATGTTTGAAAGTAATTCCAGAAACATTGTTTGAATAAGTAGACTTGCGAAACTTGTTTCATAGTCGAAAGGGGATTCAAGACGGATCCCAGAAGTAAGACCGTGATAGACACATTTATGTGTCATAGTTAATCTCATTTTTATATATTGTTCGTATTTAATTTTGTACTAATTTTATTATTCTCTTTATTTGTAGATATTTTTGTAGAATTGGAAATTATGGAAAGTCTGGATTAAAAAGTAATAACGTCACCCTTGAGTTTGAAAAAAGGCATCCATACCTTGGTTAAGGGCACCACCTTCTTCCCATTTCAAATATAGACTTGGTGGGAAAAACTTGTTTACATCTGTGAGAGAATCTCAATCGATAATTGTGGTTTTCTCTTGATTGTTATGACAAAAATATTTTTTTTCCTTATAAAAAGGAATTTCAACACAATGCAACACGTAAAATCAAACAAACAACCTCGTGAAATTAGTGGCTTCGTTAAAAGTGGAAAGGATATTCTCGGGTATGTTTTAAAATAAAGGAACTGTTCCACAAGATTTTATTCTCAAGTTTTGCTAAGGAAAACAACATCTTATTCTCAATTTATAAGGAAACAAAAACACAAAATCACTTTGAGAAAAGAAACAGAATCGAGATTTTGTTGAAAAGATATCACCGAGATTTTCTTTTTCTTTACTGCCGATATTTTTACATGGATGGAAAAGATATTGTGAGAGATTTAGAAATTATTAGTTGTTGTAGTATAAACAGAGAAATTGGGAGAGCGTAGGGGGAGGCTGGCTGCTGCCAGATTCGAAGAAAAAAAATCTTAGAAATAATTCAGCAACTTTAGGGTTCTTGAGAAAAGAGAAGAAGAAAAATAAAAATAAAAAGGCTGACCAGAACTGTTCCTGGAACCGTGACTATTTACTATGTGTCAACGACGTTTTTTTTAACAAATTCAACAACAATTACTGGTTTTAGTGCTCTCAATAGCTGTAGTTAATTCAATCTATAAATTTAACCTTCCAGCAACATAAGTGGTCGGTTCTTTCTTGTAAAATGTTATAAAATCAATGAATAAAATGGTTTGTGCTACAATTGCCATGAGTAGCTGAAAGTCTCATCTAGGATTAGAGAGGAAATCCTACTATGTTTGCTAGCATGTTGTGATTATTTTCTATAACAATTCTCTTGGTCCTATTTCTTGTTAATCAAGATAATAATTTCTTCATGTGTCATATAATGCTTGATTAATCGATTCATTTATTCTTTGTTAGAGACTAGCATTTTATAGTGAAGAAGATTATTAACCCTTTGAGCTAGAAACAAAACTGATTGAAACGATATATTTTCTAAGACGTATTATTTGTCCTAAACCGTCTTGAATAATTTAATAGAAAGTGTTATAGAGAATAGTTACAATTATCTAGTTTGCATAATTGTGATAAAATCTTCAATTCTAGGTTTTATTTCGTTTGTATACAAAATCATTTTGAGTATTTTCTGTTAATTTAGAATTTTATAATAACAATCACCATATTTTTCATTAGCACTTTGATTAATAAAAAAAATAAGTTGTAATTTTAAAATCTCTGCGGAACAAACCGAAATTGTATACTGTGAAATTGACAGTCGTACACTTACGACATATAAAAGAAAATCCCATCAGACTGATACCAGAACCGATTCTTGGATAAAACTGATTCCTTGTAGCAAGGATCGATCCCAGGATCGATCTCAAGTTAGGACCGATCCAGACTATGTTTAACTTGTTTTTATATTTTTGATATGTCTGTTATATTCATGGGTTTCTGCAGACATCAAGATGTACACGAGTTAGAATGGAAATGTTTATAAATGTCGACATAATGCTTAAACATATGTTAAACTCTAAGATCTTATTGTTCAAGTGTATATATTCCTTTGATATTCAAGGCAAGATCCTATAATATCGATTTTCAATATCATTTATGGTGTCGAAATTACATGCTTTGCATTCCCAAAATATTGTGTATCTCTACTGACTATATTAGTAAAGTACATAGATGTGTGCTAGGTAATCTTAGATTTCATACTATGAGAGAAACTGATTATGAGTTGGAAAATATTAGATCTTTCCTAATTTCGGAAATATACATTTATTGCATATCGTAAGGATTTTTGAAATTAGTAGATCTCGTTTTCCAAATAATACGTTGGTCAATAACACTTTAAATAGGGCATATTGTATTCTTACTAACCCATACCAGAATACACCTTTGTGGTGTGGGAAGTTAATTTCAGAAAGAGGGGAGTAACCTTATTAGGTGAAACATTCTTCCATTAACTTCGTTAAGACTTTTTTGGGATCAAGAAGCTCTAGTAGTACCCGTTGGATAGCTAAAAATCACACTTCTCTAGTTTTCTGTGTTTATTGTTTTTGTTTAAAAACTAATGGTATAGTTATCTGCGATAGATCAAACTTTTTTATTCCATAGTCATTCACTTATGATATAAGGCCACTCTAGTTTGTTTGGAGATCTCGCTATCACAGATTTAAGTGATTCCAGGTCTATAGGATAGAACTGTTGATCAATCAACGTTAACAGACTCTATATTGTGTGTTTGATCAATAGTGGAATCAAGTTGTTTGCAACGGTTAATTTGAAGACCTAAAAGATTTTTCTTTTTGGTTATGATATGTGTATATAACTTTATGCGAACTCAATTGTCTGGGATTACAAAAGAAATTTGTTTCATAAACATCAGACTTGTAAAAGATCGAACAAACTGTCGAGATGCATTTATTTGCTTGGATAAATCATGTTCATCAAGATTGATTATTTCTATAATCATTGTCTTGGTTTGATCCTTTGACCAAAGAAGTTTATTGATATAAACGGAAGATCTTTTGACTCTACTTTACACTGATATAAAGATTGATTTGGATGATACATAAGTGATTTGGTTACTGTAACATATTAGTCTTTTGTTGTTTTGGGTTACAATCCTAAGGAGTTGGGTGCAGAAGTCTTCACAATGGTGAAGCAACTCAAGGTATATCTTGGGATTCACGTGTGTTGGACACATTGGTTGTAAGCACATAGATACTGAAGGAACTGGATAAATTAGGGTAGTTTATTTGGTCTCAACTATACGAAGTTGCGGTAGTCAATTTGTATAGCGGTTTAATTCTGAGAGTATTTAAAACTGGACTAGGTCCCGGGGATTTTCTGCCAAGCAGTTCTCCTCGTTAACAAAATCTTATGTGTTGTGTAATTACTTTACTTTCCTCTCTATAAGTTTTATAGTTATAATTAAGCAATCATACCTGTACCTTAATTACATCTTGGTAAAAATCTCATAGTTAGTTCGAACCGAACTTTGACTATTATCAAGAATCACCATGTTAAAATAGTATTTGATCGTTATTGTTTCGATAAAATTATACAAGGTAAGTCTGCATAGGTTGACACCGAAAAGATTATGATGTACCTAGTATCCTTGTCATTTCAAAGTAGATCTCTTTAGTTAATTTATAAATAACTAGTGATTAGCTACGAATCGGAAACAAAAACCAATTTTGATTACCAAAATGACATAAAAAATTCATTAATAATTCGGGACATTAGGTTAATTTAGTTCCATCCACCGACCATTTTCTACCGCAAGCAATAAAGGGTCCTGACATTGTATTATTGTTGTTACTGTTTAAAGAATAAATCACATTTAATCGGGCGGATGCACTTAATACCTTTGAAGCTTATAGTAGATATGATTTCACGAGCAAGAGGTACCTCCTAAATCATAAACATTAGAAAATAATCTGTAAAACAAACTGATAAAACTGTACTACCTCTATTTTAAAAAATAGTATGCCAAAAACATTGGTTAATTTCCGTGAAAGGAAAATCAAATATTTTAAGATTACATTTTTATCCATATGGAGATCATTTTTCTTTATTTTTTTTTTTAACAAATTGAAGAATCATTATTCTTTTATATTTTTCCTTATTAACCAAATCATGTATCGAATCGGAAAAGTTATTGGTTCAGGGTAATATGGTTTAACCAGTGATTCAACCCAGGATCAATGGGTCAAACATATAACTAACTAAAAAAAGAGTTAAAAATATTTACCCATAAAATAAATTTTATATGTGCTAAATATATAAATATCCTATAAAATAACGTATAACATAAGTTGGCAAAGTGGTTAGTAACTTTGGCTTTGGCTTAATAGGTCACAAGCTTAATTATCTCTATGTGAAATTTTTATGAACTTTTAAATGTTAATGGGTTGAACCATTTGACCGTATTGTGTCATCTGGTTCACCGGTCGGGTCATCCAGTTTACAAAAGAAAAAAACTGTTTTTTAGAAAATTATTGGACCATTGATGAACCAATCCAAAAAAATGGTTGAATCATCCATTTATTGCTCCGACCGATAGGTCCGGACTGGGTCTCAAAACACATTAACACACAAAATGGACCATTTTCTTTTAAGGATAATTTAGTAAAAAAATATGAAAAAAAAGCTCTAACGATATGGGTTGTTGCTACCAAAGGATAATTAATAGTCTAATAAACCTTCTTTATAAAGAAACGATCTTTTGTTGGTTAAAGTAGCATTTTTGCTAAATAAGTCGTAGAGATAGTCTTTCATTCACATGATCGCGCGGCTAAGTTCTAGGGCATCTTTTGTCTAGGGTCTTCACATGATCGCGCGGCTAAGTTCTAGGGCATCTTTTGTCTAGGGTCTACTTGCCAGTACGTGTAGCTGCTATGATTGTAATATCTCATTTTAATTGAAAAGTCCCCAAATCTTCACAATGTGTTGAGTCTACTTGAAGATTGACTTAGTACGTTGTACTGAATGTTGGATCTGTAACAATAAAAATACTAAACAAAAGAAGATGATAAGGTTAATAAAATCTGTGAATTGATATACACACAATGGACAGAGTCACCTGCTCAGCAAATTGTCTTTAACACAATAGTCCGCGGGTACTCCTCGAGGATGAGAGATGCTATACCCCCACAACGGAGATGTGTCCAGGATAGAACTGCCCGTTATGACTAGTATAAGCACAATACTAGTCACCCTCAAACGAACTCAACAACAATTTAGATAGAAGGGAAATAAACAAGCAATGCGCAAAACAAAGCAGGAAGAGGGGAAAAGAAGTCAGGATAGTAGCTGCTTCTGGTGTAAGTTGAAATGAAGAAATTAGTTTTTCTTTTATAGACAGAAGAAGAGAATACCTTTAATGGCCACTGATTGAAATTCAATTTCGTGCATGGAGCACGGACATAACGTTTAAAACGGAATTAAAACGACCAAATTTATTCAATCTTTAATTCAACTCAAATCTCGCCGGGTCAGACGCCCGCCACATTAAAATAAAATTTAATTTAGTTTTAAATTCTTTAAGGAAATAATTTAAAATATATTATTTCAAAAAGATAAGTCTTGGTTGAGCCGCAGCCGTAGCCACAGCCGCACCCGAACCCGAGTCCAACCCGACCGACCGGACGGATGGCGGCGGCGTGCGTGCTTCGGTGTGAAGCACCTCGCGTGTGTGAAAAGTATGGTTGCACCAACTAGCCCATAGCCTTAGTCCTCTCCGAACCACAAAAGAGTCTAAACCCCTAAGGGGTCTCCCTTCGATGCAAATTTCTAAGTAATATGGAGAGGAAAAATCTTTAGTTTCTCCAATGTGGGACTAAAGGTTCATTCACAAAAGTAAAAATGTGCTAGTTTTCCTTAGTAACCCCTTGGTCCTAATCCCATTTATTCAAGACCAAGAACAAAACATTTATTAAATCAAGCCCATTTTCTCTAACAATCCCCCACATGAATGAAAACCCGATGAAAATCAGAAATCAGAAAGCGAGAAATACCACTATAGGTGTAACACCCGCAATTTTCGCATGACGCTTACTCATGGACGCGTCATGGCCTGGGTTGAAGCTTCATCCTAAGCTTATAAAGCTTACCCAGATATGCATTGGGGGTGTGGATGCCTTGACCTTGAATTATAGTGTTAAGGCCCTATTACGCGTGATGCGTATTCGATGAGGCATGATAGTGCAAAGGCACTATTATACCGAAACGAAGTTGCGTAAGTGAGAGAATCATAGTGCTAAGGCACTACTATACCGTGATGCATGATCCAATGCATCACTAAGACGAAGTTGCATAAGTGAGAGCATCATAGTGCTAAGGCACTATTATGCCGTGATGCATTATTCGATGCATCACCGAGCCAATGTCGTTATTCGATGAATGCATCATAGTGCTAAGACACTATTATGCCGTGATGCATGATTCAATGCATCACCGAGTCAAGAATGCATCACCGCGATGTATCAGAGTGTTTTATTTGTAGCTTACCTGAGAAAGTCTCGATTGGCTCTGGAAAGAAATCTTCAATTTCGGCCTTGCAGTCGATGGATGACCCCTACCTTTCTAATATTTGTTTGTAAAAATGCGAATAAAACATATATAGGGAGGGAGCTTTGTTGGAATGTGCATGAGCGGTAATGCACATATAGATATGCGAAGTGGTCAATATGTTGGAGCATACTTGATGCATAAGCATCAATATGCTTGTAGCTTAACCGATGAAGCTTGAATGTTCATGAGGGGTAATGCACATGTAGATATGCGAAGTAGCCTATACGTTGGAGCATACTTGATGCATAAGCATCAATATGCTGGTAGCTTAGCCGATGAAGCTTGAATTATGCGAAAACATCTTTCAATCGTGCTACGTACTTGAGAATGCATATTTGCATAATAAATAGCGATAGTTATGCACAAAGCTAGTGCATACCTTGCGAAAGCCCTTTGGCCTACACGGACTAGGCTTTGCTTGGCCTTTGGTCTTGCGATGAAGTTGGAATCGAAGTTGGCTTTTCCTTAATAGGCTTAAGTTCCTTGTCCCTTTCGAATTGACCCTTTGATGAACTACGGTCATGCTTGATCCCATCAAGGTACGGGTTGGGTACGTAGGCAGCCGTAATGCAATGCATTGAGGTGCAGCACCTTGTCGCTCATATCATCTAATTTGGGAGATGATTGCGATATTATGGTAACTCATACCATCTGGATCGGCAATGCTAAGCAAGAGATGATTGTTGCCACACTTGATGAGGTAGTTGCAATTCCATTTGATGGATTGTTCATACTTCCTTGGAACCGTCGCGGCATGGAATGGCATGTTCCTGGATGTTGCACTCTTGACAAGAACAATATAAGTGCAGGCTCCAGCACATGGTCGAAGCAAAATTGATGAAGCGAAAGCTTAGGCTTGAAATAGCCTAGGTGTTGGTCCAAGGCATGAGTTAGGCCTTGACAGTAAAGCGAAATTATGTGATGCTTGCCAAAGGCATCCCCATTAGCTTGTATAGCCTTCAACCCTTGGTATAATGAAGGTAAGTTGGGATGGTATAATAGTCAAAGGCATTCACCATGGGCAATAATGGCCTTGCACCCTTTGTAGGTCAAGGGTGTGTTGGAACGATATCGAGACTAAGGTTTGAGTACCATGCTTGCAAAGCATGTTTGGAAAGGCAAATATATCTGGAACGGTATAAACATAGCTTGAATGATGTGGGAACTACGTTTCGAGTATAATGCTTACAATGTAGGCTTGGAAAAATTTACCTGCACTTTCCAGCGAGAAGTTAGGCTTTAAGTTAGGGTTACACTCTTTAAAATCACGCACCGGGGAGATCTGGCCTGCCCAGCGCAAAGCGCCGGAGGAGGAATTTTTCGCTCCATGACAATAGGCAATAGGTGTCCATAAGGTCTTGAACCTTTGCTTAGTGAGAAATTACTGGAACTACTTGATGGACAGTGAACGCGATGTCTTGAACTGCCATCGTTTGGTGTAGTTCATCAATAACTTCCACGCGTGATATCACTCTAGGTGCTGTCAAGTTTGTGCCGTTGTGTCCATTTTGGCCATTGACGTATCCCGTTTTTCAGAATGCTCTAGAGAATCAGCTCAATTCTCATAGAAAGCGGCCCACTTTCTCATTCAGATAGGTGAGTTCCATCAAGAGTGTTTACTGCTACACCCCACTTCAATCTTAAATTGAAACTATAAAACTCATTAAGACTTAAAAAGTCATCCTTCACATGCAGTCACACTATCACGTCTACACCATAGGGAAGGGATAGATAATAAAATTCTCTGATAGTGTTTCCTATAACCTACCATAAATTAGTTGTCTCATTCAAAACCTTGATCTTGGGATCTCCAGTCAGCAAGGTTTAGTATCCTTCATGGCAAGTTTATTTGATGAGTTTAAGCCCCATCCCCCTTGATGCATTACTAACTATCTCCTTGGACAAACCTTTCGTCAAAATGTCCGCGATATTCTCCTTAGACCTCACAAAGTCAACAGAAATAACGCCAGTTGAGATTAGTTTTTTAAGGGAATTATGTCTTCTACGAATGTGTATAAACTTCCCATTATAGTTGTTGTTTTTAGCATTAGCTATTGCAGCTTGACTATCACAATGTATAGATATAGCTGGCACAGGCCTATGCCAAAGAGGAATGTCTTCTAAAAATCATCTTATCTCCTGCTTATCTAAAGCAATAAACTCCGATTCCATAGTGGATCGAGCTATACATGTCTGTTTGGAACTCTTCCAAGATACAGACCCACATGCTAGAGTGAACACATATCACTCGTAGACTTAGACTCATATGAGTCTGATATCCAGTTTGCATCACAAAATCCTTCAAGGACTGCAGGGTATCTCTCATAATTTAAACAAAAGTTCAAAGTGTACTTCAAGTACCTTAACACTTTAATAAGTGCATCCCAATGCTCATTCCATGGATTACAGGTATACCTACTCAACCTATTCACAACATAAGCAATGTCTGGTCTCGTACAATTCATCAAATATATCAGACTTCCTATAACACGTGAATATTCAAGTTGTGAAACTCCATTACCCTTATTCTTTTTGAGTCTACAACAAGGATCATACGGAGTACAAACAGGTGTACAATCAAACTGATTATATTTTCTAAGCACAAATTCAACATAATGAGATTGACTAAAACTATATCCATTAGAATTTCTTCTAATCTTCATCCCTAAGATCACATCAGCGGGGCCTAAGTCTTTCATGTCAAAGTTCTCATTTAGCATGTTCTTTGTGGAATTAATTACATCCATGTTTGTACCAAGTATAAGCATATCATCAACATACAAGAATACAATCACACAAGCATCATTCACAAGTTTAGTATAAACACACTTGTCAGATTCATTGATTTTAAAACCACTAGAAATCATTACATGATCAAATTTTTCATGCCACTGTTTAGGTGCTTGTTTCAATCCATATAAATATTTTTTCAGTTTACAAACTTTATTTTCACAACCTTTCACTACAAATCCCTCAGGTTGGTCCATATAAATTTCTTTATCTAATTCACCATCTAGAAAAGCTGTTTTTACATCCAGTTGATGTATCTCTAAGTTATGAATTGCAACAATAGCAATTAACATCCTAATAGAAGTAATTCTCGTAACATGTGAATAAGTATCAAAGAAATCTACACCTTCTTTCTGTTTATAGCCTTTAGCTACTAATCTAGCTTTGTATTTTTCCATAGGTGGATCTACCTTATGTTTCCTTTTGAAAGATCCATTTACAACCTATGGGTTTACACCCTAGAGGTAAATATACAATCTCCCAAGTACCATTCTGTATAATGGAATCCATTTCACTAATGACGGATTCTTTCCACCATGGAGCTTCAGAAGAAGTCGTGGTTTCTCTATAAGTCTGTGGATAAGTCTCAGCTAAGCATGTTATGAAGTCTGGCCCAATTTTTTTTTCAGTTCTAAGTCTTTTACCTCTTCTAGGCTCAAATTCAAATTCATTTTCCTTTAAAGGTAATGTCTGACTAGTCGAAGGGATATCTAATGGATCAACACATATCATGCGAGAATCAGATTTCATTGGAAAAATATTTTTTCAAACAACACAGCGTTCCTAGATTCCATAATAGTATTCACACCAATTTCAGAAATTTCAGAACTTACAACCATAAATCTCTATGCAGTAGTATGCTTAGGATACCCTATGAAGACACAATCAACAATTTTGGGTCTTATCTTGGTTCTCTTAGGTGGAGGAATGGAAAACTTATCCAAACACCCCCACACTTTAAAGTATGCATAAGAAGGTTGGGTTTTTCAAACCATAGGAGGTCTTTATCTTCTTTAAGTTTAAGTATTTTTAACTTTGAATTTTCTTCCGAACAAATGGACCTTTCCATAACTCATGTAGAGTTTTGTCTGATCCTTTAAAGGGTACTCTGTTCAAGACATAGCAAGCTAAGAGGATGCACCCCCCCCCCCCCCCCACACACACACACAAAAGTTTGCAGGTAATCCTGAGCTAATTAACATGACATTCATCATATTCTTAAGGGTTCGGTTCTTCCGTTCATCCACACCATTAGATTGTGGTGAATAAGGAGGGGTTACTTCGTGTATAATGCCGTGTTTTATGAAAAATCTCCTATAGAAATTACATACTCACCACTACGGTCAGACCTAACAGTTTTAATGGTAGCACTCATTTGATTTTCAAATTCTAATTTATACATCTTAAAGGCTTCTAAGGCATCATCCTTACCTTTAAGTAAATATATGTGACAGTACCTCGTACAATCATCTATAAAAGTGACAAACCATTTCTTACCATCTCTATTTTGAACTGATTTCATGTCAACTAGGTATGAATGAATTAATTCTAAGGGTTTAGAATTTCTCTGAATATTTTTTCTAAAAGTTTTTTTAGCATATTTTGATTCTACACATACTTCATATTTATGTTCATTATCCAAACTAAATTTGGGTATGCAGCCTATGCTAGCCAGTTTATGCATTGACTTATAGTTTACATGTCCAAGTCTACCATGCCAAACATTCAATGACACACAAACATAAGCAGAAGAATCAATTTTATTCATTTCATCAGAGGTTACATTAAGTTTGTAGAGACCCTCAGTCTTATAACCCTTTCCTACATAATCCTTAGCCTTAGTGACAGTAACCTTCCCAGATTCAAAAACAAGGTTAGAACCCTGATCATCTAAAACACCACAAGATATAAGATTTTTGCATATGTCCGGAACATGAAGAACTTCATTCAATGTGAGAGTCTTGCCAGAAGTGAGCTTTAGCCCAACTTTTCCTTTTCCTGCAACCTGTGCTGCAGATGAGTTACCCATGTAGAGTTTCTCCCCTTCCCCTACCTTATGATAGGAGGTGAACATATCTTTGTTTCCACAGACATGCTTGGTAGGACCAGAGTCTACCCACCAGTCTCTCACATAGGTTACCAAATTGACTTCAGACACCGTGCCAGAAAACTCGTTCTTGTTGCTTCCAACCAAATTAGCATTGTTTTTCTTATTATTAAAGTCCTTACGTTTTCTACAGTGCATCGCCATATGGCCAGGAGTTCCACAAACATAACATGCACCTTTAATTTTACCAATGCCATATTTGGGTTTATGAAATGTACCTTTCTTGTGATGACCAGGCTTAGGGTTGCGTTTGATGCTGTCGCCCTCCTTTTCAGTATTGGAAGACTTGTGTTCAATTACATGAGCCTTGTTAGACATGTCCCTTGCAGAAGATACGTTCTTGTCTTTGGAACACAATAATTCTTCCACTTGAATCTTCTTACCCAAATCATCCATAGTGACTTCACCAGTTTCATGTCTCAATCTACGTTTGTATCAGACCAGGAAGACGGTAATTTCTCAATCACAGCATACACTTGAAACATTTAATCTATCACAATACCTTCAGCAAGAATTTCATTGATAATACGCTGAAGTTCAAGGAATTGATCAACCACATATTTGCCATTTGACATTTTGTATTCCAGGAACCTAGCTACCAAGAATTTCTTACTTCCAGCAGTTTCAGCTTGGTATTTTGCTTCTAAAGCAGCCCATAAATCAAAAGAAGAAAAGTTATCTTTTGCATTATAAAAATCATACAGTGCATCTTCTAAACAATTCCGAATATGATTTTTTGCCATATAGTTCTGTCTAACCCAACTTTCCAACTCCCTTTCATTTCCAGTATCATTCAAAACTCTCATCAAAAGATTTCAGAACTAATTCATCTAACATATGAAAACTCAGAAAGAACAACATCTTTGATTGCCATCTTTTGAAATCTTTTCCACTGAATTTCTTTGGTCTGTCAACATCATTTTTACCCATTGTTACAGAAGAAGTATATTGTGTTAAGATTGTTGGATCTGCAACAATAAAAATACTAAAGAGAAGAAGATGGTAAGGTTAATGAAATCTGTGAATTGATATACACACAATGGACAGAGCCACCTTCTCAACAAATTGTCCTTAACCCGATAGTCCGTGGGTACTCCTCAAGAATGAGAGATGCTATACCCCCACAGTGGACATGTGTCCAGGATAGAACTGCCCGTTATGACTAGTATAAGCACAATACTAGTCACCCTCAAACGAACTCAATAACAATTTAGATGAAAGGGAAATAAACAAGCAGTGCACAAAATAAAGCAGGAATAGGGGAAAAGAAGTCAGGATAGTAGCTGCTTCTGGTGTAAGTTGAAATGAAGAAATTAGTTTTTCTTTTATAGGCAAAAGAAGAGAATAGCTTTAATGTCTATTTATTGAAACTCAATTCCGTGCATGGAGCACAAACATAGTGTTTAAAACGGAATCAAAACGGCCAAAGTTATTCAATCTTTAATTCAACTCAAATCTCGCCGGGTCAGACGCCCCCCATATTAAAATAAAATTTAATTTAGTTTAAATTCTTTAAGGAAATAATTTAAAATATATTATGTTCAAAAAGATAAGTCTTGGTTGACCCGCAGCTGCAGCCACGCCCGCACCCGCACCCGCAACCACAACCCCAACCCGACCCGACCGATCGGACGGATGGCGGCATGCGTTCTTCGGTGCGAAGCACCGCGCGTATGTGAAAATTATGGTTGCATCAACTAGACCATAGCCTTAGTCCTCTCCCAACCACAAAAGAGTCTAAACCCCTAAGGGGCCTCCCTTAAATGCAAATTTCTAAGTAAAATGGAGAGGAAACATCTTTAGTTTCTCCAATGAGGGACTAAAGGTTCATTCACAAAAGTGAAAATGTGCTAGTTTTCCTTAGTGACCTCTTGGTCCTAATCCTATTTATTCAAGACCAAGAACAAAATATTTATTAACTCAAGCCCAATTTTCTCTAACACTGAACTCGGTGAAGATTGACCTTTGGTTTACAATCTAAACCTCCTAAGCCAGACAGAGTAAGTTATAAGCTTTTGACTTTAGAGGAAAAAAGCTTAAGCTCTCCTGCGGGTGATATCTTGATCCATAGATTCTATCAATTAGGTGGCTCCGGATCGTTTGTGACCATTTTCTGTGTCTTTTTGTGTCCCACCAATAATCATGCACCGTGTGTCCATTATTATTTACCATAAATACCACTTTGAGAAATCTGAGCGAATAAGAAAAAAGTTAGAAAACAATTTAAACTTACAAAAGTTGTTAATATTCTCTGTCAAACCAACTTCCAAACCAAAAAAACACCATTTTGTTCATTTGTACACAGTATAGCTCCTATTTCTCTTCTGTTCATTTCCCCCCCATTAAATGTCAGACAAAAAAAGATGGAGCGATACCAAGTAAGTTCTTTATGATCTTAGAATTGATTTCATTTTTTGAATCTTAACGATATAGATATCGTGAAATGATAATCAAATCTAACACTTAATTTATTTTTTGGTAGAATACTAATGCAAAAACTGTGGATGGACTTGGAACATGTGAAGGGTCTGATTTTGATAAAGGCATTGAATTAAACATTTCTTTTAACGGTGATTGTGATTCTAATGAAGATGTTCAGCTGATTCACTCTAGAATGCCTAAAGATATAATTCCATTACTTGGAATGGAGTTTGAAACAGAAGGCGAGGCATACAATTTCTATAACAACTATGCATTTAACTATGATTTTAGTGTGAGAAAAAACAAATCACATTCTTACAGTGATGGCAAAATCAGAGACAGGCTTTTGGTTTGCTCAGCTTAAGGTAAGTGCGAGATAGATAAAAGTGATGCTAATATCAAAACTCACCGTGCTGAGACAAGATTTGAGTGTCAAGCAAAGATGAAAATTATTAGTTCTTCTACCGGTGGTAAGTATTGTATTGTTGAATTTTTTCCAGGTCATACACATATAACATCAGGTCCTTCTATGACCCATTTTTTAGGTCTCATAGAAAAATGACTGCTGCAAACATAGCTCAAGCAGAAATGGATGATAGGTCGGGCATCGCTCCTACAGAAACTTTAGAGTTTTTGAGTAGATAAGCTGGTGTCCGTAAAACTCTTGATTTTATTCCCGTTGATTATAAAATTATTTGCGTATCAAAAGAACAATAGAAATGCAGTCAGGGGATACTGGAGGTGTTCTAGAGTATCTACAAAAGATGCAGTTGAATGATCCAAATTTTTATTATGCAATTCAGGTGGATAAAGATGATTTAATAACAAACATATTTTGGGACGATGCAAGGATGATGGTGGACTATGATTACTTCGGCGATGTGGTGTGTTTCGATACCACCTATAGAAAAAACAAAAAGGCGACCTTTTGCAATGTTTGTCGGAGTACATCATCACAAGTAGTCGATAATATTTGGTGCAACAATATTATATGATGAAGCTACAGAAACATTCATATGGCTATTTGACACTTTTTTCAAAGCTATGTCCGGAAAGAAACCAATAAGCATTTTTACCGACCAAGATGCGGCGATGCATTAGCGTCACAATGGCCAGAAACATGTCATCGATTGTGTATTTGGCACATATATCAGAATGCGGTTAAACATCTTAGACATGCTTTTGAGAAATTTGAAAACTTTGCCAAAGAGTTCAACAACTGCGTATATGATCACGAGGTCGAAGAAGAATTTATAGATGCTTGGAATAAGATGCTTATAAAATATAATCTCAAAACAATGATTGGTCGAAACGGTTATTTGAGCTAAAAGAAAAATGGGCGCTAGTGTACGAGTGAGATACCTTTAGCGCAGAAATTACCACCACCCAGCGTAGCGAGAGCTTGAATAGTGTTATAAAGAGGTATGTAATCTACAAGTATGATTTGTTGCATTTTTTTTAACATTTTGAAAGACTAGTTAAAAATCGACGTTATGAAGAATCGATATTAGACTTTAAAGCAAGTCAGAGCTTCCCTGCAATGTAATTCCCATTAGAGATATTAAAACATGCAACAAAAGTTTATACGCCGCAGATGTTTAGATTGTTTCAAATACAGTTGTGTAGAGCTCATGATTGTGCCGTCATGGATTTTAGAACTACCAGGAATGTAAAAAAAAAAAAAGAGTTAAACGGAATGGGAAAAAATACCACTGCACAATCATTTTTGATTCAACAGGTAATATTCATGTAGCTGTAAAAGGTTTGAGTTTGCAGGTTTCTTGTGTTCACATGTTCTGAAAGTTCTCTCTCTATTCACAATATTAAGAATATTCCTACTCAATACATCTTAAAGAGGTGGAAAAAAGATGTAAAATCTGGGAGTACCAACATTCACTCAGATTTTACAAGTGTAAATGATCCCAAACATGATATAATTAGACGTTATAGAGAATTATGTCGACTACACATTCAACTAGCAACAAGGGCTTCAGAGACTGATAAAGCATATGCAATAGCTATATCAGGACTAAACAAAACTTTAACGGAATTTGATGCAAATTTGAGAGGACTTACATTTTGGAAACTCCCCAAGCCGAACCAGATGTTAATTGTGAATTTCAACAACATGTTGTTTTACCTGTTAATGATGACAATCTCAAGGTGAAAGGAGTTAAAGTCAAGGAAAAAGAAGTTGGCGGCGGTCCTAATAGGCGATTAAATGCTTTGGAAAGAGTTATAAAAAAAAGGAAGCCTCGAAAAACAATATTGGATCTTCCGAGCAATGATGATTCCCAATCCGTAGTCAGTACTCAAAACCAGCAATTACCGACACCTCAACCTGAACATGTATGTTTTTGATGTTTTGAAGTGATTTCAATTAATTACAGGTGCTAATTCTTATCATTTACCAATGAGTTATTGAATTCATAGAGTTTTATTAGTACTTATCATTTACCAATGAGTTATTGAATTCACAGAGTATTGTTTGGTACGGTCCATTCTACATTCCTATGCCGCCTATGCCAGTACAATACTTTCAGGTATAGTGTCTTTTCAATTTTTTTTGTTATGTCATATATAAATTTTATCATTTTCACAATGATAATTCATCTTCTTAATACTTGAATGTATACTTTCCAACTAGCAACACAACATGGGAAGCTACAATCTCATAAGCAATCACCAATTGTATTCTATGGGAAGCTACAATTCTATAAACAACCATCAACAATGTTCCATGGGAGTAACTAACTTTCCGCAGGTAGAATGTTACATATCCCATATAAATGGATGTGTTGTTGTAGATGTATTACAGACTTAAGCTTTCTTTTAATACAAGTAGTAAATGTATACATTGTTCATCTTCCTTATGAGATTGTTATATAACTTTCAGGGTCCAACAAAATTCATAAGAAGAAAAGAAGGAATAGAAGATCTTATCAACCATAAATGGAGTCCATAGATTGTTGATGAAGTTATTATATCCAAGCACATACACAATTTTTTTTTTATACCATTAGAATTTTTTCTTTGTTTTATAGAAGTAATGTTGTCTCTCTTGCCATGGCAACTGGATTCTCATTGACACCTATTATCTTGATATAATGAGATATCTGGCTCTGACTCTCTTCATTTAATAACTTTCCTACAGAACATAAAAACTATAAGCAGCTTTATCATGCATTAGCAATTAATAAACAACAACGATTTTGTGTGCTAACCATCAGATCTTTCATCTTGGACAGACAGAATAACACACCTATGCAGAGGCTTAGGATGATCATGCTTCCCCTTGTAAATGATCTCTGGTTCCTTTTTGATTGGCTCATAGTATAGTCATATACAAAATGGACCACCACACCCAATCTTCTTCTTATCTCATTTAATTTCAACAACTAATCAAATTAGTAGTTGAAACTTAATCAGTTCAATTGTTTTAGCACCAACAGTAAGAAATTAGTACTACTAATATCCATACAATAGGATGATGTGAAAGGGTATGAGACTGAGTGGTGTTGAACAACATAACCTTGGTATTTTCGAATGAAGTAAAAAAAACAATAAAGGCTTCCAAGTACGTAGAAGATAATACAAGACCTACTGGAACTTTGCGGCGTATTATCCCGCTCTTGTAAATTCACTTAGATTCACTTACAATATAGATTTACACCCACACAGATTCACTCCTATACACTCAATAAAATGTGGCATTTGGTTTGGAAGTTGGTTCGGAGAAAATATTAACAACTTTGGTAATAATGGACACACGGTGCATAATTATTGGCGGGACATAGAAAATGATCATAGACGATCCGAAACCGTAGGTTAAATTCCACGGTATGTCCCAATAGACACAGATAGATAGGACCCTTACCTAATCCGTGGTCTAACAGGGAATGAGTCCCACCTCTCTGTGTATGTTGGGATAGTGTGTTTATCATTTTCGTTAGGACAGTTGCTTTTGAAGAAAGAAATCAGAGCAGAGAGAAAATAAACAACGAAAAAGTTGATTTTAACACTACAATATTCATAACTATTTTTCTTTCTTCTACTTTTGATAAAACAAAGTCTTTGCTTAACAAAGATCTTAATAATGCTTAATTCACTATTAACTTAAAAAACTCAACTCTATTAGTACATCAAACAGGTGTAGTGTAGATTTTCATTCTGTTTACCTAAAAAGTGAAGTTAGTAATTAAGTAATATATATATATATATATATATATATATATATATATATTGGGCGCAGATTCAAAAATAAAGGACTTATATCTGAGTGGAACTCGCAATTCCTGATATTTAACGGTGTTTATGCAAAGTTGTATTCCACGTTTAGTGGTGGTGGAATCATGTTTTTGTTAAATTAATTTTGATTGTATTGCTTAATTACGTGTTAGTAAATTTCAAACGCACTTTTACACTTTAAAACCAAAGCCAGACTTGTGCTGAATTTCGAATCACTAAGCATGGTTCTGACTTACTAGCACTTGAGAAGGCGATATATATCCATCATCGATGTGGTGTGTGGTCCAAAAAGATCAACAGCATCAAAATTAAAACTGAATATTCGCTTTGCTCGTTCAATGTTTTAGCCCCATGAGATCATGAAAGGTTATAATGCCTACACAGAAAGAAACTGTATAGAAAGAAGCTTATGAGTTAAGTCGCTGTACTCTGTACTATACCTTTTTCTTTTTTGTGATAGTCGCTGCACTATACTATCTTTAAAAAGTGTGTTTTCTCGAAGGTGGTTTAGTGGGCACAAACCGAATGGGAATAGTTGTTTGATTACTAAGGTAAGTACAGGATCCTCATTGGATATCCCTAAACTCCTTCTATTTGTGCTCATGCAAATCCTTATTTTTCTCTTTCTTTTTCAGCCAAATAAACTTTCTTTTCTATTTCAAATCGCGAAAGTAGGTTTATACTTTGTTTGTGCCTTCTAATTTGTTGTATTTGTAATCATAATATCAATCTAGCTAGGTACTGAGTTTGGAATAAAGGACTGGATCTTTTATGCGGCAATTCGTGAAGGAAAGGCAGCTGCATGCATGAAGCACTAGAAAAAACAGTATGCCAAGTCGAGAACCTTCAATTAGATTTCCAATCACAAAAGCAGTAACGTGCGCTTTTGTGGTTGGAAATGTCCAACCATGCATATGCATTTCATGTTCTTTCTTAATAAATTAATGGAGAAATGGGTGAAATGAAATTCTATATTACGGAAATTTTGATAAACTTTTGAGGATCAGATCATCAAAATCAACTCTTATGTTCGTGTGTCCATAGAGATTATTCCAACCAAGCCAATATTCATTAAAAGTTATGCATTTCATCATCACTATATCTGAACTAGACAAAGTATTACGTAGCAAGAAGTCCACTAGAAGATTGACAAGATCATTTAATTTTCGATAACAACTATTTTGTAATGTTCATCATCATCCAATTAACTTCACTTTACAGTTTACACAACCCTATTATAAACCCAACCCCTATAACAACACGACACGTAAATTTTACACGAAGCCTAAACGATGCAGAAGTACGTGACTTTTGAATGTCATCTAAGTGAGTTTTGACCAATTAAGATCTGACTGTTTGTGTGATGAGAATACTCCAGAAACTGCTGAACATTTTTTTTTGCATTGTTCTTTTTCAAAAGCTGTTTGGGCACTTATGCCTAATGGCCAATTTAAATCCTATGTCAACAGCAGGCAATACCAGGAAGCTATCGGAGGAAACTATATTGTCTTTATCGACTAATATTGATACTCCAATCTCTACAGAAGTAGTCTTATCTAATTCTGAGAATCGGCCTAATACTTGTTTTATGATTTACCTCTAGTAGAATTGGTATTGGTTTGTACTTGACTGAATTTTCAGGAGCTTTCAAAGGTTGTAAAACAATTCCAAGAGTAGTTAGGAGTCCAGAGAAAGCTGAATGTTGTGCAATACTTGCAGCTGTCAATTGGGCGAAGGACATAAATATTAAAGATATTTGTATCAACAGTGATACGAAAAATCCAGTCTCTTATCTGAAGAACAAAGACAACCGGATTAGTTGGTTTAGTAATTCAATTCTGGATGATAGTATTTACATTTTATCCAGCTTTAACTTTTATTCTATTGAATATATTAGTAAGAATTCTGAATTTTTAGAGATTGCTGATGTTGCGGCTAAGTACTGTAGGAGAAATAACATATATGGAGAATAGTTTGATACTCAACCATCCTGTGTAACTCTCTTTATCTCTAATAAAACTCCTTTTTTTCCTAGCAAAAATTAATATATCAGACTGCATGTTTTTATGGGGGTAATTTCCCCCACCAAATTAAAGAAGTTTGAACCATTCTTGTTACTTTTGCTGAAAAGGTTTAACTCCATTAATTAAAGAATTTTCTAACTAGTCTCTGTATGCATGTGTCACTGTTCTAAGCTGTAGAGTCATACTGTATTACTAAGGCTACATATACTTCAAGATATATCACCATTATAACAGCATATTGGAACTTTTGGTGGTAGGGATAGTAACTACAGTTGCCCCATAATATATATATATATATAAACATGTTATCATTCGGGATTGGGAAGAAAATTCTTCATGTACAGTAAGTAAGGTGGTCAAGGGTATCAGCAAGTTGGCTAGTTGGAAGTGGAAATAAATGCATAAACTATTTGTAAAGGAAAAGTAAAATTTCATAAAAAGAAAGGGAGAAAAGAAAACTTGCCCACTTCTGAATATCCCTTCATTTTTTATAGTGTTGTATCGAAAAAAATAAACAAGTCGGTGAATAATGAAAAAAAAAACTATACCTTCAGTTTTAAAATGATAGACTGATTTTACGTATAATTTATAATGAAACCAACCTATCATTTCAAAATTAAGGTAATACTACTCTAATTTTTAGCGGAGAAATCTGAACTACTTATTCTTTCTGACCGTTATACGAGCAAGACTTATCTATTTTGTTTTCATCGTGGTATCTATTTTGTATTTATCTCCACAAGTAGGATACGAAGCAAAAATTTGACCTTCCTTTTCAAAGTATGAGGCTATTATACTTTGACACCTAGATTATTAGTGGTGCACCCGTGCGTTACATGTGCTCGGATTGGTTGTCACAAAAACCTATCATCAGAAGCTATTTTTCGTTTTTCTAGAAATAGTTTTTGGCGTCGAAAATTTCAGTGAAAATATTATAATAAATAATTTTTTTTCTCATATTCGGCAAGTGGTCGTAAACAACGACAACAACTGATAACAATAGAAATTGTCCTTTAAACAATGTCAAAAGAATTTTAACACTGTTCTCAATTGATAAGTTCTTGTCCATTTATACGACATAACATAGGCCAAAACTGAAAACAACGTAACAAATAACAGGAAATAGTGGATGCAGGTACAAAACACATGGTTGACCTCCTCAAATATGGTCAAAAAATCTGTCATTCCTAAAAGTTGGTAATCACTTCCCTAAAAATGGACCCTTTTTGGCAAAAGAGTCCGCTGAAAATATCACTTGATAAGCACAACACCCATTTTAGAGACTCTTGGCCCGTTGGAATTGCTACAATTTCCTCCAAAACGTTGTTGAAGATACCTTCCAGTATTGCAACTACAAAAAGAATAATCTTTATAACTACATATATTCGAGTTCTCCGACTAGAACTCACCAAGGTCTGAACTCATCATTCTGTATCACCCCCCCCCCCCCAAAGATCAACCCTTCTCCTCATCTGTGATCGAAGCAAGGATTAAACGACCATTTTCTTAGTTTAGGATAGCCTTGTACGATTTTGATCTCTCGTATTCTTACGATTTACACTTTCACCGTCTTATCTGTTTTTCCACTAAAACATTTTGGGCGACCATAGTGGGAGATCAATCTCTCGGTTATAGAAAATATTCTTCTTCTTCAAAAATGGTCGATCTTAGGTCTGGTTCACTAACTACTAATTCTAATCTCAATCCTGATAACGCTAATGATGGTACTAGTGATACCATTCCTAACACCACCACAGGTAACGCGAATCCTACTCCTGCTAGTCAAGTGGATAAATCAGAAATATTCAAACCCCTCGCATAGTAGATCTAATACAGAGGCAGGAGCCTTTCGCTAGAACTCAAACAGACATGGACACCATTCAAAATAAAATGGTTGCCTTTTTCAAGACTCTAACAGAACAATTATCACTGGAGCAATGACAAACCGAAAACACTCTCATGGATATTAGTGCCAACATGTCAAGGGCTCATACCTGGGAGGATGTTGAAGTCCACGACCATACTGATCACGGACAAGACATGAACCAACAATCCAATTTTATTACTTGCGAAGATCTTGAAAGGCTCCTGCAAAATCGTGGAAATGAGGGCCCAACTATGATTCACCAACACCAACCCCCATATCCTCTTGAAATCCAAAGAATTCCTCTCCCAAGGGGATACCCTCTCCTTTATTCTATCTCTATGATGGGACTGGGAATGCTCATGACCATGTATCTAGATTCCTGGAATTATTGGGAGAATACGAGTATAATCATGTACTTCGTCTTAGAGAATTCTTAAAATATCTCACTGGGAGAGCGTACACCTGGTACAAAAATATCGCTCCTGCCATCATTTCTAATTAACTGGTGTGAGATGGTTAATATATTATATAGAAAGTACTTATTTGTCCCTGGACAGGTTACCTTATCATATTTTGGGTGAGTGTTCCGAAGGGATAGCGAACATCCTAATGATATATCGAGAGGTTCAGAACCCAAGGTCTTGATTGTCATGACCCGAGTGTACCAATATTACAGCTAGTGGAACTTTGTATCAACGAGATGATATCGGTCTATCGTGCTCTGTTGGAGAATCTGTATTTTCAAACTTGCTCATAAACTTCACGAGGCCGCAAACAATGGACTACCACTGCACATACTCTATCATGAATAACTAGACCTCTTAATAACGAGGAGGTTCGTGAAACCCGCAACAACCGACGACTCGCCAATAGGCCATATAACTTTCAACCATCTGTGAGCGCTGTCAGCAAAGGGAGCAAGAGAAAAGATCCGACGACAGAAGCGTAAAAATAAAAAGCGCATGGTGCTAGCGCCTTCCCTAGTATTAGTACTGCCAGCGGATCTTGTGCCTCGAAGAGCGAATCAAGCACAAGCAGCACCTGCACCAGCTTTTTCGTGTAACTCGAGTTGTTACCTCGTGACTTTAGTTTTGGTCACGTGATTCATACAATTATAAACTTAGACTCTAAATTTCTTCGTAGCTTTCAATTGTTGGCATTGATGACTTCTCGCTACGGGTAGATGCGATATTTTATCATCTACATATTTTCCCTTAGTTTCATTAAAGCTAGTTTGAGATTTAGCTTTAATTAAACTATAGAGTTTATGATATCAGTGTCTTGGGTAGCTGTTATAGATGTTATGTGTTTTAGATAACTAATTCAGTTATTATGTACTTGTATTTTGTACATCTGCCTTTATATTATCTTACAACTTAGAGTTTAGGGTTTGGTTGCAAATGCTTTGATATCTTTTCATCTCTTCACTTATCTAAAATACTATTTGGGTCATCTTTTTGGTGATTTACACCTCATATTTTCCCCTAGTTTCATTGAAAATTATTTTCAACTTTAGTTTTCGATTAAAATGTAAGTTCATTA
Source organism: Papaver californicum (assembly GCA_023531435.1). Lineage (NCBI taxonomy): Eukaryota > Viridiplantae > Streptophyta > Magnoliopsida > Ranunculales > Papaveraceae > Papaver > Papaver californicum. The sequence goes on along the minus strand of JAJJMC010027962.1, from coordinate 2,224,321 downwards.
TATTTTTTTTTCAGAAGCTTCAGTAACCGCTTGTAGTGGTCAATTATGTTTTTCATTAAAACTGCTTCTTACTGGTTAGATGAAAGGCGTTACCTGCACGTGGTTTGATTTAACCTTTAATCTCCTTCTCTTTTTTTTTCTCTCTCTCCCTTATAAATAAGAGTCTCCAAATTATTAGTAAGGTAAAATTACTCTTTCCTCTTTCAATTTTAATTATCAGAGAGTTTGAAAATTTTCACTTTCAATTGAAACTGTACATAAAAAATTCCTTCATATTTAATCATTAGGATTATCAATTCGCCATCCTTATCTTTATATTGATCTTTTAGTCGAAGTTTCAACTTATTCTCCAGGCGAGTTATTATTACTGGAATTTCATCTTTCTTTTTTCATACTCCCCATTCCTCTTATGGTTAATGATTATTTGAAAATGATCGATTATGCTCCAGGGCAACTGAACAATAAGTTTATTGTATGATGAGAAAATCAATTTCTTATAACGAAAAAAGTTCTAAATGAAGATTATTGCATGAAAACACTAGATATCTATCAAAGATATAATGTTTTTGGTAATCCCTTATCACCATCTCGTTAAAGTATCTTTTTAGAAAGAGTAAAGATATCACACTTGGTCTTGAGATTCTGGATGAAGGTGATATTGGTTATGGAGTAGTTGGTATTATCCCTGATGTTGAGAATCGTCCCATGGAAATTGGGTCCTCATATGCTTATGGCATATATATATAAAGATCACTACATATATGTTTTCTTTATCAGGTCCTATTGAGATTCCAACTAAAATCCATCGCCAAATATAGGGCCATTATTCCATGTTGTCTGAAAATTTAGCTGATAAAGATCATGTTACTAGTTGTATGATTTATACCTCTCAATATAAAGGTTCTGAACATCGATTATTTAAAGATCCCTCAGCTGCTAAAAACGATCGTTTTGTTCCTTTAAGATATATGCCATCACCGAGTTTTCCTTCATCTGGTAATTTTTGTTATGGTTATGTTTCTTATCTAATGAAACCACCTTTTTTTTTTTAGCTTTTCTAAAGATTGTTACTTGTTCATTGTTCACCATGTAATGATCCAAAACCTAAAAAAAAAAAGATTATTAAAGCTCCTGGAAAGACTAGAGTCTCTAAAAGAATCAGATTTATTTATTCATATATGTTGATGGTGGAATTTTTACAAGGGATAAGATTGTAAAATTACCCTCTGATCAGCAGCAGAAACATAAAAACATCCATGCATATTTCTGACTTAGTATCAAAATATGAGTACTGAACTTCTACATATATTTCGTAAGAGAATTAAGAATACAGTCTCTACAGATAGTTACATGTGCTCTACATTGATCCCGTAGTATCTCTAAATATATATAAATATCTATACAATATTGAACTAGTCTTAAGTCGCAGAACTTCTACGAATGAACTCCTTGAACTTGTTCTGTACATGCTTTGATATTCAAGTTCTAATATAAACAACATCAATCTACTATTACACGCAAAGGAGATAACATCCTAATGGTTATATCTTAGGATTAACCAGTGACCGGTCCTCAAGGAGGCGTCATGTCTCAATGATCGATCCTCAAGAACATGTCCTAACTCAATGTTCAGTTCGTAAGAACGCGATTTAACTCCACCACCGATCCTCGAGGATGCAACCTGGTTCAATTTCCGGTTCTCGAGGACGCGACTTAAATCCATAACCGATCCTCGAAGAAACGTCCTGGATCGAGGTCCGATCCTCAAGGAGGCGCCTTCAAACCTACGGCGCTGGCCTAGTGCCAGCGCCACACTACCCTTGGCACTGGCTTTGATTGTGATTAAACAAAAACCGACGTTTCTATAGAATGATGGATTGACATTTAATTTGATTTAATTCAAGGATTGATGCATCAGATATTAAAGAAAAGAAAGAAAAGAGAGGTTTTGTTCAGACTTCAAATATTCCTAGGAATATCGACTATGAACAATGATAATTAGCTAGAGTTCGTTTTCCCGACTTTAAATAATAATCGATTAAACTTGAACATGTTTAAGAAATTAATTCTTATTAATAAAATCCAACTTCTTAAAAGAATATATAGAGGACTCTTTTATAGACTTGGGTAAAAACCCTAACTTGCTAGTCAAGAAAGGATGAAAAAAACCTTAAACCGACTCAAACCCTAATTTGTTATTTTTGGCAAATTTTGGTCGACCAAAAATAATGAAAATAATCATAAAATAAAACTATTTGCCGCAAATGGAGAGCCAAACGGACTCCTAACGAAGAAGTTATTAACAAAACAAAAACTTTCCTAAAATAGCAAAAACGCCTGTTTGAATCCCTAAACGATGGAATTTGGCTAAAATCTGAAGACCATGAGACGAATTCGTGTCATGTCTTGATCATTGGCCCGTTTCGAATCAAAATGGACCCCTCTTGAGCTAAATTACGACACTCGGGTCTTTAGCCTCCAAATAGGTTATAGCCTGCTCATCTGCATCATTCTCCCGGGGTTGAGAGAAATTCGCCCTCGAATTTTCTTGGTCATCATCAGAATTACCACCATTATATGACACCAAGTGTTTGACATTAAAAACATCAGAAGTTCAGATGTGACTTGGAAGCTTTAACTTGTAGGCATTATGATTAATCTTTGCGATAATTTCCAAGGGACCAATCTTGTGCGCCTTCAATTTGTTATACTCGCCAACTGGAAAACAATCCTTTGTCAATATTTCCCATACGAAATATCCTACTGCAAAATCCATAACTCTGTGTTTGTTATCTTCCGCCTCCTTATACCTCTCATTAGATCGAAGCAATTGTTCTTCAACCAACTTGTGAACCTATTGCAACTGTTGGATACGTTCTTCAGCATGAACTTCAATTCTCTTCATATCAGGAACATGTGCTAAATCTACTGGTGCTCGTGGATTGTAGCCATAAACAACCTCGAACGGACTCATACCCAGACTACGGTTTACTGAACGATTAAATGCAAATTCATTTTGGCAAAGTTTCTGATCCCAACTCTTCAAATTGTCTCCAACCATATACCGTAGTATATCACCCAGCGAACGATTCACAACTTCTGTTTGGCCATCACTTTGAGGATGATACGCACTACTGAAGTTAAGCCTTGTATTATCTAATTTCCACAAGGTTTTCTAGAAATAACTAAGGAATCTTGTGTCTCGATCACTAACAATTGAACATGGAAATCCATGTAGACGATACACTTCACGGAAGAATAATTCAGCTACCCTCAGTACATTAGTAGTCTTCTTGCAAGCAATAAAATGATACATTTTTGAAAAATGGTCAACAACTACAAATACTGAATCATGTCCCCTCTGAGTTCGAGGTAAACCCAATACAAAATCCATGCTCAAATCTGTCCAGGGTTGACTTGGAACTTTCAATGGCATGTACAACCCTGCATTAGTTGCTTTTCCTTTTGAAACTTGACAGATTCGACACTTATCTACGAATTTAACAACTTCACGCCTCATTGTTGGCCAGTAATATGACTTCGAAACAGGTTGGAAAGTCTTATCCCTTCCCATATTCCCCTCGTCATGTAACTCCTTAATAATCTTCAATCAGAGACTAGAATCAGGAATACACAATTGGTTACCTTTGAAGAGAAATCCTTCATGCATAAGGTAATCACTTCGTTTGCCTGAACTGATATCATCCACAATCTTCACAAATTTTGGATCGGTTAGAATATGGTCAGAATATGAATCAAAATATATTACCTCAGTCCGCATGGTGTTGAGTATCTTACTCCTTCGGCTTAAGGCATCATCAACTTGATTATGCGACCCAGCTTTGTGCTTCAGTACAAAAGTGAACTCTTGCAAATAACCAGCCCACTTACCATGTCTAGAAAAAAGCTTCTCTTGACTGTTGATGTGGTTCAAAGAATCATGATCTGAAAGCACAATGAACTCGTTATGAATTAGATAGTGACGCTAATACTTCAAGGCTTGAACTATAACATAAAACTCCACATCTTAAGTACTATAGTTGATCTTAGAACCATTCAACTTCTCACTGAAATATGCTACATGTCCTTCCTGACTCAAAACAGTTCCAATTCCCACCTTCGATGCATAAAAATGTAGTTCAAACGGCTTGCTGAAATCAGGTAACACCAATAGTGGATCAATTATCAGCTTTGTCTTGACAGCTTCAAAGGCTTCGTCAGCTTCCTCAGACCATGAAAACTTTCCTCATGCATTCAGTAACGGGTGCCATAATGGTGCTGAAGTGGGGAATAAATCGCCGGTAAAAAGAAGCGAAACCATGGAAACTCCTTACCTCGTGTAATGTAGTAGGTGTAGTCCAATTTCTCACAGCTTCAACCTTGGACTCATCTACCTTGATTCCATCATTGCTGACGACATAACCGAGAAATAGAACTCGATCTGTCATGAATGAACACTTTTGATGGCCGCAAATAATTTCTCCCTGCGTAGAACTGAGAGCACTTCTCGAAGATGTTGAACATGCAAGTCCACGTTAGCACTATAAAGAAGAATATCATCGAAATAAACAACCACAAAAGTACCAATAAAGGGTCTGAGTACTTGATTCATGATACGCATGACTGTACTTGGCGCATTGGTCAACCCGAATAGCATAACCAACCACTCATATAATCCTTCTCGAGTTTTGAAAGCAGTCTTCCACTCATCACCTTCACGAATTCTGATCTGATGGTACCCACTATTCAAGTCGAGTTTGCTAAACACCTTTGCTCCACACAACTGATCGAACAAGTTATCCAGTCTAGAAATCAGAAAACGGTATTTGACTGTGATTTTGTTGATGGCTCGACTGTCAACACACATTCTCCACCTTCCATCTTTCTTTCGAATCAGCAAAACTGGTACTGCACAATAACTTAGACTCTGTCGGATCAATCCTTTCTGTAGAAAATCTTCCACTTGACGACGAAGTTCTTCATGCTCCTTAAGACTCATTCTTTAATGCGCTTTATTTGGCAAGCTTGATCCAGGAACGAAATCAATACGATGTTGTATATTCCGGAGAGGTGGTAGCTCGCCCGGAAACTCGTTAGGAAAAACATCCACAAATTCCTTAATTAAAGGTTGAGCTGCAATGGGAATACTATTTTCATCATGTTGTTCTTCTTTGCTAATCAAGACATACAATTCACCTGCATCTTCTATCTCTTCTTCAAACTGCTTAACCGACAAGAGAATGGTAGCTTCTCCAGTATATGGTGTAGGTGCCATCTCTTTACTGGGTACAAGTACTATACGTACGTCATTCCATAAAAAAGTGTAGAGAATACCCGTCATGACTACTTTTCCGGTCAAACTCCCATGGATGACCCAAAAACAAGTGACAAACATCCATACTAGTAACGTCACACCATATTTTATCTTTATATTTGTTACCAATTGAAAACGAAATCAAGCAACGTTTATTTACTTTTACCTTATTCCCTTTCTTAAGCCAAGAAAGCTTGTATGGATGTTGATGTGCCTTGGTTTCCAGCTTGAATCGTTTCACGACTCCTTCATCAACAATATTCTTGTAACTTCCAGGATCAATAACTAGACGACAAACTTTTGTTTCGATCGTACATGTCGACTGGAATATATTGTTACGCAACCATCTGTTGTCATGATCTTTACGTGGAGTGAGACAACTTATTCTTACTACAAAGTTCACTCCTTTATCTCCAGCAACTACTTCATCGACATGTTTATAATCATCCCCACGATCCTCTTCATAATCAGTTACCCATCCATCTTCTTCACGATCGTTTTCAGTGAAAAATACCTTGTTCGCTCGTTCTGCCTTTTGATAGTCACTGGATTTGTTCCCAGATTTCCCGTACATATTACACCTACCTCCAAAAGTGGTAACTGGGGTTTTATTTGGTGTTGACGAACAATTAAGTTTACTAGCAGTACTAGGTGTTGAAGTACTAGTGTTACTTGCTGGAGATGCTGCCACATTGATACCCCAATTTAAGTTTCTACGCCCTACTTGTTTCTCTATATGCCTTGCTCTATGATGTGCTTCCGAAATAGAGCAGCAATCAAACATGTTGAGTATATCCTGATATTGTTGAGGGAGACCACCTATATAGCAAGCGACTTTTTGCTCATCTGACTCTGACAAGTCATTAAGAGAAAGTAGTCGGTAAAACTACTTTGTCTAATCACTTATAGAACATACTCTCTTGCGTAGGTTTTGCAGCTGCTGGTACATCAATCCAATGTAGTTATGTGGCAAAAACTATGTTCTCATGTGTTTGTTCAACTTCTCACATGATACTAACTTCTGTTTATCTATACGACTGCGTAGCAGCTTGTGTTGTTGCCACCATGAATTAGCCCTCCCACGAAACATAGTCGTTACCAACTAAACTCGCTTGTTATCTGGTACTTCTTTGAATTCCAATACTTACTCAACCGTATTCACCCAGGAGAGAAACTCTTCCGGTTCCGAACCACCATAAAATTCTAGGATCTCTACTTTTATTCCTGTCTTTCAGCGATCAGAATCCTCTCATTGGTTTATTCTACCTTCACGATGCCCTCTAGCAAAAGAGTTAGCGTTATCATCTTCTTTTTTCCTACCAAAGGTTATACCGACCTAGCAAACCTTGGACATCTTCAATGAATTCTTCTCTAGATCTCCATGGAATGAAACCTTCTGGACCTCCTCCTCGACCTCGATCTCGACCCTGACCGATTGCTACTTTTGGTGGCATCTTATCAACCCTAGAATCGACTTTGCTCTGATACCAACTGATGCAGTGGATATTAAAGAAAATAAAGAAAATAGAGGTTTTGTTCAGACTTCAAATATTCCTAGGAATATCGACTATGAACAACGATAATTACTTAGACTTCGGTTTCCCGACTTTAAATAATAATCGATTAAACTTGAACAAGCTTAAGAAATTAATTCTTATTAATCAAATTCAACTGCTTAAAAGAATATATGGAGGACTCTTTTATGTACTTGGGGAAAAACCCTAACTTGATAGTCAAGAAAGGATGAAAAAAAACTTAAACCGACTCAAACCCTAATTTGCTATTTTTGGCAAATTTTGGTCGACCAAAAATAATGAAAATACTCATAAATAAAACTATTTTCCGCAAACGGCGACCCAAACGGACTCCTAACAAAGAAGTTATTAACAAAACAAAAACTTTCCTAAAATAGCAAAACGCCTGTTTGAAGCCCAAAACGATGGAATTTGGCTAAAATCTGAAGATCATGTGACGAATTCGTGTCATGTGTTGATCGTTGGCCCGTTTCCAATCAAAATGGACCCCTCTTGAGCTAAATTACGACACTCGGATCTTTTAGCCTCCAAATAGGTTATATCCTGCTCATCTGCATCAAGGATTGTCCAAAATTCGAATTAATTCCATGAAATTTCATCAACCAAATCCTAATATTGTATTGATATGTAATGATTCGAGCTAATGATAATGAACCAACCAACCTGCGCATTTGGATTCATACGGGATAATGATAACTAAAGGGCAAAGAGGAAGTGACAAATGGGCTTTATAAAAAATAGTTTAGGGGATCGACTTAGGTATATGTAATGGCTATAAACCAAAATTGTTGTGTATATTTTTTCTAGAATTCGTATGCGGACGCGGTTCCCTTATCGTGAAAGAAGTAATGAAAGGGAAGCCCTGAGTCGCGTTCGTTCTTGCCTGTCTTTCTAGCAATGCCAACGCACCAATACTCTTGACGCTGGTCTTGTGCCAACGTCGTTCCACTCGTGGCGCTAGACTAATGCTAGCACCACACTTATCCTTGGCGTTGTCCTAAATGCCAGCGTCAATGCTTTATCTCGAGAACATCATGCTTATCCCTTTTCCTAGTTCTCGGGAACACTATGTTCATCTCTTGCGCCGTCTTTGAGAAATTTTGTTTACTTTTGTTTCAAACACTTCCAAATTCATTTCGTGCTACTTCTAAGCTAGTACATAACTACTAAACTTACTATTTTCACTAGACTTGACATTAATCAGTTTACTTGATCACTTAGTGAAATGAACAACTTGCCTTACTAATTTAGCAGGTTATTCTCTTAACTTAACCAAAATACTAGTGGTCCATGACTTCACTATTTTCTGGGATTCTCATTTGGGTAATAGTCTGGTGGTTTACAACAACGTGCAATGTGGAAACATATCCACTACGAGAAGGTAATAAGTAGTGGGACAGTTAGGAGCAGTTGAGATGATGAGGGAGTACTGGTCAAACAGTCTTCCGGATTTAGCGGGCATGATTCCACTATGATCTCCACGATCATCACTTCTCCATCTCTTCACAACTCCCACAACTTACGAGAAATCAGTGTGTTCACTACAAGACTATAAATAAATCTATTCAACAAAAACAATATAACATAGGTCAATCACAAAGATAATCCAGTCTTAAACTACACACAACCATTTATCACATACAGTAATTTCTTAACCTTTTCTGCTTCCATCCCCCTAAGATCAACCCATCATCTCCGCCTTTGTCACTGAAGCAAGATGAGAACGACCATTTCTTGGTTTAGGCTCGTCTTGTACGATTTTGATCTTTCGAACCTACAAAAAGTACTATTTCCAGTATATTTGTTTTTAAACAATATTATTCTGATCATAATTCTGGTGGGAATCCTTCTCTGACTAATAGTTTATCACTAGAAATCCGTATACCGATTTATTCGATCATTTATACTCCACTCATGATCACCCTATTCGAATTTTTTATCAGTTTTCTAAAGATTTATCTAAATTTTGTTTTCATGAGCTTAAAACAGCTCAAAATAAGTTTTGGACAGAGTTTGGCTCCTTAGAGAATGCTTACTCCGAGGGTGAGGATATTCCCTTCCAAGTGTTGATTAATTATCCCAGACCGATCAATGCTCTTAAGATGAATTCCTTTGAATTTTCGATAGGCAGAAGCTGAGTTCAGTTCTAGATTTGTTATGGTATTGTCTTATTTTGTTTATATTTAGATCGTACTTCTGTTTAGTCGTAGTTGTTAACTCTTACTATATTTTATCTGGATACCAATGCAGTTAGCTCTATGGATTCCTGAAACCAGCTCCTTAAAGACCAGTTAGTTGCTTCTATTAAGAAAATTGAATACATTTTGTCTTTCAAGATTAACCTTGAGCAAGAAGCTGCAAATGAGATAGATGATCTTCATTTTGAATTAGATACTCAGATGAGTAGTTTTTGGTCCCTTAAAGAGGATGGTAAAAAGTATTTGTCACTAAAGAATGAAGAGATCAATATTCCAAAGGTTGAGAAAGACTCACTCCTGTCATTCATCAATCATCATGATCTCAAAGTGCAGTTTGACGAGTTCAGATTAACATTATCTTTATTTGAAAATTTACCAGTTTCTCAACCAGAGTATGATTCTTTAAAGCTAGAACTTCATATATATGAATCTCTCTAGGGGCCTCATCATGAATGGTGAACTTAAGTTAAGGTCTTAGCTTCAGTTGGTTAATGAAGAATTAGCTGGAGCTCGCCATTCTCTGGCTAAATCATCTAATCTTTCAACAACCTTTATCATCTCTTACTTTTTTCGAACCAATCTGTAATATAGAGATGGTTATTCTAGGCATTAATTGATTTTACTTGTTATTTAAGCATATTTTCACATTATACATTAATTATTCTAAGCTTCCTTTTTTTTATATATATAAGAAAAAGAGGTAGTTGATGTTGTTATAACGAGAGATCAAACGAGAACGATAAACAAATAAAGAACACAGGGATTTAACGTGGTTCACTAACTGTTATGTTAGCTACCTCCACGGCAGAGAAACCAGAGTTTTATTGCTGAGCAGAATACCAAAGATACTTACTCTAGGTACAACGTATGCCTATATATAGGGCAAAGAGATAAACCCTAATTCGACTAGAAAGCGGAAAACAATCCCAGTCATAATACATTACGTATACCGTTTAGGCGGGGGGCGCTGCCCCTCGGACTCCCCGTAGTATTCCGGCAAACAAATGATTCAAGGCATATCAACAGATGTTCATACTGTTGATGATAGCATTGATGTGGATCATTTCGAAAATGAAATTGATCATATCTCAGATGTATCCCAGTAGAGTTCAGATGATGATGTTCACATATTTAATTTTCCTATATAATGTACTAGATGCGTAGATGTGAATTCATCTTCTTCTCTCTTTTTTTGTAGCATATCCGATGATTAATCTATTATTCTTATTTCTTAGTTTGATGGGTTCTTTTTGTCTCATTTTCATATGTTCTAGTTTCTTTTTGATTAAGTTATTTTATGTATGTATTTGAGCAATTTACTCAATCTTCCAGCTGATAAATTTTTGTATATGGATAATACTACTCTCAGTTATGTACTTTCAGGTACCTGTTCTCAGATGATATTTTATTTTCTGCTTCATCTCATGGCTATGTACTTGTTTATTCTTATTTAAGTTTTTAACTCTTTAGAAAGTGAAGTTGTTAGTTTTGTAATTGTTTTAAAATTCTCTTTGTTTTTATATGTTTTTGATATGGAATTCAAACTCCTAGGTATCTAACCTATTTTTGTCCTTCTAATCATTGTTCTATAATTTTTTGGCATTTTCCTTCTCACTAGGGACTACAATTTCATCTCATTTAGTAATGATGTGATAGGTCTTATTTTGAGGTATCTTGCTAGGGTTCATTCGTGTTGTTAGGCTACTAGTATGGAGTTGGGAAGTTAATACTAATACGGATTACTCTCTCCCCATAATATGTCATTTAACTCTTTTGCTTCCATAGTTGTTGGTCTTGGTTTTTGTTAAATATTTAACCTTCATGACCTGGATGACCAGACAGTGGATGGCTTTGCTTTTTCTAACATTTCGAAGGACATATTTTGAGCAATCTTTGGATTCAAATAATATGTTTATATATGTATATATCTACAATCAAATTGTGAGTTTCTAGCTTTCATAATTGTATTTCCAGATAAACTTCAGCTTTAGATTCATTATATTTCTTTTCATAATTGTTAGCTCCTTAAAAAATACGCAGGTATGAATTTTTGCCTTTCGGCTATTTTTTCATTTTGAAAATTTGTGAGTTACTGGATTATTCTTAGCAACGACTTCTGCAGGTCTTTTTTTTTTCACTTCGACTGTTTCTTTTTCGAGTGGACTTTTCTCTTCCGTATAGCTTTTTTTTTCTAGCTTTTGGCGTCGAACTGTATTATCGTTCTTATTGGGTAAGAAAGATGATAGTTTCATCTTCATTATGTGTTTTGTTTTGTTCAAACAATACTTTTCCTGTACAAAGAAATCGAAACGTTAATTATCACTTTTCAATCATGCATCTTTTTCTTTTTATCTGCATATCGTCTCAGTTTATCAAATTCAGCTCATCATTTATTTTTTATTATTAGATATCTCATATTTGTTTTCAACTATTAGTCTTCTATTTGACCATATTCCAGCTATATATTTTTAACTGCCAGTCATATTTTCAAGTTGATGGATTTATAGTTTTCAGCTCGTCATTTCTTATATATCAACTCATTCGCTTGACTTTTCAATATCTTTTAATTAGTGATAGAAAAAAAAAGAGATTTGGGAATAATTGACCTAGAGACAGATGATTCATTAAGGATTTATCTTAATTATAATTGAATTAACGGATTACCTCATGTTATGATGGTTCAGGTCTAATTTAGATTGTGTTTTGTTCTCTGGTAAACTGTTTGTTGATGCTTTCAAACTTTGTTAGTTTTTGGCTTCTTCTTTGTTCATCGCCTGCTTCGTATTTGCACCTGCCATCTTTTTCTCAAACTTGGTAAACTTTGTTGGTATTTCTATTTGATGATCGATTTTCCAGATACTTCCACTGATTTTCATCTTGATTAACAACATGTTTTTGAGCTTTTAATCTCCAGAGTAATGCTATTGAGTTCCAGTTGATAATCTTCCAGCTCTGACTTTTCTATATTGACTTCTGCTTTTTAGTTATCATATTGTTAACTCCAGGTGAAATTTTTTCAGATGATATCGCTCAAGATATCGTGTTCGACAATTGTAATTATTTTTATCTCAAATTTTTTATCTGATGGGTTATCAGCCGACCAAAATATGTCCTATACTTTATACTATAATGAGTAGAGTAGTGAGTAGGGATTCGTTCCCACAAAGAACATGGAATTGTTGTTTGCTTTCGACTTCTTAGGTAATTAGGGGAATTGTTGAGTTTCTAAGCCACACTATACTAAAATAAACTCAAAGCAAAATAAATAAAGGTTGTGAATAAAAATAGAAAATATTGGTTAGAGGTTTCATCTTCCATCACCAAACAAGCTCCTCAATCAATTAGAATCAACATCCACTCTCTTTTTATACCAATAACCCTAAAGTATCCCAAATTGGTGTAATACTTTATTACGCCTCCATATGTCAACATATACTGCAATCGCTAATATATGAATTCTTTTTCAACAAATAACCTAATGTTTTATCGCTAAGAGATTTAATTTGAGAAAAGCTTTAAATTCTATGAGACGGGTTATTCATAGATAATATAAACACAATCGTGTTATATTCAACCTAGGTCAAGTTTTACTTGTGATTTCCTTCACGAGTTGCACCGCTAGTGATCACAAATTACTACTAACTATTAGGGTTCTTGATAAAATTAACCAAGATTCCTAATTAGCTATAGATGGGTTATTAAGGATATTTAATTCGCGATTTTAAACATACCAAACAACCAATCATATTACATGAACACAATCACATAATTATTATACGTAGTAAAACATGAACGATAAAAATAGATAATGAAAATTAAAACTAACCAGCCAGATTGATTCCCATGTTTAGAACTTCCGATTACATCTCCTACCAATAGAAGAATTAGCTCTCCATGGGTTTGCTAGAACTCATGAAAAATATAGAAGAAAATAATAAAGAAGAAGAAAAAGAGAAAATATCCCAGTTCCCCCCTTTAAAGGGGTAAAACCAAAATCTGCTCTCTTTTATGTGGAGAAGTTGTGTAGAAAATTGTATCTAGGCTCCCCTTTATATAGGCTTTAATAACCTCCTCTTGATGTCCATCCAACTAGGAAACCTAATCTCACTAAACTCTTCCACCTCCTTTTGACCCTTATCCAATTACGATACTTAACCTCCTCAAAAACCAACAAAACCCCTAATTTTTAGGTCAAAGGCGAGCCTAAAACGTTTCCCTTCTTTCTCTTCCCGCGCAGGCCTAATAAGGCCCAACAGATAACAAGTCCAAGTTGGTTTCACGGTTTTGCTCATAACTTCTTCATATGAACTCGGAATGACCTCATTCATTTTGCATTGGCTTCGCCTTTTAATTATCTATAAGACGGTGAGAATAATTCTTGTACTTGAATGAGTTTCAGTTTTTTTTTTAATTTTCTTCACTCGTAGCACTTGACTTCCTTAACACTTTTAAAGTTGTTTCTATTTCTTTTGGTTGAGTCGTCCTAACATGAGCAACAAGATAGAAAAAAAGAGTAATAAAAGGTAAAATGCAAGAACTATAACTAAAAAAAGTATGGAATTGACATTCAAAACATGTAGTTTATGCACCTATCAAATTCCTCCACAATTTCCTTTTGCTAGTCCTCGAGCAAACTAACTACCTACAATAACTTACTTCAGACTATGATACAACAACTCCCTCTCATCGAGGATACGGTTGCACTTAGCATGTTCAATGAGCCTTTAAACCCCTAGGTATCCCTAGTGGACGAGTTATAGTCTCGTGAGGGTTTACAAGAGGTATACCCACAAAACCTAAATTCCAACTTCCAAATATTTCAGAGCACATGCATCCAAAGAGCTATGAGGACATAAAGTTTCTGCACACTAATAATAAAAAGTTAGAAATGCCAAATAACATTATTCTCATGGTTAACTCTTGAGTTAAGAGAAAACCAACCATATGAAAGAGTCCAGCCTCGAGAGCGATCTATTATGCTTTCCGCCTCGACATCTGCCTCACCAATAGGGTTTTATGAAATTGCACTCAAAAGACGTACTTTATAGTTCTCATGTGTACAGGAAGAAGTGAAGATAAAAATCTTGCACATATTGAATGGTGGGAAGGGAGAACCTTCCGAATTATAGTTGAATATCCCGTAGAAACATGGGAAGAAAAGAACCATTTTTCTGATGATCTCTACAAAAGGAAATCAACCAGTATGCGAGGATGGGAATGCTCACTTACCTTCTCACATAATCTACAATCAGTCCCACTCTCACAGCGTCCTATAGAAACGTCTTTGTCCCCGGCTTCAACTATAGATGATGAACTCTTGAACTTCGTATAACTTCGACAATTTCTAACTCTTTTCCACGTCCTTAACAAAATACTATACTTAGAAAACTGTGTTCCTAACCTTATCGGGAATTTCTATTACACGGTGATGCCCTTTGGATTGAAGAATGCCGGCACTACTTACCAAAGAGTCATGACATCAATCTTTCATGACATGTTGCACAAGCAAGTAGAAGATTATGTCGACGACGTAGTAGTGAAATCCAAAACCAGAGTATCCCACGTAGACGTATTACGTCAAGTCTTCGAAAGATGCCGTGAATACCACTTAAAGATGAACCTCTAAAATGCGCCTTTGGTGTCTCATTCGGGAGGTTTCTAGGATTTTAGGTAACATCAAAGGGAATCAAGGTGGACACGACCAAAACAAAAGTTATCACCACCATGACACCACCACGCACTGCAAGGGAACTTAAAATCTTTATGGGAAAAATATCATATATTTGACGCTTTATTCCCGGATTAGCTCAGTTTGTTGCTTCGTTTACACCCCTGCTAAAGAAAGAGGCAAGTTTTTTCTGGTCATCTACATAACAAAAGGAATTCCACCAGATCCAACAAATATTATTATCACCAACTGTTATGAAATCTCCGACTCCGGGAAAACCATTACTCCTCTACACAGCCTTAAGCGAAGTTGTCATAAGATCCCTGTTGGCTAAAGAAGATGATGTTGGGACTGAACGTTTCATTTACCATCTCAGTCGTACATTGAGAGATGCTGAGCTAAGGTATCCGAAGGTAGAAATATCATGTCTATCCCTGGTGCATGCCATTCAGAAGTTTCGGCATTACCAACTAGCGAATAAGGTATTGTTGATGGCTAAGGATAATCCTATAAAAAAATTAATGTTGAAGCCCGCTTTATGGGACGAACGGAAAAATGGTTGCTAAAAATGTCATATTTTGACATATCGTGTGTATCCCCAAAAGCAATAAAAGGACAAGCGTTCGTAGACCTGCTTGCAACCTTTCCAGGAGAAGATAATACCACAACACATGAGGACGTACCCGGAGAATTCCCAAACATCTCACTTGCTGAAGAAGAAGCATGGCTATTATACTTCGACGACTTTGCTACCCTAATAACAACACTGGGGGAGACGGTATTGTGTTAGTCTTGCCAACTTGCGAAGTTTTCTCATATTCATTCAAGATGGATTATAAGTGTACCAACAACTCTGCAGAATATGAAGCCTTCCTACTAGGATTTTCACTAGCCAAACAAGATGGAGCTACACGCCTCAAAATAAGAGGAGATTCGAAACTACAGTGAATCAGATGAACGGGATATATTCTCTCAAAGAACCAACCCTAGCCTCGTATCGTGCGGAAACACAAATGCTCTTAACTCACTTTTACAAGGCGACAATCATACATACGGGACGCGCCAATAATAAACACGGTGACTACTTGGCAACTCTAGCCTCAAAGCTCCAGTTCGAAGGCGCCTCAAAACTCCAGTTTGAAGACTCATAAATGACCCTCACTGTACAAAGGTGTACCATGCCTTCAACTGAATGGTGAAGTCTGAAAGAGAACAAGCCAACGACTGAAGAACGCGTATCATCCAAGAGCTTAGTAAATCACACCGCCAAGGGAAAGTTAGTCTTAAAGATTTGAAAAATTTCTTCCTATTACATGGATTATTGTATCACAGAAACTAGAATAGATCTCTGTCAAGATGAAACTATTCTGGCAGTTTATGTTCTCTAAAATAATTAATAATTTCCCATCTTGGAATCTAAATGTTGGATCACTCTTTGGTTTACTGATTAGCATTTTGATTTTTGTTCTCATGCTCTTTGTATATTCTTTCTAATCTCGTCTCCATGGATTCTCTGGCTGAGATGACACTAGTCGCATTTGGTTATACTTCTAAGACGATATGCCTGGGTGGAGATCCATGTTGATTGGAAGTAAAATGAATGTATGGAGGGCAAGATTGATATTTTATGTAATTTCGAGTTTCAGGTAATGGTGGGATATTCAGATGACGATTTTGTGAAACAGGTGGTTCAATTATTGGATGAGGTAATAATGATTGAGATAGTGCTGGTTAAAATGATGTTGGTGGAAAGTAATGGTTGAGTTGCTGCTGAGATTTCCAATCGATTGACCTTTTCAACTAGTATTGTGATTGATATGAGAAGTTCAACTAACATTTCTTGTGGGATGTTGACTGTTGTTTGTGGAATATTGATTGTTGCTTCATGTGGCGTTTGTGGTTGTCTGCTTTGTCCTTTATCTCTTGAAGATAATATTGACCTAATTAGTATAACTTGTGGACGTCCATCTGGTTCTAGCACTGTCATAGATGAGATTGCAATTGTGAATATTGATGGGATCTGGATCGTTGTTGTGGTTGTGATTCGAGTTGGCGTTGTTTCCGCTTATGTAATGATGGTATTTGTTGTAAGTGAGTTTACCATAGATCTTGATGTAGTTTTCATGCTCCTTTTGGATCAGTTGACATGGTCTTGGATTTGTCATTTCTTCATCTACAGTTGAAACAACTGGCTCAATTACTAGTCTCTATGGTGAGGTAACACCATGTCTAGGTGGTAATCGTCTATGCATCATCTTCAGAAAAACAAATAATCATTATGTTTGTGGATTTGGATTATGTATTTATACATTATTCTTTTATCATTTTATTTTCAGTTTTTATATGTTCAATTGAATCTGAAAAAGTTTACACTAGGTGTGATACATATATAATCTTTGTAGGAATCACTGTAGCACTCAATATTTTTGTCATTTGAACTCTAATAAATATGTTTTTTCATATCATATCAAAATTTAGATAATTCTAAAGAGATAACTAAAATAATAACACAGAAATTTTTTATTATGACCTCCATGGATGAAAGTATGCAATATGTGGAAAATGTTGGTTTACCAACAACACTAACAATATGCTCTGTGGATTATTTTGATTGTTGAATAAATATTGAATGTTATTAAACAATCATAGATCTAACTATTCAGGTAAGCTAAATATCAGAATAGTTGTCGGAATTCAGATCCGTGATAGCGAAATCAAGATTCTGCAAATTCACGTATAAACTTAAAATTCAGTTGAGATATCTTAAATCATATATTTACAATTGAACATAGTCATGCATGTAATATCATCAAGATTGACTTATTAAATCAAGAGATATTTAAAATTTAAATAAAACTTCTCTGAAGTCAGTGACGAACTGCTTTACCGTCAAAATCGCTGAAATTTTTAATGAGTTTGAGCAATCACATGGTTTCTCCATCATCATCCATGTAAATCATCGTTGAATCATTGTATTATAACATGAAAAAAATAATATATTAGATCTGAATTCTTCATAACTAAAAATTCAGAATCATCTAAATCTTCATATTAATTATGAGATTTCGATGATATGCTAATTTTGAGTTGAATCTACTCTTTCAAAACATGCATAATTATGTACTATAGATGAAAAACTCAGAAATCGATGTCGTAACATTCAAACTTTGTAAAATCGAGAAGACACTTCATCGAAAGTAATTTCAAGCAACTAAGTTCTCAATTGATGTTAGAAAATTAAATGATTTAAACATGAAAACATGTTGAAATCATAATTTTTATGTTGTTTCTAGCGCCAATGAAGGTGCAATTATTTGCTGGTAAGGATTCATACCTTAACAATGTTCATATTTCAGTTCAGATGTAGATCGCTTGGATAACTCACAGTTACTTTGTTAAGATTTATAATCTAGAACCTTTAACTAGGGTTTGGATATTCTTTAGTGGAGTTGAATGGAAGGAGTAGAGGAGAATAAAACAATCAGGAAAGAGAAGTTTAAGATTAAGTTTATTGACGAAAATGTGTTATATTTACAAAATGAGCCTTACTATATATATAAAAGATGATCCACATGTTTGTTGTTTGATTAGTGCAGACCAATTACATTTTACGTATCCACTGGGACTCAGCAGATCATTTCACATTTCCTGCCTCATAGATGGAGATGTCTGATCTTCACTCTTGTATAGGTACTTATCTTGTCAGCCCACAAATAACTCAACCACTTCAAGCTCCGAAATCTAGGACTTCGATATATAGTCAGTTCTTCGTTCCAGATGTTTTATTCTACAACTCCGAGTTTTATTCTTTAAATAGATGTCCTTGTAACTCGAGATGTTACCTCGTGGCTTTAGCTGTTGTTACATGATTCAGATGGTTATAGAATTCGACTTTTGATTTGTTCTTAGATTTCATCTTTTAGCACTAATGACTTACAACTATGGGTAGATGCGATATTTTATCATATACACTCAAAGGGTTGATTCAGTCTCAACTATATTCCAGTCTGAAGTCTGATAGTAGGTTAGTGTTTGTAGCGGTTTAATACAGTGTGGTTTACAAGAAAATGAGGTCCCGTGGTTTCCTCGTTATAAATAATGGGTTTTTGACAAGGATAAAATAGTAAATTATCTCTCAAGACTCGGGTCTGAGAAATACTAAACCTTAAAAATTCTACAAAAGAATTCTTGAGTAGGCGCTTATCCCTACCCTCTCTCAGGTGCTCAACCCTGCCTTCTCTCTGTATGTATGACCAACTACATAGAAAATCAAATTGATGAATTTAATCAATATTCATTACTATGCAAAATCATTAGAACAACACTGGTGCTTACTACAACATTTCCAGCTGTTTTACGATTTTACATAAAATCTCAAGCTCCTAGATGGATTACCCACTAGTATAAAGCAATTTGATTGTTATTTGCTGCTATATTCCACAGATGAATTCCCAAAAATTACCCATGTTATTATTCATGCTCAACTAAGAAATATTAACCTACTAAAACGCCTATATATAGCTCAATATATGGATTTATTTGATTAAAGTACCACAATTGTTACACCCGTAATTTTCGCATGACGCTTACTTAGGGATGCGTCATGGCATGGGATGAAGCTTCATCCTAAGCTTATAAAGATTACTCAGATATGCATTAGGGTGTGGATGCATTATCCCAGGCACAATTGGCCTTCATGCTAACTAGATGACGGATTAGCCTAGCAGCTGGCTAACCAGTTAGCGGATTTGCCTAGAGGCGCCAACCAGTTGGCGTTTTTGCCTAAAGTGCAGTCGATGGATATCACTTCTCTTTCTTTTATTTATTTGTAAAAATGTGAATAAAACATATATAGGGAGGGAGCTTTGCTTGAATGTGTATGAGCGGTAATGCACATATATATATGCGATGTGGCTTATACGTTGGAGCATACTTGATGCTTAAGCATCAGTATGCTTGTAGCTTATCCCATAAAGCTTGAATTATGCAAAGCATCATTCAATCATGTTGCGTACTCGAGAACGAATATTTGTATAATAAATAGCGATAGTTATGCACAAGCTAGTGCATACCTTGCGAAAGTTCTTCGGCCTATACGGTCTAGGATTTGCTTGGCCTTTGGCCTTGCGATGAAGTTGGAATTGATGTTGACTTTGCTTTAATAGGTTTAAGTTGCTTGTTCCTTTTGAATTGACACTTTGATGAACTACGGTCATGCTTGATCCCTTGAGGTACGGGTTGGGTACGTAGGCAGCCGTAATGCAATGCATTGAGGTGCAACATCTAGTCGCTCATATCATCTAATTTTGGAGATGTTTGCGACGCTTTGGTAACTCATATCATCTGGCTCGGTAATGTTATGCAAGAGATGATTGTTACCGCACTTGATGAGGTAGTTTCATTCCATTTTGATGGATGATCATACTTCCTATCAATCCATATGGTATAAACGGAATATGCCTGGTTGATGCACCATTGACAAGAGAAAGGCCAGTGCAGGGTCCAGCGCATGGTCGAAGCAGAGTTGATGAAGCGAAAAATTAGGCTTAAAATGGCCTAGGTGCTAGTCCAAGGCATGAGTTAGGCCTGGACAATAATCGTAATTATGTGATGCTTTCCAAAAGCATTCACCATTGGATTTAAGGGTCATGTACCCTTTGTAGAATAAGGGTGAGTTGGAACGGTATGGAAACTACGTTTCGAGTATCATGCTTGCAAAGCATGCTTGGAAAGGAAAATATACCTGCATATGACAACGAGTAGTTAATCTTTAAGGTACGGTTACTATCTTTTAACCCGCGCATCAGGGAGTTCTGGCCTGTCCAGCGCATAACGTCGGAGACGGAATTTTCTGGTCAGTGACAAATGGTATTAGAGCGAGTTCCGCGAAAACACTAGGGACTGTGCCTTTTGGACACGTCAAGTGAGTGTTTGTAATGCGACCACAGAATTTTTCCTTCAAAAGAAAAAGGGAAAAGGTTGGAAGAGTAGGCCATTTGTTAAGCAAAATGAAGAGTTTGTGACTGCTAGGCCAGTTACTTTGTAAGTTTGTATTGGAAAATCAGGCCAAGCGCCTGTGCTAAGAAAAATTGTAACTACTATGATAGTTACTTCAATGATATTTGGACGCGCTCGAGTGTACTATGAGTTTTCCAGGCCTTATTAGACTCTTTTACCATACCGCTGGTAACCCGGAAGAACGTCGTTGGAACGGTGGTAGACAACGAGATTGATCATCCCCACCCGTCACTGGAACAATATGTGTTGTCATGCCTGCTAGCTCCCACTTACGAGTGGCAACCCGAAAGACCGTTAGTTGTAACGGTAGGTGATGTGATTTGGGATTACCCAATAAAATAACCGCAATCGCACGGCGTCTAACTAGTAGACAACGGCAAGTACGGGTCGAACCCACAGAGAGCGGGGAAATACTGCAATTAATATCTCTAATAAACTAACCAAGAGGAATATTTTTGTGATTTTTATATTAATAAATAAAATAATAAACTAACTAAACTAATAAAATGTGACCGAGTAGAGAGAGTCGGTAACCAGGGTTTTTCAGTATCCACCACTATTT
>JAJJMC010027962.1:2179638-2203016 GCA_023531435.1 Papaver californicum | reverse complement strand
ACTGAAAGAGTAGAATTAAATTCCTCTTTACTTTTTCAATCAGCCACCCCGAGCCATATGCTTAGACTAGCCATTCATTCCCTTCCAGCCGGACATCAAGAACAAACAGACCCACTTTTCGGACTAAGATGACCACGTCCATAGTTAGCAACGTAAATAGCTGAATTCCATAGTAATTTAGATAGTTTAACCAGATTTATTTGTAACTTCGGATTTGATGCGATCAACTTATAAACACATTAAAATACATCATTAGTATAAATTCAAACACTAGCAACTATAAATTAAGCGGTAAATATGTATGAATTATGTCCGTATCAGTAGGCTTGCATCCGACTGCTCTGGCAATTAAATTTGGTCCTCATAGTACTAAGTAAAATATTGTTTTCCATATTCGATGACCCTTTCAAGTCTTGTGAACTTTAAGGATTCTTAAGTGTATGGTATGGGACGTCCACTTGAGATCTCGTGTTGATTAAATCCTTTTTCATTCTTGAGCATGTGGTATGGGACACATGTTTAGGGATCCAAATTGATTTTCTTGGTAGAGTTGTAAAAACTTTTCTGATCCTCGAGCATACTGTATGGGACCTATGTTTGGAAGGTCTTAATCGGCATTTACGACAACTACGGACCCTATTAGAATTCTGGGATATACGGAATGGAACGCACATTCCGAAGGTTCTAAATTGTGTTCATTAACACACATTAGACCCTTACAGAATTTATGTGCATCATGGTACGGGACATAGGCGCAGGAAATCCAAATCGATGAAGCTTATCCACAATAGTTTTAGAGTTGAGTTGAATTTCGGGGACGAAATTCTTTGAAGGTGGTAAGAATGTAACACCCGTAATTTTTGCATGACGCTTACTTTTCACGTGAATATCTCAATTTGTCACTCTTCCCTCTAATTTTCACGTGAACATTCTTGTCTTGGAAAATTAGGGTTTTGACAAGCTTCAAAACCCTAAGCTATGCTAGGCCTCTCTCATATATATCTTCGTATGAGGCCTCACACACAATTCTTTATGCTCGGCAACATATACTTGTTTTTATAAATAAACATGTCAATACAAAATTGACTAAGATGGACACACTGCTCCATATATACAAATAAATGCATATTTACTCTATTTTAGTCTGCTAGACTCATCAGATATTCAAGCAAGACATATTTATTTCATCTTAGTTTGCTAGACTCATCATCTAGTCAAGCAAGACGTATTTATTCTTTTTTTGTCTGCTAGACTTATCAGCTAGTCAAGCAAGACAAGTCTTTAGTCAAGAGACCCATTGAGCAGGTCTCAGTTGACTTAACATCAGTAGTGCTTAATACTATAATATTACATCAAATGTCACAAATGGGGGATATTCATTAGGGTTTCGGTATGGTGGTCTACGACATGTGGTGCAGCAGTGCACCCACTAAAGATAAATTCTGGAAAGTTCGAGCACCAGTTGAGTAGAGGAGTGGTAAGTTGAATAACTGACTATTCATTCTTAATTGAAGTGGAGGGAAGTTTTCAACACCTTCTTCATCTTTTCCACTTCACCACTACTCAATCATCGACAATTTCTTCTAGAAAAGAGGTCGAGTGGTTACAATAGCTATGATATAAATAGATGATCAATCTATTGAACAAAAACAAGTTTTTACACGACAACAAGTTTACAACAACTGAACAAGTCTAACATAGAACAATTCATTCGATCAACCTTGATTATTCAATCTTCTCACACAGAAGAATTGTTCGTAGCTATTCACACCAATTACATCCAACAGAGTTTGATACTCTAACCTCATTCTTCTCTCGCTTTCCTCCCTTAGACCAACCCTTCTCCTTTTCATTTTGTCACTGAAGCAAAACTGGAATGGTCATTGCTTGGTTTAGGCCATGATTGTACAGATTGATCTCTCGAATCTAAATAAAGTACTTCAACAGTATAAATATTTAAGGTGACGAATTATCACATGTTTACCCCACTTTTTCCTAAATTACCCTTCAATTCGTTTTCCCCCACAAACACTCGTTAACAAAAAAAATTGGTTTCTTGTGTTATTTCTTTTCCGCATTATATTTTTTTATCTTTATAATTGAAATATCACAGTAGTACGTTAATCAACCTAGATAGTTTTAGCTCGATTGTCAAGATCTTACAGGACTTTTTCTTGTTGAATTCGTATCTTAAAATATAGATTATAGGACTTATTCTTGTTGGAATTCATATCTTGTACAGTTTCCGTACATTCTAGGCTGACCTTGATTTATAATCAAGACTACATATCTTATTATTACAGATCTATAAATATTGATTGTACAAGGATTTGTCCATACAGGTTCGCGAACAAAAAAGTTGGTGGTTTACTAAGTACCCTCTCATTTTCATAATTGTTGTTCTGGAAGCTTCGGCTTCTTATGATTGTTGGATATGGCATTTTTTTTTACTTCCAACTTCAATAACGACATCAATATATTGTATAAATTTCCTTTGTTTGAAAACCTGAATTATGAAATCGTTTCAACAAAAAATTTTACCGACATCGACAATAATTGTAACATGGGGTATCTTTCTAGAGGACAAAATTTATCCAACGTGGTCAACTTTAGTTTAAGCTTACAATGATACTGGGGAGCTGCATGATATAAGGTACTTTAACAAGAAGCATACGTGGTATAAGAAGGATGTTGAAGGAGCATTTCTAATATTGAAGATGAAGTTCGTCATAATCAATGGACCATATCGTTCATTTAAACCATTAGAAATGAATAATGTTATGCTCACCTGCATCATTTTGCACAATATGGTTATTGAGGAAACCTGATGTGATACCAGTTAGACGAGTTATCTAGATATAGATTTGAGGCGTGATATTTGACCCCGACACAAAATGGGCGCAAAATAATATAAACTAACAACTGACAGAATTCAAAAGAAAGGTTTATATTTAAGGCTAAGGGATGATTTTGACTGTGCATAATTGGGTTGAATTTGGATTCAGGAACCCAATAACAAGATTTAGTTTTCATTACTTTTTAATTGTTATCATTTTATTGGTTTAGAACAATAGTATTTATCACTTTTTAGTTATTGTTTCAATCATTTAAATTCTTTTAATGTAATTTTATTTGTGTAATGAATGATCCTTTTATCGATGAATTTTAAGTATTAAATCTGAATTAAAAAAATATTAAATTACATTGAAACTCAAATTATGTATTATATTGAAATTAATGATTACATTAAAATTAAAACCAACTTATTATTACATTGAAAAGAAAACTAACTAACTAACTAACTAACTATTACATCAAATTAAAAGTAACGTACTAACATACATCCAAATTAAAAATAAACTAAGCCTATGTAATGTCTGCAATTTCCTCACTTAAGTGGTCCTCCTGATCAGAATCAAAGTCAACTTTTGTTGGATGTTGTAGTCGTGCCTTTCCTGCATCAAATTCGACTTGCCAGACTTCTAATTGTGAAAAATTTATCCTTGTCGTATCCATTCCCAAAATTCTTCTCATGTACGCATCAAGGAAATTTTTTCAACCGCCTTACGACTTTTTCTCATTTCTGAAGTTATTTTCTTACGCTTTACTATTTTAACAATATCAGTTTTTCCTATTATCAAAGAACTCTTGCATGTTGAATTCTGAATTGATGATTGTCCGATGTCTTGAGCTTCCTTTTTGTACCTTTTTTCTCTTTTAAAACCCGGTTCATCGAATTTATCAGCATTACCATTAACATTAAGATTAGAATTACCATGTTAGGATCCAACAGTGTTGGGTTGAGAGTTTGAATTTGTTTCTGGTGAAAAATAAGGAGAACCCGGTGGTTGATAAACATTTTTAGACACGTATATATGGTGATTGATTTAGTACAACATATTCGTTCAACAGATTAAGGTTATATATTGGTCCATCTTCCTAAGGATGTGGAAACAGGCTTCGTACCTTATTATTTTTTGTCATTCGATATTTTTTGCCAGTCGTCTCGAGTTTTACGTTGTTGCAATTGAAAAATAAATAAATTTATTATTATAAAAAAAAAAACACATTTTACGTATCAATTAAAAAAAATTCTAATACGACTTACCATATCGCTTTAAGTTTCACCGCTTATTTTGCAACGATTCATTTGCATCATCATAGCTATACAACTGTTCATTCTTTGTTGATTGTATTATAAAGGCTTGACAACCCAGCAACATCACGATTTTTTGAGTTTCCAGTTTCCTGAAAAATTTGGTTAATGATATTCCTCCAAAGCGTGTTATGCTATTGTTGAACACCATTGAAAGGATCAATCGTAAAAAGAACATAGCTTCTGCAAATAACAATATCTTCATCCTGATTATACTCTGGAATGCAAACTTTTGTGTTGAAGTATGTTGTGTGTTGTGATGAACTTGCCATTTGTTTTGGATTTTTTTCTTCTAATTAGGCTCACAAAAAAATCTTTAATGAATAATTAAACGAAATAGTTTGAGATTAGAAGAGATTTGTTGAAGAATATGGGTGTATAAGGTGTGATTTTAAAATAAAAAATAATGATGCATATATATATTAAGGTTAAAGCCGTTGTCGGCTCAAGTTGAATCGATTTTTTCTATTTAGGATGGGATGCACAAATACTTAAATTTGAGGATTTTTCCATCCTTTTTGCTTGTTTGAGGATTCCAATGTGTAGTGACAATGAGCAAATTAGCCCATTTTCCTACCCACGTTGTCTTTGCTCTAACAGTTTGGAAGAAAATGAAGGGTTATAATAGATTAAATTTGTATATATGATCTTGGTATTACAAACAATTAATGGGGGTTAGTGAAAAGTCGAAAGGATAGTGCTAACCAATGGACAAAAGCTTATGGAAGGGAATTCAAAACCTAGCTAGCCTACCAAATTTTGTTCCCACATAGACTAGGGGATAAGGGGTGTCTACAAGGGTGAAACTACTAAATTACCCTTACTAGTTAAAATTATATTTGCATTCTCTCTACTTGTCCAAATTCATGAATTCTTATGTTTATCTTGTAGATACTGAAAAGATGAGTTCGACGCATAAAGAATGAGGTCATTCCGACATCAGACGAAGAAGTTATGAGCAAAATAGTTGAAGAAAGTGTCAAGTTTACAATCGAATGGTAAATGCATTTATATCAGCTGATTCTGGTAAAATAATTTTCAATTTTTTTTGGAAATCTGAGTTATGAGCAAAATAGTCGAAGAAAATGCCAGGTTTATAATCGGCTGATAAGGGCATTTATATCAGATGATTCTGAGAAAATAATTTTGCAAAAACACTTTTGAAATTTGAGTTTTTTTGCAATCGGCACATGTGGGGAACCTTATTCACCAATTATGGACGTAGTTTTATACAAAAAACTATCAATTTTTAGTTTATTTTATCAATCGGCACTTGTAGAGGATTGTATCCGCCGATTGTGATCAATCAGCTATAAAAATAAAGAACGTATACCGATTCCGGGTTAATACTCTTCATGGATCAAGAACATCAAAAACAATCGACCATAAAAATGAAAAATATATGTCGATTCTTCATAGATCAAGAACATCAAGAATAATCGATCATCGTGTAAATGTCTTATCGACCGATTGTTTTTTAATCCAATTTTTTTCAAACTTTTCATGTTTTGATGATTAATCAACAGATTCACTTGTTAATTTCACATTTAATATGATTATTTAACTACTAATTGAATTAATTTATCCTATTAACAAAAATTGGTCTTAACAAAAATTGGTAGATAAAAAGTTTTTAAAATTATTTAAAAATAATTATATTTTGACTTACTGGATAGGCTTTAAATAAAATGGATAGGCCTTACGTTAAAGGTGGATATTCAAAAAATCGAGACATATCATTGAAGGGCTCAGGCTACAACTAACTTTGGTAGTAGGATTTCGATAAAATTTTAGTGGGATAAGTGGCGAAATGGCAACACCTTAAAAGATTTGTCTCCTAAAGCTTATAAGGTAGCTTAAGATAAGCAAGCAACAATAAAAGACATGATCGGTAAGGAGTCTGGGATACTAAATTTAGAAGAGCACCAAACACTCAGAACTATCACAAATTGCAGAACTAATGATGCAATTGGGCTCTCCTCCTACACTGTCACTACAAGAAGATGCCCTGCATTTAGGTGAGAATTTTACTGTCAAATCCTGTTACTATTGGTGTTCAATCAAGAAGTTACCTCATCTCAAAACTTATCTTCCCACACAAATTGGTCTGGATTAAACATGTGTCCCCGAAGACTCAATTCTTCATGTTGTAAGTTATTCATAGTGCTATTCCAACAATTGACAACCTCAACAAAAGAGGATGTAATATTATGGTGAAACAATGCAACCTATGCCAATCTGAAAAGGAGACAGCAAGTCATTTGCTGCTCCATTGTAAACTTTCTAAGCAGATTTGGAGTTATTTCTTGGACGGGTTCAATCTAAAATGGGTTCAGGCAATTTTGAACAAGAGTTGCCGTAGGGTGCTACGTGGAGAAAGGAATATGAGGACAATGGCGCATAAAAGAGAAAAGGATGCAGCTACTCTGATTAATGAAGTCAAGAGTTCCTTCTTCATCTGAGGGCATGAAGCTAGGTGGTTCAGGCTTATCATGTTTAGGGACCTTGTTTACAACTGGAAAACGATTGTAAACAGTTAAACAGATAGCTGGTAGTTATGGAGTTAACAGATAGGGCCAAGCAATTGGTAGTCTTATCGATTTGATGCGCTATAACTGGACTTGTAGATAGATATCTTACTAATATTTTAACCTGTTTACCAAAAAAAATAAAAATCCTCAGCAAAGTTCAATACATTCTAGTACTTAAAACCACGTCTGCATTGTATTAGAAATATTAGTGGTGATAAAATACACTTGATCATTGTTATAAATGGATGAGAAGGTTTCAAAAGATCTACTAGTCTTATTCGTGAGGCTGTTCTGTGCTATCTGCACATCATCATCATTATCTGAGGTTAGAGCCTAAGGTAGGGAAGGTTTTAGACTAACTTAAATCTTTTGTTGGAACCGATTTCAGGTACATAATTGTCTCGGACACAGTTATGCCTTATCATGGTAACTGGTTCAGCCCATTGTTCGTAAAAATTGGACTAGTGATTTATCATCTAGTTAAGGTTCCTTCCCAACTAGTTTCATCTGGATGTGACTTCAATTAGAGAAAGTTAGGAATAATGAGGACCACTTACGATCTGCGTGTGGATATAAAGAAAGATAAATGAATGTAAGGTAATGGTTTCTTTATTGAAATGGAGATTTCAAGGAAATGAAAGGAGGTTGGCTACTAAAAGAAGCAACCCTTCATATACATGACAAACAAAACTTGCTTTCTTGATATGAACAGATCTACAGAAGCCGATAAATGAACTTAGTAAAACTGTCATAGGACCGACCTTCGCCTATAGATGAGTCTAGAACTCTGAATGCCATTTCTTATTCTGGCTCTCCCATTTCTGAGTTTTGTGGAATTATGTCGACCATATTTTTGGTTACGAATTATAGCAGTCACTACTCAGTATTTCAGTTTCCACAATTTAGACTTATCTCCTGCATTTACAACTTTATGGATATGCATTACCACCACTGGATGTTGTGCCCTATTGAAACGTTGGATCAATCGTAATCATGGAAAGAAAAAGTTTCTTGTTTTCTTGGAAAATGAAGACTACTCTGGAATAAAAATCTTAGCTAGATAGCTCATACGGCCATACCAATGCGTATGGTTCTGTAACTCTGTGTGTGTGAGTGTATAAGAGATAACCTTGAAAAGGTAAATGAAATAGACATGAGAGGACAGTACTAATCCACCACCCAGATTACATAATTGAGATTCCTTTGGATTCTACTTCTCTCTCTCTCTAGGCGCACTCTTTCATGCTGCTTCTTCTCAAAATTTTGCCTATAAATACTGAGAACAGGAATAGTTCAAAAATATAGCAAATTCGAATCATTCCTTGAAAGCTTTCTTTCGCAATACATTTTTAACGTCCAAAACCTAAGTATCTCACCATGTCTTCATGCGGTAACTGCGATTGCTCTGACAAGACCAACTGTGTGTAAGTACTCTCTGTCCTTGTAATATCCTATGTTATGTTATTTTTTTGTTTGACGTTCATATATTTTCTCTTGAGTAAAAACTGTTAAAAACTAATCTTCTTATAATTGGAAAACTTTCAGCAAGAAGGGAAACAGCTTTGGCATTGAAATCATCGAGACCGAGATGAGGTATACTTATTTTACTTCAATCTGATATGCTCGTGATTTATATCGATGAGACGATCACTCATGACTCGTCTTTTGACAAATTAGTCATAAGCTGTTTTAAAGTGAACAAGAAAAAGATAAAGAAGAAAAACCTATTTAACAGGAAAGTCCATGAGATTATGAGTTTAGGCTTAATTCAAGTTATAGTTACATTCCTCAAAATAAAACTTGCTGTAAGATTGACCGACGTACGTTTATGAACTAGAATTCCTTACAACATAAAGAGTGATTATATTGTAGCTTTGATGACAGGAAACTTACTGATCTTCTGTAACCGACCTGTACCGTTTAAGCCAATCCAGGTAAATTATATCGACTTAAATATGAAATCTAGCTATTGTTAACGAAGAAGATATTTTTGCTTGTCTTGTACACAGCTACGACAACTTTGCCGTCTCAGGAGCTGAGGGAGACTGCAAGTGCGGTCCAAGATGCACCTGCACCGACTGCAAATGTGGTCATTAAGTACCCCCATATTAAGCTCTGAAAAAGATGAAGTGCAGAAATGGGATTCAACGTGGGATTATGTATTAAAGTGTGATTATGTATTGAATAAGCAGGGGTCTTGTACTCGTACAAAATCTTGTCTTTGTATGTGTTTTAGAACAAAAAAACTGTTTGTTTGACTTTGTCTGCATGTCAGAGTTTCATGTAATAAACTTGTGTGTGTGCTTTAATGAATTATTATTATTACTATTATAGTATTGTGTGTTGTTTTCATCTTCATAATTATTTATATTTGCGTATATTCCAGAATTTATAGAACTGAGTTTGAAAGAAACATGAAAATATGATCAGTTTAATTAAATTTGTTATCAAATTTGCCTAGGGGATTAGAGTATGAAACCTTTTTGTGTACAAAGATAAGATGAACACAGTGATGCAGAAGAACCTGCAGAGAAATGGTAGTTAAAGAAAATTTTCTAATTTGAGAACATGCAGAGGACATTCGGACAATCAGGTTAAAAGAAGGAATCTTGATTTGTTTTTCAAAAGTTAGTTTCATCACACTATATGAAAGACCATGATACATCTTGTTAAGATGTGGTCCATAAAAAAATGTTGGAATACACCTTCCTCTGTTTTGCAAGGAATTGGACTATTTGGTACATGGAGTTACCACCTTTCTATTGGGAGGAAGACAAGGGGCCAGTTAGTGATGTAGGCCTGTAGGGTGTTAAAGTTGCAATTTCTCAGTGGGTACGGAAGTGGTGGAGTACAAAGCTAAAGTGTGTTTTTCTATTTTCAAGAGCTCTTGGAAAGCCATGTATTACTTATCTTTTTTTTTGAAGGAAGCCATGTATTACATGGTTGTCGAATTGTAGTACGTTCTTATTTGATCTTTGCAATGATAAGGTTTCTTTGTCATATGGACTCCTACGGTTACTTGGTTGCAGTAAACTAATATCTTGAACATTAAAAGAAAGATTATAATACCTCGCCTAGTTTTCAAAAATTTAATATAGATTGAATCATAATACAAATACCCAACTCATTGCTGATATCATCTCTACTGGCATTAACAAGAAAAGAGCAGGGTCTATCTATACGGTCATTGGAGGAAACAAATACAAGTACAAGACAAACCAAACCAAACAAAACAAAACAACATTTTCTCTCGAGTCTGAGCTCCAACCATGAATGAACTCTCATTTTCTGCAAAGAAAGATATAACTTCGAAACTGAGAGAACTTCTACTTCAAAATCAACTTTGACATATGCCTTTTGATATTTGCTTCAATAAGATCTCATTCTGTTGGACCACGGCTAGCTTGCATGAGTGCTTAGCTATGAGCTTATATAATGAAGGATTTTCGGTCGGGATGAAACCAAAATCATCGCCATACGCTTCCATGCCCTTAACCAAGAATTGCCAAATAAAAGCTCCAGCTCCTGACTTCTTCTTCCTTGCTGATCTGTGCATCAAGTCAAAAATAATTTTGTAGTTTTGTTCCCTGTTGGTTTGAGTATAGAACTTGTTCAGGTTTGACATCCCAAATTCACTAATCAATACAGGTTTCTTTAGTATTTTTTCGCCATCGTCAATGTGAGAGGACACCCATTTTCTGACAAAAGCTAGTTGGTCTTCTACACTTTGTTCCTTAAACCTGCGAAATATGTAGATAATATTTGTTTGAAGCCAACTAAATGACACAGAAAGAAGATGCAACGATTAAGTGATATGCATCTTGGTGATAAGGAAGCTTACCAATGATCGGGATAGACATGAAAAGAGGCAAAATCCATGTTTGGGGTCTTGAAATTGCGAATGTAATCGGTTCCTAGGTTGCCTGCCCATTCTTCTGGATTCACATTCAACTTTTCAGGGGTTGTAGGACCATAAAATCCTTCCATCCCCATGGTTAGTAGATGGTTTTTATCAATTGCTTTTATGTAGCTCGACATTTCTTCAATCCAGTCCTGTATCATAATAACCCATAAATATTTACTACACAAAACTACCACTTTAATTAAAGCACTAAAACAAGGATTAAAACAAAAGAAATAGTGATTTTCATGCTGTACATGTATCAACTGTTCTTTGCTTGTGAACATAGTTAACTGAATACATGCATGGAAATAAAAAATAGTACTTACTTGAAGGGTGTCACCAGAAGGATCAGTCATACAACGAGGTTCGTTCATCAACTCCCAAGCAAAGATAGTTGGGTCATTCCTATACTCAACTCCGGTGAAGCTGTTCTTTCTGGTTAGCACAGCCTGCAAGAAAAAGAAAGCTGAATCGATCAAGGCTGGAAATGAATTCAGTAACCTCTGATTATTTAACAACTATTTGAGCAATATTTTGGACGTTGCATAATTGTTTTTTTACATGTTTTCAGGCTTATGAACCAGGTTCAGTCCATAGAGTGTGTATCCACAGTTGAACCATAATATCAAGAAAAGATTTGTTCACAAAATACTGATAGAGAGACTTACCTTAACGTATTGCTTGAAATAAGTACGGATGGTTGGATCGTAAAAGAAAGAATCATTTGAGGCGCTTACACCGACACCTTCCTCCCATGCCCATTTCACATACTGAGTCTTCCCACCAAATGCTTGCAAGTTATCAACTAGTGTAAGAACCAATCTAACACCGTTTCGTCTTGCTTCAACAATTACATGATCCAGTGCCTGATATATTGAGAACCAAAAACAAGAACTTGTAATGAATATCACATATCAACAAAAAAAAAAATTAAATGGCTTTAAGACATAGCAAATGCATAAATACATAATTACAGTAGAAACAAGAACTAGGAAACCCAAGGAAGAACAAGAAAAATCAGAGTAAAATATGCACCGACACAAAAATAAAATAAAATAAAAAAATCAACATAATGAGAAATTAGCAAATTTTTATTCACTTCATAGTCCATCCTGAGTTTTAAGTCATGAGCAAGCAGAACACAGTCGGTGTGGATAGATAAACCTACCTTACTTTTGGTTCGTAGTGGACAACAAGAACTGTTTTCTGGGTATATCCTAAGAGATCAACACCCATCTTACATCTCCATTAATATAATTAGCACAAATCTAATTCTATAAGATCACAACTTGACCCAGAAAAAACATTAAACAATAAGCTCCAACTAAATCAAAATATCACGATTAGGTCCTGCAAATAAACAATTGCAGAATCTATTCTTTTCATGTGTGAAGATCTGGTATTGAGATAGAGTTGATAGAGAGAAATGATGCAATACCTTGAAGACGCGTTCATCAAATTTACCAGGAGAAATCTGAAGAGCATTATAAGCACCATCATTAAATGCCCAAGTTCTACAAACACTGAGACCCATTTTGACACCAATTTGGAATATATTCCTAACTCTGTATCTACTTTCATCTTCAACAGCTTGATCCATTAACCACCAAGAATTCCAACCATTTGGATAAAATGTTTTCCCATCTAACATAAACTGAGTTTCACTAACAGTCACAAAACTCAACTCAGGTTGTTTAGATGCAGGGATACTAAAATTCCCTAATGACATATACATCAGTATAACACAAGATGCAAACCCAATGACTGGGTATAGCATCCCATTACTTCTTGACATCTTTACCTTTCTAAAACAAACAACAAGAATATGCTCAAAACTGAAATGTATTTGAGTTTTTCTTTGAAATCTCTAAAACCATGAACCAGATCAAAGATTTAATATTCGAGATCTCTGGGTACTCTAGAAAAATCTTGACTAGCTAGATTTGTAAGGTAATTTAATTGGGTTGTTGGCAAATGAGAAATGTACAGATTTGGAAATAAGAAAGTTGTCTGAAAAAACTCCAAATCTAATTATATCACGCCCAGATTCTCTCGTGTAGCTCCCTAAGATTTAGGAGTTCCCAAAACAAGCTTTCTCTCTCAGAGAAAATTATACTCCAAACCAGAGTACTACAAACTGGACTTAAACAAGAGAGAGAGAGAGACTATAATGCGGATGAATATGTCTAAATTTGTGGGTTTTCGTGAAACACACACCTTTTTCTTTTAACAGGGTGAGAGGGGGTTTGATTTAAGTGTAAAGAAAGAAAGGAAGGTGAGTCTGTGAGTGAATGAGGTTAGTCAGCATCTTTTAATTTGTTGTCTCGATATTGTCAGAAGAGATCAAAAACAGATGTATGGAAAGGACTGTAAAATGGTAGATTGTGGTCATCAATCTTTGGCTAATGTTTTCTTCTTTTCTCTCTTTAAATAAAATGAAAAAGAAAGAAAGAAGAATCAATCTTTAGATAGAAATTTTTTTTATTACAAATCTAAATCTTATACCCATGTGGCTTGTATTTTAAGTTGTCACTTGTTGCTGAAATTTTTGTCCATATGTTTTGCTTAAACAAAAATCTAAAAAAAGGAAGAAAGGAAATTTTACCAATTAAAGAAAGAAATATGCTTTAAAAAAAATAAAAAAAATAAATTATTATATTATATCATTAAGTCTAAATCTGT
The DNA here is from genome assembly GCA_023531435.1 of Papaver californicum. Classification (NCBI taxonomy): domain Eukaryota; kingdom Viridiplantae; phylum Streptophyta; class Magnoliopsida; order Ranunculales; family Papaveraceae; genus Papaver; species Papaver californicum. The sequence continues at coordinate 2,189,743 of JAJJMC010027962.1, read as the reverse complement.
GGGATCCTGAAGTTCGTTCAATTCCTTCAACAAGGGTAGGCTAATAAAAATAATGTAACTTTGTAATATAAAATTGAGATGCTGAATTAGCAAAGAAAAAGTTTTGATGATTTCTTTCTTCGCTTTTCATTCTTTCATCTTAGAATAGTGTATCAGGTGTTAGATCCATAAATAGTGTTGCGGTGTATATGGTTTGTTGATTAAAAATAAATAAATAAGGTAAACCGATAATTATTGGAGATCTAAGAAAAAGGACGGGTTCCGTCAGTATGAAGAGACATGGGTCCGAAGAACGGTCCTACTATGCGTCTGTAATATTTTGGTGGAATCTCTTAGAGAATAGGGAAACTTTTATTTTCTTTAAATGGCGATAGGGTAAGCATGGGTTGGTACGGACCAATCCAATTTATTACGGATTTTAAATTTGATATTTATATCAAATCCAGCGTCCAATGGATGTAAGAATAGATGGATTAGATGCGGATAATCCAATGGATTTGTTTTATAATTAAAATGTTTGAAATAAGAATTTGAAGAGGAAAAAAAACTCGACCCCTTTGAAATAAGATGTTTTTGTTGTACTTTAGAATCAAGTATGTCCACCTACGCATATATTGGCCTTGTATCTTGTGAGATCATCAAAGTATGACAAGAAAGGAAACTAATTTAGCAAAAAACAAATGTACTAACTTGTTTTCGGAGAAGAAATGGGAGATAATATGGAAAAAATCTTGGGTTCCTTAATCTAATGAAGATTAATGGGTTCGGATGTCCAACGGATTTTCAAGGTTACTTCCGATCCCAATCCATATTTTGTTGAATTTTAAAAATCTCATTCGCATTCAATCAATTATCGAACGGTACGGACACCACCCACAAATATACGGTTGGTCTGGGTCGAATTCGTGGATTCAGGACCAAATGCTCACCCCTATATGGAAATGATGCATCTCGGGCCCTAGGCTAGGCAATAGATTTCACAAAAACACTTTGGCGATAAGCTTTATATGGGTTAGCAGTAGGGGAGGAGCTAAGACTTGTATGCTATGGAAGCAAATAAATTTTCCCACACAAAGTTTACACTTGACTCTATTAACAATTCTGTTTTTAATTCTTCCATACAAAGTTTGCATCCATAAGACTTCAAATTTACCAAGATACCAAACCTATATTTAATAAAATTTCAAATCTTGTGGGGCCTATAGGCCCCACATACACCCTCTCCCTTTGTCCCTGGTTGGTAGTTCGATCCAAGGATGGGCAGAACAAAAAACACTGCAGTTCGGCTTCCATGGATGGCCAACAAGGGAAAAAAATGAGATGTAGTATATCATCTTACGCTTCCGACTTTAAGAATACGGTTGATACGGTTCCGGATCTGACCCTTAGTATCTGACTCCCTTAGCAAATTTTAATATCCGATGAAAATAACCGATTAGGAACTTTTAGCTTTTGAATTCTAATCGGTTCTACTTGATGGGTTCCATATATATATATATATCTAATTGTGTATAATTAGTCTAAATCTATTGAAATCAACATTGATTTTATTTTATTTTTTAAATAATTATTAGTTAACTCTTTATATAAGATTAGGAAGAAAATTCATATAAAATAAATTAGATTTCAATCAAGACTATTAAGATTAAGACATTTAAAAAAATAAAATGAATGTCTTCTAAGGAACCAATGGGTACTCAAATCCAGAGTACCTGAGTACTCTACTGGTTTGTTTCCACTAATTTTAGAATTGAAATCGAGACCATTAAAGTTCGAACCGACTCAAATAATCACTTATAGAGACCTCAACAATGAATTTGTATGGCTTTGTAAGATTCAATATATTTTATTAACATTATCATCGGCTATAACAATAAAAAAAGATTAAAACTAAGATGAACTAAATTACTCAAAATGGAGCAATTGAAATAGACACAAACACTTGTTCACCAAGATAACCTTAACATAATATTGCTCAGCCACACCTTAAAAGAGTGATGCCGATGACCGCACATAGAACTTGTGTCTATGGTACAACTGCGTGATATAATTTATGAATAGCACAACACAAATTACTCACTCAAGAACTTGGAAAGAAGAAGAATAAACACTCAAGTGTGCAACACAGAAGATGAAGCAAAAAGATCAAGTAGAGTGCAGAGAATATAAGTCGTAATGGGGGTAAGAAGAAAGTGAAATGTATTTTCATTTATATAGGCAGAAAAATAAGGTGCGGTAACAACTACTCAATGCATAAGTTGTGCGCGGACTAAACGAGCAGAAAGCGTCCTAAAATTTAAATAAACCAATCACGTAACTCTTGAGTAGAAAAAGATGGGTAGATTTTTTTTGATGCGGTGGTCATAAGAAAAAATATGGTTAGAAATTAAATTATACTTTTATTTTTTCATTAGAAAATTTTAAAGTTTGACCAAAAAGATAGGTTCTTGATCGACAATCACAACCAAGCCTGCGACCTCGACCCGACCCGAACGGACCAACGGACGGTGCTTGTATATGTGTGTTGTTTCATATTGGCCATTGCCTAATTCCTTTTATCTGCACAAAAGTGTGTTGACCCAAAGGTCACACCTTGAATTGCTAGAATCCTAGTATTATAAAGAGTTCACCTTTTTAGTTCCCTATGTGTTTTTTCATTCAAACAATTGAAATAGACTAGTGGTCCTTAGAGACCCTTAGGTCCCAAGATCAATTATACAAAATCTAACTTCAAATCCTTATTTTCTCCAAAAATCCCTCGTATGAATTATATCCCGATGAAAAGTGAAAAAACCCGGAGAGAGGTGTCACTAGGATGAACCTTTGCTTAGTTAGAATATACATGAATTAATTGTTAGTTAGTGAACACGATGTCTTGAACTACCCAATGTTTGGCATAGTTCAACAGATAACCTCCATGCACGATATATCCACATGCAATGTCAAACTCGTATCGAGGTGCGTATTTTGGCATTGAGAAAATCTCCCAGTTTTCTTAAATACTCTAGAATATTCGTTCATATTCTCATAGTACACGAGGTCATTTCCACATTCAGATTGGTAACTCTATCAAGAGTGTTCTTCTACATCTTAGTTCAAATTGCAGCTATAAAACTCATTAAACTTCAGGGGAAAAAAAATCTTCCCACGTAATCACACTATCACAAAAGTATACCATAAGAAGTTACTCAAAATAAACCTCTTGATATCTCTTACCTCAAATTCACCGTAGATTATTTATCTCATTGAACCTTGTATCTTGGGATCTCAGGCTACAAGGTTGAGTATCCTTCATGGTGAGTTTATTTTATGAGTTTTAATTCAAATCCCTCTCAACACAGTGTTATCTACCTCTTTAGAAAATGCTTTTGTCAAAAGGTATGTGATATTCTCCTTAGACTTCAAAGTCAATTGAGATTACTCTAGTTAAGATGAGTTGTTTCACAATGTTGTGCTTTCTACGAATATATATAGACTTCCTATCATATACATTATTTTTAGTTGTAGCTATTGCATCTTACCTATCACAGTGTATCACTATAGCATCCACGAGTAATAACAGATAGGAATGTCATCCAAGAAGCATCTTATCCATTCGGCTTCATCTCATGTTTTATTTAAGGAAAAAAAAACTTTGGCTCCATAATAGATCGAGCAATACATGTTTGCTTAGAAGATTTAAAAAAAAAACAGACGCACCTCCTAAAAGTGAATATATATCCACTTAGAGACTTATACCCCTCGAAGTATGTTATCCATTTTGTATCATAAAATCCCTCAAGGATGGCGCGATACCTTTCATATTTAAAGCAAAAGGTTGAAGTATACTTGAAATACCAGAAAACTTAACTAAGAGCATCCTAATGTTCTTGACCTAGATTGCAGGAATACCTGCTCAACCTAGTCATAACATATGCATTATATGGTCTGGTACAATTCATCTAATACATTAGACTTCCTGTAACACATGAATATTCCCTCACCCATATTCTTCTTAAGATTACAAAAAAGGTCATACAAAATACAAGCAGGTTTAGCATCAAACTAATTGTATCTTTCATACACAAATTTGACATAATGATATTGACTAAGATGTTAGCCATTTGAATTTCTTCAAAATTTCACCCCTAAGATCACATCACTGGGGCTTAATTCTTTCATGTCAAAGTTTTCATTTAGCATGGTCTTAATGGTTTTAATTACATCCATATTTGTACCTAGTAAAAACATACCGTCAAGATACACGCATACAATCACATAAACATTATCTATAGGTTTAATGTAAACACACTTGTCAATTTCATTAATTTTAAAACCACAAATAATCATCACATTATCAATTTTTTTCATGTTATTGTTTATGCGCTTGTTTAATTAGCTTACATACTATAGTCATTATGCGTGGCCAAACATGTAGAAAACATTCAAATATTTAACCCAGGCACTAGTCTACATAATATATGGTAAGGATATTTTTGGGTAAGAATTTTTTCGATGCTAAGGAAATAAACCCTTTTAGAGAAACAAAACGATATATGATATAAATTAAATTAATTTTTCCTTTAGGAAAATTCAAACGAAGTTTGACAAAAACAAGTTCTTGGTTGACACACCTGAGCCCAAGACCACGACGAAGACGACGTGCATGTATGTTTCTTCATACTAGTTATTACCCAAGTCTCCGTCAAATAAAGGTGTATTGACTATTGACCATGCCTTAGATGGTGAGATTCCAAATGATTAGAGTTCACCAGTTTAATTTCCCCTACGTGCGACTAAATATCTTATTAAAACAATAAAAGCCGTGTTTCTTAGAGACCCTTAGATCTAACGTGAAACCATGATCATAATATCTAGATTAAAATCCTTAGAGCAAGCAATGTGGTAAGTCTAGGCTAGGACAAATTTAGGGTTTCTGGTTTAACCTATAGTGGGATAAAAATCAACCACTATGGGGCTTGATTATGTGGGTCCGAAAACTACGTTTTCACTTAGTTAAAAATCGGTGAAAACTGAATATCCAACTTAAAAAAATGATTCTTATATAAAAGTGCGCTCAAATAAGTCGTTTGTTGGAACAGTTTCCGCATCCGGGAGAAATTATGATTTCGACAGATTAGGATCAGCTACGTTCTATATATATATGGCATTCTGGAGATAAAGCTAAGCTATTTACTAGAATCTGAAAAAAGTAACCCATAGTAATTCCTTTTCTCTATGCTCTAAAGAATAAATCATAAAATAACCACCATAACGCTTACTCTTATATTCTACGTTGCTAGGATGTTTTCACTATCATGGCATGTAGTAGTTTCACATCCATGATAAGCTATTCAAACTAAATAACTGGATCAGGACTTCCATTTTGTAAACTGTTTATGAAATTAAATGACTGGATCAGGATTTCCATTTTGTTAACTAACTATAAACCTCGTTTAATGCATGTCTACATCCAAAATCCCGCGGAATCAGCTGCCAAATAAAAGGGATTGGTCAATTCAAAATATTTAGCTTTCAGTATCTGGGTCCATTGGTCTGCCGTTGGTGTGTTGGCCACCGACAAAGTCCTGATATGTATGCAAGAGTTATGAAATGGATGAATCCCCCAGGTAGCCAAGTCAAGTAAGTAGGTTTCCACAGTGACTCATTATCTTAGAAAAATATAATAATCGCGTTATGCTTTTTCTTTGAAAGAACAAAACACTCGGAATAGTGAACTACTCATTAAGAAATTTCAATTCTTTAATGGAAAAATTAGTGACTTATTCCGCTGCACAACCTTTTACTGTGTATGCCGACAATTGTTACATTATCAAGTTTGGTGAGATATTTTTAGGTGAGAGATAATGAGATTACAGTTGGTGACTCACGTGGGAATTGATTAACTAGTGGGGACTAGGGATAAAAACTAAAACTTGGTACATCACTTTATCAATGCAGTTTTACTCTTTTACTAGCAGAAAAGGTTCAGAAACAGATGTGGTTGTGTAATATGCTCGGCTCGGCGTATGTAAGACAACCATATAACGTAAAATGGTTGAAAAGAAAACATGAGGATTGAACAAAATAAATGCTGGTACACTCCAAATACATACAGTGTAGCAGTAATTTTGTGTCGGTGATGAACGAATGAAATTAGGGCGTAATCTAAGGACGAGTAACTGTGACAGACACTTCGATAGGAACTCGCCTTGTTTTCTGCAAATTAATTGCAATCGTCATAAAAATTGCTATGAGATCATCAAATTTAAAAGAAAATGTTTATTAAGGCGATTATTTATTCTCTTTCCCATTTTTTCTCATCTTTGTTTCCATTTTGTTCTGGTTGTTAAATGGGCAATGATATTAGGTTAGGGTGCATGGGTGGGCACCACGACTCAGACCGCACGGTCCTTCTTAACCAGTAGATTAGAAACTTGTGTAGCACAGACACGTCTGTTTTGAATTGTATCGATGGTGGACCTATATCCGATGTTTGAACATGTGTGTCTTTACATCAAACATATCAATCCCACCATATAGATTGTACATTTAACGTAGTGGCGTTCTAACATATCACTCATATGACTCACATCACATGCAGTAGAAGTCACATTTATAATATATATATGCTTCTTCGTCCTATAAAAAATAAGGCTTTTGGTACTTGCATAATAATTTTTAAGAAAAAGTATAAGAGAGAATTTTTTTGGTATTTTTTTTTTATTTATCTTTTTGTGTTAAAATTTTAGAATGACATATATCATAAACTAAAAGGTAGGATTGTCAACGGAACTCATCGAAACGGAAACTGACTCAGCTAGTTTCGTTACAATAACTGTTGTCGGATATCGGATATCCGATAACTTCCGATGGAATCTCAAAAATCCTAGCCAATTTCATTTCGTTTAGGTTAACGGATATCAGATATTTTTTCGATAAATTCTGTTAGCTGATAGAAATCAAAATAATCTGTTTTTCAGTATGAATTTTACTATTTCATTTAAAAATAACAAGTTTTGAATTCAAACACAAAGAAGCATATACAAATGTTCCATACGTAAAAAAAGCAGCCTACAACCTGGATTCCTCCTTCCTTCCTTACTCCTTTAGTCCAAAAAAAATAAACTTAAAAGTATATCTGCAATTCAAAGAAACTGAAATGTGTTAGTTGGCAGTGCAAGAAATATGAAAGGAAAGGAAATGAAAGTTACTAACCAGTACTAGCATTATCATTGAGATCTGGCAACCAATCACTTACACAAAACAATGCTTGAATAACTTTTGGAGCTAATGAACTTTTGTGTGTTGTAAGAACCCTACCACCAGCACTAAACATGAATTATGATGCTACACTTGTCACTGGAACAACCAACACATCTCTTGCAATCTTCGCATGAGTTGGGTTGTTAGGAGCATGATTTTTCCACCAAGCCAATATATCAAACAGAAATTCCGCTTTGGGTGTGCCTTTAGTAAGCAGTGGTTCTTCTAAGTACTTCTCCAACTCTGACTTCCGATCCATAATTTCACTGTTTTCCATCATAAACTCATCATACTCATGGTTACATCTAGTTGTTTTATAATTCTCAATTCCAGCTGAACCCATTCCACTAGATGTATTCCCAAAATATATGGAGTTGTAGAGTTACTTTGACATTCATATGAAGAGAAAAGTGCATTCAGCTCTATCTGATATTTTTTATAATGAGTTACATAGCTATTTACACCATATAATTTCTTATAAACAAACTCTACCCATCTAGCCTTATACTTAGTATCTAAAACTACTCCAATGTTCATCAAGAGGTTAGATTCTTTCCAATAAGTATCAAACTTTTCCCTCATCTTCAATCTCATTTTTCTGATATACATATGAGGACTAGATTCCCATTGCCTAGTGCTCTTATTAATCTCATAGTCCCTATTGTAATACATATTTGTTGTTGGATACTTAATCCCTGTAAATTTACTTGAAATAACATCAAACACTTCCAAACACTCACAAATATGTATTCCTTGTTGCCACTCCTCTTAACTTGGTAGTATAGTGAAATCAGAATCCAAATCAGCTAAACTGAAAAATCTTTGTCTCAAGTCAATTATATCTTTAAGCATCTTAAAGGTGGAGTTCCATCTGGTGTCCACATCTAAACTTACATGCCTTGCAGGAAGCTTAAGTTGTTCCAAAGCATTTGCAAACCTTTCTTTTCTAGCATGTGAATTCTTGACATATTTCATACACTCTCTAATACTTTCTATAAATCCATCAGCTACTTTCATCCCATATAATACAACTAAATGCAATATATGATTGTTACACCTTATTTGAAACAAATCTCTCTCAAGAACCAGACAATCCTTGCTACCAAGCCAAGTCTTCAGATTTCTCATCATAACATCATTGGCTCTAGAATTATCAACAACTAAAGCAAAAAGCTTACTATCTATATTCCAATCTAGACCTACTGCTTTCACAAAATCTGCAAGAGCTATTCTAGTATGTGGTGATGGCACTAAAATGTATGCTAGTGTTTTCTTAATCAGTTTCCATTCATCATATATGTAATGACATTTTACACATCAATAACCATTTTTTTTTATGTTAACAAGTCCACATATCAATTATTAAACTATATTTAGATGTTATTGAATCAAATTGTTCTTGTAATTGAAATTTGAACTCAACAAAAAATTTCATATATGTCATCCCTAGTTGTATTCCTACTGTAACACTTGGCAGAAGAGTTCAGAGACCTGACAAACTCTCTAAAATATCCATGATCAACCATATTTAGTGGATAATCATCCTTAGAAATCATCTTAGCAATAAATAATCTAGTAGCATCAAGATCATATTTCCAATTAACTAACTTAGTTAGTGTATTAACTGTTATGACAGCAGTTATCTTTCATTATCCAGGATGATTTACTGCTTCTTTTTGCAGGTATAGATGATATCTCAAGTGGATGGTTCCTTGTGCACTTGCTGCCTCAATTCTCTTGCTATAATATTTGCATTCATCTATAATTTCAACCACCTTTTTCCCATCTGCTCCAATCTTTGTAGTAACAATTCTTTCAAATTCATTCCATACACTGGCCATGTTGTATGTAGTTTCTTCTTTGCTTCAGTTGCCAGTGGATCTTCCTCTTCTTCTCCTTCTTCTCTAGGACGAGTCATAGATGTTGAGTTATTTCTGAACCTTGAACACTTGCTTCTTTTTCTTGTAATTGTAAGTGTGAGGCCACTGAACTTGATGGAGTGTTTGAAATTGAGGTACCAACATGATTGGATGCTCTTTAACTTTGTGACATGATTAATTTCAAAAATCAATTACGAAAATCATAAATTTAGAAACCCTAAATTGAAAAGTTTCAAAATCAAAACTAAATCTAAAATTGGATTCTAAAAGAACCCTAGTTTTCTAATCACTAACCACACATATTCAGATACCCGAAATAGAACAGAATTATAGAAACCCTAGTTTTCTAATATCTGATTCATTGATTTAGTAATAGAGAGTAGACTATAGAAAAAAAGAGATGAGGATATGAGGAAAGTATGAGAGATTGAGACGAATTAGAGGAAGAAGAAGAAGATTCAGAAGAAGCATAAGATTGAAAGAAGCAGGAGAGGTAAGTTTTTTTCTTTCTAACTTTCTTATTTTACGATTAGATAAAACCTAAAGGGTATAACGGATTTCATATTAATACACTTATATGCTATCGGTATCAGAACTTATTGTAACGAAAAACTGGCTCATCCGGTTCCGTTACGATAAGTCTATAAGTTCCGTTATTTTTTCATTTCTGATATCCGATAGTCATTATAACGGAAAACCTCCTATAGGATTTCGGATTATCGGAAATGGCTATCGGATCAGATTGACAGTCCTACTAAAAGGAGAAACTGTGGATGTTATACCGTTATAAATCTTTTAAAAGACCCACACAATGAGTATAAATATGACTACCAAATACTTTATATTTCTTAGAGAAAATTTTAACACACTAGTTACATCAACTTCAGTGAGATAGGAAAACTGGCAGCAATGCCATTTACGTGCCTACAGTAGTGATAGACACATTTTAGTGTCTAAATTGTACCTTAGTTTCTATTAAG
>JAJJMC010027962.1:2167914-2179628 GCA_023531435.1 Papaver californicum | reverse complement strand
CTAGAGTTAATTAGAATCATTATTTTCTAAAATCATTACCTTCACAAGTTCGAGAATCGAACCTCTTTTTACCACTATATTAAAATTACATCAAGTAGTAGAGGAAAACTAGCAAAATGGATTGGAAAACCCTCAAATTTGAGGGTTTTCCATACGCATCTCAGGCTGAGTTTGAGATGATCGAATCTACTTGAGTTGCTCGGCCCAGGCTAGGTCGAGACTAGGCGTAGGCTGGGCCGAGACTCGGCTCAAGTTGAGACGAACGTCGTCTCAGGTTGAGACCTCGTCCTTGGTTGAGCCTCCAACGACTAGATCATCCAATGGCTCTTACTTCACTACCTATAAATTCAACCAATTTCAACTCAAAAATCACACATTTTATACTAAAAAATTCTTATACATTCACTTCATTCTTAATCTTTCCATCTCAAACTCTTGATCTCAAAATGTGTAGAAATATTTTTAAATAAATGGCAAAAATTGCAACCCAACTTGTTTTGGGAGTCATACTCGAAGATGATATTAGTAAGATATGTGATGGTTATTAAAAAATAGAGAATGATAAAAAAAAAGAAGCAAAGAGGTCTTCAAGTTTTAAATATTAACCAAGTCAAATCTGCAGCTATTAGAAAAAGAAGAGTTCAAGGCAAGAAAGATGCCGGCAATTTGTTTTTGAAAGTTAACCGTACTAATGCTCACAAAAACCAAGGAAAATCTTCCCAGGAGCGCATTTATTGGAAGTTACGTCAAATGAAGATTAACATGAGGCTAAAGATTGTCCGAGATTTTTACTGAAGTGTTTATTTAAGTTTTTACTTACCTAGTTTATCTTGTAAAAGAGCGTAGTATAGTATATTAATATAATATAAATTAGTTTTCTAATATAATTTTAGTTAATCCAATCAAATCATTAAGCATTCCTATTCCCTTTGAAATCAAATTACATTAAACTAAAATAAAAAATTGCACTAGAAGAGGTTATTGTTAAAATCAAATTACACTAAATTAAAGTTATTGTTAAAATTATAAATAATCGTTGGATTAAACCTAGTTGAAAGGCTATGATCGAAATTATAGATTATATACATCGGTTGTCGTAGAAAACTGAGAAGATCGGCCTAGGTTGAGCCGACAACATCTAGTTTCATACAACGTACGACTATAAAATAGTTCTATAAATTCAACTATTTTCACTTCCAAAATCACACCTTCTCCACCTTTTACACCCATATGGCTCAACCATATATTAATCTGGCAGAGTTTAACATAGATGAAGATCTATCTTTATGCAGATATTTTATAGTATGTTATCCGACAAGGGGTGCGGAACGACGGCAAGCTGGTTTAGTGAGTATAAGTTATTGGAGAATAATTTATAAAAACTTCTGCACTAATACCGGTAACCCGAATAGTCGTAGTACATATAGGTTGTTTTGTCGATATCAAACTATAAAAAAACAAGTTGAAGAATTTATAGCTTTAGTATGGGCTGTCAATCGATATCGAGTAAAGGGTGAAACTTATGTTGAAGTTGTATTGCGAGCGTGAGAAGAAGCAAAAAAAAAAAATCGCTTGTGAAGCTCATTACGCAATCCTGAAAGATTTTATGATATCACGTATGTGATGTTAAAAAATAGATATACTACTCCAGAAAAGACGTTGTTAAATTAATTGAATATGAAATAACATTTGTTACTTGTTTCTTTCTGTAGATTAGTTCTAATTACATAAATACTTAATTTCTTAATCTCAATTTCAATTATAATTATTAAATAAAATATAATTATATATAACTACTGAGTCCTATTCCACCCTTGTAATACCTGCCCTCATCTATCAAACTACCAAATCCTTGACTTGCTCTTGCAGCTTGAGATCCACTATCAGGTCTAAATGAACATCCTTCAACTGGAAAGCCATCGAAGTTTAATGCTCTTCTTTCATGCCGATAAGTTTGAGTATTTGACTGACTGGCCTGACGAGATGTTGATTGTTGCACTGGATGATATGGAGATACTTGTACATGATGTACTTTTGTTTCTATCACTCTTTCTTGGGAATGGTGTTCCACAAAGGTAAGATAAATATGGAATGAAGCTCATGGACTCCGTCATTGCCCAAAACTGTTGGTTGTACATACGTCTAGTTTCTAAATCTCTTAACTCCATTTGATTAAATTTTTATATCAATTGTTCATAAGTGGTCGATGTCCCTGTATAAGAATTAGGACGGTCCAGACCTTGTGAGACGATTGGAATAATTTGATGTTCTCCTTGGATATTATAAGTCTCTACTTCCCAACTCAAATCTGGCAAATCAGACTCAACCGATGAAGAAGGTTTAGAAGGTCCTCTTGAAGGGGCCGATGATGAAGAAGCTCCTGCCGAATAATAAATGGTTAAAGTTAGAATCAATGGTGGTGGTGATGCGTGTTGTAGGTGCAACAAATTAATTATTTTACTTCCCACTCAATCAACAAATAATATAATGTAAGTAGACTATTACACTTATTCAAATCTTTACTAGATTTAGATTATTCAATAAAACAATTCAGTTGGCCACCTAAATAATTTTATAAATAATCTTATTAATTGATATTAGTAAAAACAAACCATAATCATATAAAGAACTCAAAATAAGTTTTTATAAAAATTTAAATCATATTTAGAACTAGAAAATCATCCTCAATCAATTAAAAATATCTAAACATAGCTAATAGGTATCTAATAATTAAATAAAAGAAAATAAGAAAATAAAATTAAAATCCTAAACCGAAACAAAAGTCGCAGCCAAAAGTATGCTCCCTCCAAACCGTCTCTGCTTCTCCAAAATATTTCTCTGTGTATTGTGTTCTCAAAGGTGCGGTTACAAGGCTATATATATAGCGAAGAAACAAATCTCGCACACATACAAATCTTGTTTTGATAAGGATTAAAGTCGGTGGGAGGAATTTTATGTCCAAAAAAATTAGGTGATGCTAGTGTGCTGTAGCACGGAGTAACTTAGTTAGACAAACCCGAATTCTGACTGATTGATATCTACTGCTGGACCCAGAAGCATTAATGTGTCTAGATCTGACCTTGAGAGTACATTTAGCTTTGATGCTCGGTGTTATACCAAATCAACACGTCAAAATATTTCCTAAATTAACTTAAATTCTCACCCTTCCTTCAAAGCGTATTATAGAGTAAAATTAGCTCCCTCTCTTTCTCAAACTCTTACCTAAAAGAAACTAGTTTCATGTTTATATCAAACTCTCAACTGCGAGCTAATCCATCTTAGCTGAATTCTCGGTCAAGAACTTGATTCTAAATTAAACTCGAATTCTCTCAACAGTTTTCTCCGTCGGATGTTGCTTCACTCAAGAACATTCATTCTACCACAAGCCAACAACGACCACAATACCTCATCATCGAGAGCTCAACATCACTCCATCACAATCAACAGGGACTCCTCTTCATCTCACTGCCATTCAATGATTATCTCACTCAAGTTCCCTGTTTCAATATAAACTTCAGCCACTATCACAGACTCGTCAACAGTGGCAGCTAAGCTCCTCTCTGTTCATCAACAATGTCAAATATCATTCAACTCGAGCTCATTAAAAACATCCACAAATTCTCGTCAGTCCTTGATCTCGAACTCAACAGGCTTCATCAATTCTCGATCACTATCACAGTTTCTTCAAATCAGCATCATCAACATCCTTTGCTATCGCGACCATCGTCCTGACCATCTACTCCATCACTGTTCACTAACCTTTGATAATGACAGCAAGCCATAACCCTTCTTTTTCGCCGCCAAACACAGCCCCAAACTCATTCTACCATCGAGGCTGCATTATACAGTGGGGAACCCTAATTCTCACGGATTGAGTTTGAGGAAGGAGATGAGGTTCCTATAATAACAAGTATGGTGCCTTTAGTGCTATTTGAAAAATGGCAGCCCTTAGAGGAATGATTGGTGCTATTATAATTATTTGAATCTCAGATGCCCCTTGGTTGTACCTAAAAATTGCTCTCAGGTAAAATTGTGTACTGTTGAAGTACTTTTTAGGTTCGAGGATCAAAACCAGACAAAACTAATCCAAATGAGAAGAATGTTTATCTAAGTTTTTCTTCGGTTACAAAGAGAGGAGATGGGTTAATTTTAGGGAAGGGAAGCAAAGAAAGTTGAAGGAATTTGTTTATGTATTGAATGGTGTGTAGAGGTGTAGAATAACAGAGCTTGTGAGAATGATTTTCTATCTCTTCTCGTTGTGTGTCTTGTGTTTGAAATGGGCTAAGTAGCCTATTTATAGTAAATGAGATCATACACTTTCCTTTGTAAAGTATGGAGATTGTGGGGGATGGAGAGATGAAGGTTGTGGTAGTAACTGTCCACTATGTCTTGGGAAGTTTCTGGAAACTTCCAGATCATTACTCCCTCACCTTTGCAACCTCTTTAACCGTCACCACTTACTTTGTAACTTCGTTGCTGTAACCAGTAGACCAAAACCCCATATTTAATTCCCCAATATAATATAATTTGATCTCTCGTAAGATTTAATGGAGTCATGGCTTTAAATCCATGAGTCTGTCGTAAGATAAGGCTACTAATGAATTTTATGTCAATTTAATACAATAATAGATTGTTTGTATCATATTTACATCGTGCAATTTATGTTAACAACAATGAGCGTGTGTAAGTGTTATAGTCGTAATAGAGGTGAGTAGTGCTAGCACAAGCGAAAGGTGGTTGGCGCGGCAGCAGCGAGGCAAAGGCGCGGCAACAACAAGGTATAGGCACGACGCGGCAGCAGCGAATTATAGGCGCTGCACAGAGGAGCGAAGAGGCTAGCCTTGGCGCTAGTGTTGTTGGCTCTCAGCGCAGAGATAACGCTAGCGCTAGCGCTTGGCCTGGGCACGGGGAACTAGCATTCTAAGAAGGGTTTTTCCGTGTCTTTAGTATTTGTTTCCTTTATTGACTTTGTTGTCTTTGTTAGTTTGACGCGTTCATGCTGGGAGCGTGGTTAGGGCTTACCAAGGCCTGTACTGATTGATGTCAGGGTTATTGCTTAAGTTCCCTTGGCATTGGCCTTTGCTAATGCTGTGACCATGACTATGGCCTATTTAAGGTTTCTCAATCTTGTGAGATTTAATTGTTAGTATTTATGCTTAAATTTTGTGCAGTGCATACAAAACATCTTCAAGAGATTCAACCGCGGAAGTTTGCAACTTGAAATTATGCTTGACGCGACTTTGCAATTTAGATGGTATGCATCTAATTAGCATTTTTATTCAGCTATGGCATTGTCTCTATTATGAATGTTCTTGATTTTTTATAACCAGTATATTCTGTTTTATACAAGTAGTTTGCATGGATGCACATGAAATAACGAGGTTTTAGTTGAATAAAGCTCTGAAATTCCTCTGGTGCATATATATGCTAAAGAGCTGCATGGCTAATTTAGCCAGGAGATGAATATTCTTTCTCGATTTACTTGTAGAATACAAGATAGAAGTAGTATTCATAGTTCTGATGCTCATCAGAAATTAATGTATATTTATTTCATGCTTCTGCATCTAGGAAAAAACAACATTTCAAAGGGGAATATTACAATTTTCTCCCTTGTCAAAAACTCACAATCAACATTATGTCCACTGCTTAGCGTGGAACGATAATGTGTTTCGTGGTAAGCACTAGATGGTGATTTTTTTTTATATATTTTTATAAGCAAAATCAACAAGTTTTAGTTTGTCATACATTACCAGACATTCTGATTTGATGACGTTCCAATGATGTTGAATAACTGAAGGAGTAATAATTAATATAGTAATGCTTGTAAGATGATAAAGCATCGTCTAGGGAGTGTAAATTAGCGAAGCGTGGATGATATGTGTGATGGAGAGACCAAAATTAACCCGTGTGCAGCACAGGTGCATGGTTTCAAATAGGAAATCCTTGTTTGACCTAGATTTGGAAAACCAATCACCATAAAAGATGTAAACCCTTTATTATTATTATATTTATTCTTCTCATCATCACCGCCGACCTTCTCTCTCCTCTCCGTATCAGCGGATCTTCCCGCCGGCAACGTAAACAGACGCTCACCGCCGACGACTCCTTGCCGGTTTCCGGCGCCGATTAGGTAATGTTTGTTTGTTTGTTTTTTACGTTTTACGTAAGTTTCTACTCACATTTTTTTTCCGTGAGTGAATACTCAAATATTTCTTCTCCTGGTCTTCCTTTGTGATTATTAACTTATAGTTTCAATTATCATTGCTTATTCAATCGCAGTATGCTATTGAATTGATAATTATCCTCTCTTGACAGCATCTTGCAAGTAAACATGATAAGTGCTTAATTCACATGTTTCTAATGTCAAATCCATGCTTGTTTTAGTTATAATTCTTGCATATTACTGGTTAATATGATTATTTTCTAGTTTATGTCTTATATTAGGTGAATCATCCAAAAAGGAGCTACAAAGTGCTAAAATGGACAAGGAAGTGAAGTACTATTGATGAAGAAGGCCCCAAGACCAAATTCAACTCGTTCAAATCCAGAAATTATTATCAGCATCTTAAATATAATTGAAATACAAAGCCAACGCAAAAAGAATGAGGTCGTTCCGAGTTCGTATGAGGAAGTTATGAGCAAAACAGTCGAGATGAAGAAAGTGAAACACACAGTATTACAATCGGTAGATAATGGGAAACCGTGTCTACCGATTATAGGTGTTTTTGGATATAGAAAAAGTCCTTTTTAGGGGTTTTACAATCGGTAGATATGATGGGTATCGATCCTACCGATTATGGCAAGCAAAGAGAGATTTCTTGGACGCGTTTTGGACTTCTAAAAGGAGGAAACTTGGTCTCAATAAGTTTCTTAACTCTAGAAGAGAGGGGACTTGAGGGCTAAGCACTGGAAGCTATAAAAAACAATATATAGTCTACATCTAGGAAGTAATCTCATGTACTCCACCTCTCATATTATAATTCTACATCAAAAACCTAGGGTTTACCCCTTTTAGGGGGAAACCACCATTATTCTTCTTCTTAATCTTCTTTCGAGTATGAGTAGCTAATTCTTTTGTTGATTACGGATGAATTCAATGTTCTAAGTGTACAACTTTACTAGTAATACAAGTTTATTTGGAGTTTTAATCATTATCGTTTTTTTTCATTAAACCTAGGGTTTATGATTGGTTTCTAGATTGTTCAAGTGTACAATTGGATTAATCTACTGATCAGTTTAAGTAATCGTCCATCGACTCGTACACAAGTAGAAATCGTGAGACCTTGCAGAGGGATTCTGTGGAGCAATTGCGAGTGAAGACAACACCAGCAAGTGGACCTTGATCTAAGAGTTTAAGTATTGGGATCAACCTAAATTCACAAAGCTTAAAGCATTTGATTGGGTTACACCTTGAGTGATCTACTACTTGGTGGTTCGGACGAATAGAATCTGGTAGTTGAGAACTTCCGTAACCAGTGATATAAAAAGTTTTGGGGATAACACTGATTTAGCTGCTATTCTACGGTTGGTGATACATGATTATGACGAAATATAAATAAGTATACTAATTCAGTCAATGTTTGGTAACGGCGAATGACCCCCTAATCATCTTTTCTTCTTATTATTATTCTTTTTAATTGTTTTAAACACCCAACCCCCCTTAGTATTTACTTTTATTCTAGTTTGCTAATCTAAATAACCTATCAATTACATAGTTCTCTGTGAGAATGATCCTTACTACCGCTATATTACTAGTTAATTAGTGGGAAATATCTTGAGTAATTTGTTACACTTACGACACACATCAAAACCCTAATTCCATAATTTGTTGCTTTTTTGATTGTAAAAATCCTTCATTGGCTTTGCTGTAACGTTGTTAAGCTTCAACAAGGTATGCTAGGGTTTGGTAGAAATTTTTTGATGCTAGTTTTAATTTATATATATTTATATTAGTATATATTTGCATATCAATACTATATATACATCAAAAGGAACCAAACCTTGTGCATGATTATCCTGTTGCTGATGTGAATGTCATTTGACCAATTGTCGATGTCTAATAATTGTGATAATGATGTTGCTACTGCTTCTAGTTATGATGGAAACGAAAATTATGATGTTATATCTCTGGATGATGTGCCCAGCATCCATTACAAATTATTTGATGGTGTTTTCGAAGAGGTCGCTGCTCCTGATTATGTTGGTAACTTTATTCTGAATATTAATAGTTCTTCCCATCCTCAGAGTATTTTTCCACATAGTCTTGTTAGGTGTTGTTTGCATAGAAGAGAATACATGCATTCATTTGTTGGCTTTAAGCAAGATGGTCTAAAGTTATGTTGAAAAATTCTCAAGTGAAGTTGGTTTTAGAAAATGCTAAGAGATTCCATGTTGTGCGAGTATCTGAGAATTTGAAGATCAATAAAGACACAAACGGTCTTCTTACATTTTTATGCCATTGCTGCGGTCCAACCCATTCAGCGACATGTGCTTGGGTGAATTAACAATTACTTTGGAGGACGTTGTGGTCTTGCTGCAATTGCCAGTTATTGGTAGCATTCCCTTCGAATGGTCTGAGAAGGAGAAGAAACATGGCATTCATCTTATCCAGAAGATAGATGAGTTGCGAAAATCTCGTCGTTGTAATAGTAAGAATTTCACAGCTTGGGTTGACTACTGGTGGAAAGGTAGTACAAGAGTTGATGGTCTTGTTGTTGATCATCCTATTTGAATTATTGTGTTCCTCGTACTTTGGCTTTCTAGAGACATATTTGAAGATTCTCCTGGCGTTCAACTGAAGGCTCCACTTGTTCCGCTTGCTGGTGGAAGGACTCTTTCTCTTGGTAATTTGTTCCTAGGTACTTTATACACTCATTTGGATGTTCTCATTCGTGACATGGAGGTTTTCAATGGTCATGCTAAGATAGAATCTTTTATCCATGTTATGTTTATGCAGGCTTGTCTTTCGGAACATTTTCCTGAGTATGCACCAAAGATTCGTCCTTATTTTCCGAGTGAAGAAGTAGAGTATGCTAGGATACTTCAGTGGAGTAAGAAGAAAACTTCCTCGGTTAGTCTTATCAATTTAATAAATAATGAGAAGAAAGTGATTTTCAGACCTTGGGGTTCGAAAGTTCCTCATGTGATTCCGTCTGAGACTTTTGCTGAAAGCCTGGGTATCTTCTTGCATTCTGGTCCAAGTGGTGAGAGTAATATCGCTAGTATTAGAGTGGCCACTTTCATGAATAGTTGTATCCCAGATCACGTCCTTGTCGTTTTTTTTTATTGCTACATCATTCAGAATTACAATATTAATAGGGCAGCTCGGCAGATGGGTTTTGATCAATCCATTCCTCACGTTCGCACTGTGACACCTTCTGTAGATGGGCTTCAATATACTGAGGGTGCCCATAGTATTGCTGGTCGAAGCATTCCTTTCCTCCAGGCTAATAGAAAAGGATTTGTTACTAATGAGTATGCTGGTTTCTAGAATGCACAACTTTTTCTTCTCAAGAACTTCATGTCGAGTATTCCTACTGATGTCCATGGTGAACCTTCTGAAAAGGAGTTAGCAGCCCATCCGAACTTGAGAATTACCTCTGGATTGAAGCGTGACTCGATCATCAGCTTGACACAGGTATCTCAAATCATCCTTCATTTAATTAATATTCTCTCCTTTTAGTAATTAAGTGTTTAATTCACATCTTGCAGTGGTGGTTCCCAGAGCACTTTGTGTCTGATAACGTAGCGAATGCTACTCTTCAATATGAAACGAAGAGATCACATGTAATTATGCTTGGAAGTGGAGACCGTCCTTCGAATAAGGTAAGTTTCTTGTATTTTCTCTTGCTCTTCTTCTTTGTATGAAGTATATTTATACCTTGTCTTTAATGAATATCTTTGTATAGCCTGAGAGTGTAACTCGTCAGAGTGACTTGAGTATTCGACCCTTTGAATTTGGTTTCCCCTTTGTTCCTGGTGCTTCGGCCGCTTATGTCGTGAGTAAAGCTTCCTTTAGAAATTTCTGAATAACAATTATATGTCTTGTTGAATTCTGATGGATTCTGATTCTTGCCAATAACTGTTATGCTTAGATGACTAGCAATGTGAATACTTCGACATTAGAAAGCACTGTTGTTGTTGGAAGCTCTGAGGAAGAAGATAAAGATGACCAGAAACTTGAGAAATCATCCCATACTGAAGTAATCGAAGAATCCAGGGTTGAGAATGAAGAACTTGGGGGTGAATCACGTTTCGAGGTGTCTTATGCTCCTGATGACTTGTCGCAGTGATAGACACGTTTTTGTGTCTTAATTGTTCTCATACTTATATTGCTTTTTCTCAATTTTTGTATTAATATTATTATTTTTATTGTATTCATAGGTAGTTTTGAAGAATAAACTCTTGTGGAAAAATGGGCTTAAAAAGTTATAAAGGAACCCAAAATTGATATAAGGCATCCAGAATTGATAAAGGCACCCGCGCAGTGGATATGGGCACCCCCTTCTTCTTCACGATTCAAACAATATTTTGGCGTGAAAGTGAAGTTTTCAACTGCGAACATTTCTGGATTGATTTTGGGAGAGTTTTTGTCGGAGTTTTTGGTTGATTTGGTGTGATACCAACATGTTACAACAAAACAGGGGTAGTAGGTGTTTTCGAATCATAAAAAAATGGAAGTAAGATTATTCTCGAGTTAATAAGAACATTTTTGATTAATTGTTGCGAGATTTGAGTTGTGTGGTATATATAGTGAAGGGTGAAGACATAGAGTGACATAAAGAGTTTGGGAGAGAGATCAGAAGACAAATAGAAGGAAGAGAAATCGATCCAGAGAATTTTTCTCTGCTGCTGTTGAAGAACACGAAGAACAGAGGCTGCGGCAACGGTTTCTCCAACCTCTCAACCACGGTTTCTTCATCCATTTGCAACGGATATATTCATCTTTGCAATATTTATCTTCAGCTGAAACGGTTTTGATAGACACATTTTAGTGTGTAAATTGCACCTTCGTTTCTATTAAGTTAGTATTCGATTTTGCAAATATTACGTGTTTTTATACTTTTGTAGGTACATTAGAAGAATAAAGATTTATGGAAAAATTGGCTCAAAAAGTGATAAAGGCACCCAAGGACAAGTGTTATTGGCACCCCAAGAATGGATAAGGGACACCCTAGGATCGGCCAAGTCAACCCAGCGAGTCAACTCAGCCGAGTCGCCGATCCAACTCATCGGGTTTTTCCTGTTTCAAACAGGAAAAGGAATTGGATGTGATTTCATGGACTTTTAATGGTTGTTTTCAGACCCAATTGCAAGACGAATCCCATACAAGTTATAACAATCGAGAAACAGCAAAAAAAATCCCGGAAAATCAGCTCGGAAAATCATGAACTTGGCCGGAATCCTGTTTCGATTGGGAATGGAATTGGTGAGTTGTTTGAGAGAGTTCTATTAGGTTTAGAACTCTCTCTAGGGTTTGTAGACCCTATATAAACCAAGAGAAGCGAAGATAAATCACCATGCAGCCTTAGAGATCGATTCCAAAAATTCCGGCCACTTCCGTCACCGCCGACTACCTGCTGCTGCACCGGCCGGCGTGTTCTTCATCCAGCCATCATCGGAGAAGACGACTCAACAACATCTACATCTGTTGCTGATTCAAACTGATCTGTTGCTTATTCTTTCTTTTCCTTTATTGCTTAGAACTTTCTGTA
>JAJJMC010027962.1:2041340-2167904 GCA_023531435.1 Papaver californicum | reverse complement strand
GAACCTTCTTCTGTAACGCATATACGCGTATCAAATCAGCTGTTACACCATTATTCAATCTTGTGATCGATATTTTGAGCAAAGAAGAGATCTTTTGAGCAAGTTTTCTCCACCATGAGCTGAGTTTATTTACTGGGATGATGGGGGAGGTTTTTCTTTCAATTTTATGTGGTAAGTCTATTTTTAATTAATTATTTACAATTCTTTACTTGTAAAATTGCATAGTTTCGAAATAGAAAAACGGTTTTCATTCAGTAGTGGTGTTTTTGTTTGATGGGTCATGCTGGGTTGACAACCTCTGATGTCCCATGCTTGTGATTTACCTCTACTTGTTTGCATAAAAACCTATTTTGGCAATATTTGAGCTTAATTTATTTAAAAGAATTGCATGATTAATCACATAAATTATTGGAAATAACTGATTCCTGATTCCTGGTTTTCTCCATATTTTCTAAAAATCATCTCTAGTTTATTTTCCTGATTTTTATTTAATTAGATTAAGTCCATTATTTTCTAAAATCATTACCTTCACAAGTTCGAGAATCGAACACTTTATTTACCACTATTCTAAAAGATATCAGGTTTCTTCAACCCATCTGCAACGGATATCTTAGCATCTGCAACGTTTATCTTCAGCCTTGCTCTGTAACAGTGAGTATGTAACGCCTATAAACGTTGCAAACTCACTGTTTTCTTTATTTTTCTCCTTTTTCATCATTTGTAAACACTTTGAGCCATGAACCATTATTTTGAGAAAGTGATTAATATGAGGAGCTAAACCCCTTTGCTGAGGCGACGGAGGAAGTCATTGTTCCAAGAAAAGTGGTATATTTATATTTTAATTGATTTTGCAATTTCTTTTATGATTATTTGCTTTGATTAAAAATTGATTTAAGGATTTTTATTAAACAGTTGTGATTTCTTTTGATAGAGCATGCTTAGCCTAGGGTTTTTGATGTTCTATACTTTCGATTTACAATTTTTACTTTAAAAATCTACTTTTGCAACATATTAGAATCAATTTAAATGTAAATAATTGCATGAATATTGATTAGAATGAATCACTTTAATTGGTTAATGGTGGAATCCTGAGTCTCAGTGCCTTTTTAATTTTGATACCAACTTTGTTTTGAGTTTTCTAGTTTAATTATTAGAGTTTGAATCTAAAATCAATCTTCACAAGTTCGAGAGTTTGAAACCCATTCTTACCACTATTACAAAACACATCACACAACTCCAAGTAAGTCTCATTCATTGTTCTGGAATTATAATGACATCATTATAACTTTTAAACCCCCAAATATGTAGAGCCATGCATGATTTTATGTAGAGCTTTGACGATTTTCGTTGTCAGAAAAATTCAGATTCAGGTTTTCTTGCCGTAATGACCGTAGAATCTTTGTCCGAAGTCGGTATGAGGTAGTTGACCTATCATTCTTTAGATAAGAGATAGAGATAACTTTTGAGAAAAGAACTTCTGAATTTGGAGTCCGTTTGCTAGGTGAAAAAGACCTGACACCGAACGTCCAGAACTTTTCCAAGAAGAATTATGTAGGTTTTCAGCTGTCATGTAGTCGACCATTTCGCCTGCCCTTATTAGCTCACTTCTCCAATTTTCGTCTTTTAGCATTTTATCGGACATCCATGATCATTTGGTATATAAATCATCCCCAAATTTCTTACCAGTTACCGCCAGTTTCAATTCTTCCGAAAGGTTATGTAAAAACGTTTCTGACGTCATTTTTGCGAAACGTTTTATATCTCTTCTAAACCATATGCCATGACCCAAAACACTTTTTAATGAATGTTTAGGTTCCTAATGGACATACTTTATGAAATTTATGATCTATGCTTCAATTCCTTGTGTTTAAGCTATGTTAGCTCATTATCTCTACAATGTTCTCATTTTTAGGGGGAGAATGGACCAAATCAGATAGATGAATTTGTAGGTGAAAGATTGAAGATTACCATGAGATGCGATGTTGGTGATGCGTCTTTTCCACCCCAAAATCATGAGCGAGATCTTTCTGAAGTGGTTGTCAAAGAAAGTACTTTAAGTGGCGTTGTAGTACAGAATGCTGATATGATGGGGATTGTACCGGTTGAATACCCGAATGTTGGAGTTTATTTATACTTTAGGTTTGGTAGGACTCCCCTAGACTACGTGTGCATTGGTGGATTTACTGTCCCGTCTGCCTATGCTGAGTTGTATACCAAAATATGGAAGAAGTTTGGCCATTTCTTCGTAGGTAACCCCAAGAACTATCGTACTCTGGAAATGATGTGTCTGTGTTGCTGTCGACTGTGCATGAGATTATTTAACTCCCTCGTAGAGAAATTTCTACGATTGTGCTTCAAGATTGGAAGGATGCTTTGGATGAGGCTGAAGTGGCTAAACTCAATATCGCATGGCTTCGTCATCATTTTGAAGCTATTGAGAGGCATCTGCAGGAAGGAGGCATGACTCCTAGTTTGGAGACGGTCACCAAGGCTGGGCACGAGGTTGAGAGGCTTTCTCGGGAGTTGAAGCTTGCAACTGAGATTTTTGGGAGGTTGGATAAGGAATATTATGAAGGTGTTGCACCGGTTTTCAAGGACTTTTTCTAGTTTTTCGGAGTTTTATAGGTTTTCTGAGATATATGACTCTTGTGGTTTTATTTTTGGATTTTTTCTGAGTGGGTAGGGGTTTTTGACTGATTTGTGAGGACATATATATTTTTTGAAGAAAATAATGCTTTGCTTCATTAATAAATTTAAATCCTAAGTATGAAGGCAAGATGTTGTAAATATTTTGGAGGAATTACAAATATTGCGTAAAACATGGAAATAATTGTGAGGTGGTGATAGAATATTTTTAAGTATTGTGAGCTGTAAGCCACTTTCCATGCATGGACACCCCTTTTGGCGTGTCAGTATTGACAAGCTTGTAGTAACCGTCGATCATGATTTCGGTGATGAGATATGACTCTTCTTCGGGAGAGGCTGTGATTTTATCTACCATATCTCCGATATGGAAGGCATTAGGTTCAGGTCCCTTGAGTTCATAACATGTCTTCTGAATTCTCAGGTTACTAGTTTTCTTATCTTCAATAGAGACAATCCATACCCATTTGATAAAATTTTGAAAAGGATCAGCTTCCCATTCATATCGCCGAGTCAGAGTAGGGTTGATATCCGGGTCAAGTCCCCAAGCTTTGATGGGACGTGGGATTGATGGTTGTAAAAAAGTTGGTTGGATATGACTTACTTGTGTGCGAAACATTTGGAAATATGATGCTACATCCTCTCTTAGTAATTGCTTCATATCCAGCCCCATCGTACGACGAAACTCGTCTGATAGATCGTCCTCGGGATTTCCTAGCTTGTTTGAAAATATTGGAGGTGTTGGTGATGATAAAGGAGACTCACTTGCTCTCATCTTGTTGTTACAGACCCATGGGCGTCCCAGAATCATGTCATAATTTGGATCCATTTTGATGATGTGAAACTTGACATGTGTTCGGGTGTCACCCATCTTACCTCAAGAGTAATATAGCCGTAAGCATTCATGGAATTCCCTTTAAAAATTTTAATTATGGTTGACGAGTGCGTGGCTTCGTGCCTGGAAATTCCTGCAGCTCTCAGAGTCTTTATAGTAATGATATTGACGTTGGTGCCCGCATTAATTAGTGTTTGCTCGAACTCGGTGTCCTTGAGGAAAGAAGTGGTGAGAAATCCCCAGCTAGGCTTCTTATTGTGTTTGATGACTACCTCTTCTAAATCGTACTTAGGATGCATAATAGCTTTTTCAGCGAAGAGTAGACGCTTACCCGACACGACACGATTGAGGACAGTAAAAATATCTTTGCATTGTGCATTCGATAGGTAAATAAGTTCGCATATGCGTTCCATCATGGATTGGACGTTTCTGTTGACGGAATCTCCAGAAAGGGTGAAGCTCCTGACAGGAGCAGATCTTTGTGGAAACTTTCAGTTCCCATGTGCAGCTCTCCTGAGTCGATCTTTTCTATGAATATACGCCTCAAGCCATTGCATTCACGAGCGGGATGATTGATGAATCTGTGGAAGTGACAACATTTTGGATTTGACATGTCCTCTTCAGTGGGTGGGTTTCGCACATAGGTAACTTGATTACTCCAATTCGAGTACTTTCTTCATGGGAAATGGGAAATCTGGGATTGTTAGATCCGTCTTATTTCTTTATGACTGATGCGGAGTCTTGACTGAGCCTTTCCGTTGAGTTGGTATCGGTGCTTTTGCCGGGGCTGATGCAGTGCACTTGGCGTGTGATGCCGACTGAGGAGTTGTTTTTCTCTTGGTTCCCTTATCAGTGATAACACCTACAAAGTGATGGGTAGAATGTTGTTTATTCACCAGGCGTCTACTTCCATGGGTGTCTCCATGAATTTCTTCTCTGGCGGTCCTTGTCCTTTACAACAAGGCTGAAGGAGTTGTTACTGAACTCTTGGCGGCCTCATGTAACTCAGAGAAGGTTTGAAGTCGCAAATTTTCTAATAAGGCACGATAAACAGGAATCATACCATTGATGCAAAGCTCCACCAATTGTTGCCCAGTCACGTTCTGGTCATGGCAATCGAGAGCTTGTGTTCTGAACCTTTTCACGTACTCGTTGGGATGCTCGTTGTTTCTCTAGAACATTCTTTCCAGTTCCGAGAGAGTGATTTCCTCAGAGACAAAGAAATAACTTTTATAAAAGGTATCAACCATCTGAGACCAACTAGAGATACTGTTGGGAGGGTTGTACCAAGTATAAGCTCTCCATGTAATATATTTATAGAATTCTTTGAGCCGCAACACTTGATTATATTCATACACTCATAACGACTCCAAGAATTGAGACACATGTTACGAGCGTTTCCGGTGACATCGTACAATGAGAATAGAGGAGATGAATATCCGCTCGGCAGTGCAACCCTCTAAATTTCGATTGGGTAAGGGGGTTGGTGTTGATGGAACAAAGGCGAATCTTCCTTTCCACGATTTCGGAGGAGCCTTTCCAGGTCTTCACGAGTAACAAAGTTTTGTTATTGTTGACTCCTTTCTGGTACATGTTAAATGATCATCTATACCTCATCATCTTCGTGTGCATTAGCTTTTGATGTTTAGGCACCATTTGCGGCTGCGCTCTTGGCTTGCTCTATTTGACGATGACGCTAACAGTTCCTTTTAAGTCTTAAGAAAGGTAAGAACTTCCTTCTGAGTGGTGGCCATGGATATTTGAGTTTCATCCAAGGTCTCTTATCGCTTCATCAAATCGTTTATGGTTGGTGACGCCTACTCTTTACCTTTGACACTTTCAGTAGTACGGAGATGAGCTTTGGTACTTTCACTGGTGGTGTTTTGAGGAATGATATCTGGAGTTCCACCACTGGTATTACCAGTATTAGTAGCGGTTGTTGAACTTGAATTGGGATTGGTTGTTGTACCTGACCTAAGATCCATAATTTTGAATAATTAAATTTTGTCACCGAGAGGTTGATCTCTGTCTGTGGTCGCCAATTGTTTGTACCTTAAAATTTCTCCCAGGAAAAACAATGTACTATTGAAGTACTTTTTAGGTTCAAGGATCAAAATGGTACAAAACGAATCCAAACAAGAAGAATGTATGTCTACGTTTTTCTTCGGTTACAGAGAGAGGAGATGGGTTGATCTTAGGGGAGGGAAGCAAAGAAAGTTGAAACAATTTGTGTGTGTGTTAAATGGTGTATAGAGGTGTAGAATAACAGAGTTTGTGAAAATAATTTTCTATCTCTTTTCTGTTATGTGTCTTGTTTTTGAAATGGGCTAAGTAGCCTATTTATAGTAATTGAGATCACACAATTTCCTTTGTAAAGTAGTGGAGGTTATAGGGAGATAGAGAGATGGAGATTGTGGTAGTAACAATCCACTTTGTCTTGGGAATTTTCTGGAAACTTCCAGATCTTTACTCCCTTACCTTTGCAACCGCTTCAACCGTCACCACTTACTTTGTTACTTCATTGTTGTAACCACCAGACAAAAACCCCATGTTTAATTCCCCTTATATAAAATAAATTTATCTCTCATAAGAGTAATTAGTGGAGTCATGGCTTCAAAACCATGAGTCTGTTGTAAGATAATGCTACTAATGAATTTTATGTCAATTTAATACAGTAATAGAGTGTTTGTAACATATTTGCATCGTGCAATTTGTGTTAACAACAATGGGCGTGTGCAAGTGTTGTACGTAATTCAGGTGATTAGTGCTAGCACAAGCGAAAGGTGGTTGGCACAGCAGCAGTAAGGCATAGGCGCGGCAGCAGCGAAGCATAGACGCAGCACGGAGGAGCGACGAAGCTAGCCTTGGCGCTAGTGCTGTTGGCTCTCAGCGCTGGAGATACCGCTAGCACTTGGCCTTGGCGCGGTAGCTAGCACTTTAGCAAAGGTTTTTACGTGGCTTTGGTCTTTGTTGTCTTTGTTAGTTTGACGCGTTCGTGCTGGGAGCGTGGCTGGGGATTATCAAGGCCTGCACTGATTGATGTCAGGGCTATTGCCTAAGTGCCCTTGGCATTGGCATTTTCTAATGTTGTGACCATGACTATGGCCTATTTAGGATTTCTCAATCTTGTGAGATTTAATTGTTATTTAGATGATATGCATCTAATTAGCATTTTCATTCAGTTATATGCATCTATTCTGAATGTTCCTGATTATGTATAACCAGTATATTCTATTTTATACAAGTAGTTTGCATGGATGCACATGAAATAACGAGGTTTCGATTGAATAAAGCTCTGAAATTCCGCTGGTGCATATATATGCCAAAGAGTTGCAGGGCTAATTTAGCCAGGAGCTGAATATCCTTTCTCGATTTTCTTGCAGAATACAAGATATGAGTAGTATTCATAATTCTGATGTTCATCAGAAATTAATGTATATTTATTTTATGCTTCTGCAGCTAGGTAAAAGCAATATTTTAAAGGGGAATATTACAATTTTCTCCAATGTCAAAAACTCACCATCAACACCCCTTAACATATAACGGAATATCGGTAATAGTTGCCATTGAAGTGACTATTTAGCCTTTAGTTCTCGTTTTGCTCATAACTTCTTCATACGACCTTGGAATGACTTCATTCTATTGACGTTGGCTTCGTTTCTTCGTGTTTTACGTGATGATGACCAGAAATTTCGGATTCGGATAAGTTACACCTGGTTTTGGGTCTTTATTCTTTTGTAGCACTTTTTTTCTTGTACAATTAAGTGTCATTTCACTTCGTTTTGATGATTCCAACTAATAAAAGATAAATGAACAAAAAAAACTTAATATACAATAATTCACAAGAAATCTAGCAAATAAGAGCATGAAATTAACACTCTAAATATGTAAAATATGCACTTATCAGGTGGTCATATTGGAACATCAAGGACGGTAATGCTTTACCTAATGTGGCAATATACAGCATGTAGATGTTTAAAACTTCTGTACCATTCATCGGATTTGTAACCGATTTGTACCATCTGTCATTTCGGTCTTTGTCACAAAAGTTGAATACTTGCATAACTATCCATCCCTTGCTCTTCATTCTTGTGTAATCCGATCCAAGGACGGTGGCATATCGAGGATTATCTAGCACACCAACTGCAACAACTAACTTTCTAGCACATCTCTCCCCAAAATAATAAACACCAATATTCCTGAGTTGACTGGAGATCAACATGCGCTGGAGTGTAAAATTTGATCGTTTGGGATACATCACAACTGACCTCTTCATAATCCTCATACGGTATCCAAATAACATTATATTTGGTTCTAAGCTGCATTTGTTATATCCACGTGTGAATATTATCTCGCTCAGTGGTGTTATGAATCCTTTCCTAGTTACTTTCATCATATTTTACTACAATTGGGAGAAAATTTTTGGTGTAGTCATAAAGTCTTGGTAGACCAATATTGGTATATGTATACCACCAAAACTAAAGTAAACAATATACAACTAGTTTAACTTGTTAAATATTTGTAACTTATATAAAGCCAAATGAATTTATTATCATATTTATCTCAAGGAGGCCCCATACACCTTCGATGCTTGACCCACCCAAGCATGCGATATCGAGACTAACATACAACTCGGCTTTATAGCGGACCCCCAATTATAATTGCCAGCCTTTTCCCTATCTCGCAACGCCTCTAGCCATCCTACTTGAGCACTACTTTTTGAGCTGGGGAAAAAACATGAACCAAGTAACCATAAAATAAAAACCTAGGAAATTTGTGTATAGTTATCAGAGTTTTGGTCATCATTATTACTATATAATTTGTTGACTATAAATTCCTTTAAAAACGGCATTAGGAATTCCACCACTCTTAGAGCCTTATGGTTGCTTGTTTCCGTAACATCAAAATACAATAGAAGTTCATCTTTATATCGGTCTTTATTCAACCAACTTTCTTGGTCATATGGAACATCCTCTCCTACACCTCAAGGTATCCCAAGTAGGAAATACAAATCTAATGGTGTTATTCCTATAAAAATATCAAAATTGTTAATTTCATATATGAATCGTATTGATTGCATAAAAATGATAAATCAAAATATATGACATACCTATTTCGAAATCTATAAAATGAAACGTGTTTGTAGAATATCACCAATATTCCACCAATATAGATACCAATTTGTTCGAATGTTTCTTCGCATTTATATGGTACAAATTCATCCAAGGAAATCTATTAAAAATAATTTTAGCACCAGGAGTAAGTTGTTCGTAAACTTTGTTAACTTTATACCAACCACCTCTTGGTTTTTGTTGCACAGTTTCTCGCTATGTTCTTCCAGACAGATGACCTTGAGACTCGGCTAATTCTTGACTGGAAAGTAGATTGGGATTGTTCTCTTCATATGAACCTTCTTGTTGAGTCGGTGGAGGTTGAATATGCCTATTCCTATGCGGTTTTCTATTTCTTGTTCGACTAATATTTTGAGATTGAGACATGGTAGTTTTGAAAAAAAAAATCAAAATATGAATTATAAAGGAGTTTTTTATGGAGAAAATATGTAGAGAAGATTCTAGAAAAAACTGATTTTTGTGTGGGTAGAGAAGTTGAACGAGTAGCCGTTTTATGGCTGTTGGGAATTCGAATATTGTCGAACCAACTTGGTACGATCGTCCCAAGTTGCCCCAATCGACTCAGGTTCAGCCGATTTTCTAATTTTTAGTTGCCAGAAAAGCAATTTGCCTATCCACTTGGTATAACAAATGGGTAGATTTGCCTATACCCAGTAGAGTTCTCTTATCAGTAAGGATTTGATTGGAAAATGGCATATGGAAATGAAAATGATCATTTATTTTTGGACAAGCATAAAAAGAAAAGTCTCACTTTTTATAGGACGGAAGGAGCATTTTAGTATGAAATATCGTTGAATTCATAACGTTTCCGCTTCCCGATTTCTGAGCAATTTTGGCGACAAGGTATATGATTCGTGTCGTGTTCGCATATCGTGTCTAATATTTTCCAGTTACAAACTCTTTAGAGTTTCTCTAATAGTGAATTTGGTTGTTTCACATGTTGCATCACATCCTGTTGATCAATTGGGTTATGGATTCCTAGATATTAAGAGTAAGAAGTTTTTTTTATCTTCAACCCTAAAATTTATTTATATCTTTTTTACATATGTTCATTGTGTATTTTTGAAATATCTTACTAGTCAAGTTCGACTAGAATGGAATGACATCCTATCGGTGAAACTTTAGAACAAGAGGTTCACCAAGAAAATGTCTTCATAAATATTTTTCACACCATCCTATGTGGTATAACACCATTAGTCTTCGAATACTAACCATTGGAGAAGCTATAAAAACAATGAGCAACGTGAAAATCGCTAACCATTGAATAGTTGATGCCGCCTTAGACAATCTCATTATTGTAGTGTAAAATTTGTGTATCTATATCGTATTCCCTTATTTAGAGGAGAGGGGATGAAAAAAAACATCTTGGATTTTTAATTATCACGTTCATCCTTCAAGAAATGTATGGATTTTTTAAATCATTTTTCAAATTTGAAGAAGCAATTCAAAGCTATCAAATTACAATGACATGCCCATTTCATCTTATAAAAATATCCCAAGTTATTACATACTTTACGAAAAAGGCCACCACTATTTATTAATATTAAGATAAAATTAATTGAGATAATTTAGTTTTTAATTCAATTTTTTATTTACTACTAACTTTATAAGAACTTAGCTGACAGTAAATAAAAGGGTTAATATTAGTTAATTACCTACTAAAACACAACGAAAAGGGGAGTGTACAAAGTACACCACCAGTTTTTAAGTTTCAAATCTAATAGATAATTGTTTGTGTATACTTTAATCAAAGATAAAACAGACTTGGAATATCCTTGGATAATCTTAATCAAGATTTCAATCCTCAAGGATGAATAACGTAGTACTTTCAATTACTTTAATCATACCAATCAAATATAATGCGGATACAAAAGGAAAGTAAGACACCCGAAATTTTGTTAACGAGGAAAACTACAAGTGCAGAAAAACCCTGACACCTTGTTCAATTAAAACACACACTGAAAGCAGTTAATCCTCTTGCATGCTATCAAAATTCAGACTAAATGTAACTGATACAGAGTTACCTCGCTTCTGTTGTATTCACACACTTGTGAAAACTCCTAATAGGACACTAACTGTCTTTAGTAGTCCTGCAGTTGCACTTGTAGATCTTCTAGCTCAACATCTGTTCTCGTTGGAAGATGTTCTTCAAATAGTTGAGAAGACTATCATTAACCTGCCTCAATAAGACAAATAATTGTGTTGTTGTTTCCTTAGGGTTTATACCTAATTGAATCTTCCTTACAAGAACAATCAACCTTAGAACTAGTATTAGTTGAATAATTAAACTAGTTAATAGTGTTTTTGTCTGAAACGAACCAGACTTACTCGTCACTTTATTTGAATTAACTACCACACGACTCTAGTGTGTTCTGGGATAAGTTGTAAGAATACAAGCTGCACTACTTATAGTGTTATGACCAAGGCTTTGATTGAAAACCAAGAAAACCAATTTCGAAAGTTCTCAGCGATATTCAATTAATATCATTTCTAAAATTAAGATATTCTTGATATTATTTGGATTCTATTAACACACAATGTTGTAATGAAATCTCAGAATATATTCCAACTAAATAAATGATAAATTCAACTAGTATGACAACTAATATTAGATAGATGCATGCCAATGTACTTAGCTAATATAGTCACTAGTTATGCGTTATACTATGGGAAATATAAACACATCAATATCAATTTCACAGATGGATTCAAGAATATATCACAAGATATTAATAAGATCTTGCCTTCAGTATCAAAGGAATAATATATTTGAGTTAAACACGTGTTCAATATTTATCAGGCATATGAACTTTAAATTCAGCTTGTTTATCATTCAAAATCTTAAAGATTAAGAATGTAAAATAGCGATTTCGAACTTTGCAAGTTAGAATCGGTCCTGGGATGGGTCCTGAAGACTTAGAAACTAATTCGAGTTAAAATAAAATTTTAACCATATCCAAGAAAAAGGTTTTTCTAACATGAATTCAAAGTCTGGATTAACCACTAGATACATATACAGATATAAGTCAATACCTATATCCACTTTCGAAAAACACATGGCTAGCATTTATTATACCATATTAAAACTGTTTGGAAACTCCATATTAAAGATTAAGAATGTAAAATACGATTAGATTTGATATACCATTCCAACGACATTACATCGACGGTGAGCTATATATATCTAACAAGTTAACTGAGGATGAAATATTTGGTCCAGTATATTATGCTAAGTACAACAATGCGTCTATTGCACTTATTTAGGGGAATTTTATCTTCCAACACATCTTCATCATCTTCCTTTAGATGAAATGGTCATTTATTTATATTTGTACCTCAACTAAGCATGGGAGTGCTAGCAGGATGCATGTCATTGTTAAATTTCCTAACAACTTTGGACATGTGCGATGGTGTTATAAATTACCACAAGATTGGTGTTCTATCGAGCTTTCATAGATTTTTTATCTTAAATTAGGATTTCAAGCAACTTGTAAAATCTCTTATTTCATCAAAAGTACATATAATGTCCACACTGATAGACACATTTTTGTGTCTTATATTGATAGTACTCAATTTTTACACCAATATTAATATTTTATATGTTTTTAGGTATATTATTGCGAAAAAGTTGGAATAAAAGTGATAAAGGCACCCCTAGGGATTGATAAAGGAACCCATGTTTTAGATAAGGCACCCACCTTCTTCTTGAATTCAAAAAGTTTATTTTGGCTGGAATATTTAGTTGTACCACAGTGTGATTTAATTAACGAGTAATTGGAGATATTCAAGGGATTAAGGCAATATTTTTTCTTTCCTAATTAGTAGGATTTGTACACAATAGAAACACGTAAAGAATCACATCTAAAAGTGGTTGTTTGCGTTAAAAAGGGAAGCAAGATTTATCGGCTGGTCTAATTTATTACAAATATTTGTAATAAGGGAGATTTTATCTCCTTAAACATTCAACAATATATTCTCGAGTCTCTTAAATGGAACAACGAGTTTGAATAAAGCAAGATCAGAAAAATCATCGAGCGAAAGAAGACGATTCCAAGAATATTCTCATTAAAGAAAAGATTTGATACGAAGATTTTTTTTGGACAAGATTTGATAGTTGGGTGTTTTATTATAAACATGAGTCTTGTAGCAGAGTTTGGGGAAGGCTGGCGAGAGCCAGAGAAGGCTCGGAATCAAAAGAAAAATATATCTACAACTTTTAGGGTTCTAACGAGATAAGAAAAAAAAAAGAATAAGAACATAGGTCGAGCTTAAACTGTTGCTGAAAATCGTGGCCAATTCACTTGCTACAACGGCAGCTTTCCAACACTTCCAGCGACAGTTCTGAGTTTAATGCACATGAAGACAGTGCTTCATTCAACTCTCTTAAAATATGTCGTTAATTCGACAGAAAATAAAAGTGAACTGTAAGCATTTCTTATTTAATAAATTCAAATGTTTAATCAATTTCTTCTATTCTTTTTTTTCCATGAGTAGCTAAAATCCTCATCTAGGATTTAAGAGGAATTCCTACTATGATTGCTAGTATGTTGTGATCAGTTTTATATAACAATTCTCTTAGTCTTTTTTTTTTGTTTAATCGCGATAAAAATTTCTTCATGTATCCTAATGCTTAATTTAATATGTTACATTTTCTTTTTCAGAGATTAGCATCTAGTGAAGAAACTTATTAACATTTTGAGAAATATCAACTGATTAAAATTTTAATTTTCCAAGACATAATTACTTTGTCTGAAATCTTCTTGTGTAATATTTTGAGAAAATTATAGTGAATGGTTGCAAACATTTGGTATGCATAGTAGTGATGGAATCTTGAATCCTAGGTTCTCTTTTATTTTCTGTGTTTTAGAATTGTAGAAAAACAATCACCATTTCAATCAATTTATTATTAGCACTTTAATTAATTAAAAACTAGAATTTATAATTCTAAAAATCCCCGTGGAACTAATTGTATATGTATACTTTCTAATCAACGGTTGTACACTTACGGAAATTTAAATAAAAATTTCATCACATACCATCGACATAGATAGCTACAATTTCAAATCAGGAACTTGCTTGTGAATGCGCAATGAATAGCCAGAGTATGAGCTACCTCAATATATGACCGAGGTTGAAAAGAAAAAATACAGACAGCTAAAAGATAAGAGAAAAACTGAATATCCTTAAATATAGCATCTGTTCTTTGATCACAATCAAAAAATCCTGCAGAAAATTGGTCGATCAGGTTCTTTGCGGCACTTTCAACAATAACATGCGCGAGTAGCTCTATTGCTTTCTTGAGTACTGCCCACGTAGCTCTA
The DNA here is from genome assembly GCA_023531435.1 of Papaver californicum. NCBI lineage: Eukaryota > Viridiplantae > Streptophyta > Magnoliopsida > Ranunculales > Papaveraceae > Papaver > Papaver californicum. The sequence continues at coordinate 2,153,973 of JAJJMC010027962.1, read as the reverse complement.
GCCTCAGACTCTTCAACTGACTCAACTTCAAAAGTGATTAAAGCACAAAAAGAAACTTTATTCAAGTAATCCTCATCACATACACTGCTTCATTGTTCATAGAAAATTCATCAAAGGCACCAATAGTGTTACATTTAATCCAACCAAAAAGTGGGGGCATCCACTTGTCAAGACTACTGATACAAACAGTTGAGGGATCTAAAGGTTTAATTTAGAAGATAAAAGCATGGCTTTGGCTCTACCCAAAACAATAGAGTGTTGTTCTTTCATATCATTAAAGACCAGGTTATTTCTATTACTCCAAATGGACAAAAGAATGGTGGCAAAGAGACTATGAAGATCCTCAGGCAGTCTAGAGTTAGGATCAACAAGCCAAAAGAAAAACCAATCATGCAAAGAGCTATCAAGAAAAGCATAAGTATTAACACAAGGGGTAGATAAAAACCAGACATGACTAGCAAAGAGGAAGAGAACCAAGGCATGCATAATAGACTCATGAGTGGCAGCACAGCGAGAACAAGCCACATCAACCATATGCATTCTAGTTTGCAAGATAGTTCTAGCAGGGGGGGCATTCTTGGCAACCTTCCAAATGAAAATTTGCACACGATGTGGAATTCCAAGTTTCTAAATGCACTTTCAAAGAATGTTATTTGGAGAGGATCTAACTCCTTTGAGGGCCAAATATGCAGATTTGTATGTAAATCTTTCATTCTTAGAAATTCTCAAGCCCTCATATCAGGAGTGCATAACTGGCTTAAGGGAATAAAAACAATCTTATTAGCAGAAGCATTGTCAAAATGAGAGTATTTAATCTGATAACATTCCAGATTCTAGTATCATGATTTATAAAATTGGAAACCTTGGCACTAAGATCCTGAGGGACCATAGGATTAGGCTTGGCAGAACCCAAGCCCAGTATCCATTTATCGCACCGGGGGTCAATAAACTTACCATCCCCAACAATCCAAGAGATAAAAGGTTTGATAAGTTCTTTAATAGTATGCAAACACCTTCAGGTCCATGAACAATTACTAAGGCATTTTGCATTAAGAAAGTCATTCTTAGGGAAGATCTAGCTTTCAAGATGGTATCTAAGAGACAATCAGGATTCTTAATCAGTTTCCAAGTATATTTAGCAAGCATAGCCAGATTGTTCAACTTAGCTAGCTTTCCTAAAACCCAGACCACCTTCAGTTTTAGGGGAGCATAAGGTATCCCATCCCAACAAATGCAATTTCCTATCATGAGGTTTAGAGTTTCTCCCCATCAGAACTGGCAAAGATGAGTGTTTATTTTTCTACAAAGGTATTTAGGAATTAAAAAAGCTTCCATCTGATATAAAGGAATAGCATGACCAACATATTTCACCAAAGAGGTTCTTGCAGCTTGAGAGAGGAGTTTATGATACCAGAAGGAGATCCTGGCATCCACATATTGAAGAATACCCATATGAGTTTGGACCTTGGAAGTTTTAAAAGTTATAGGAGTTCCTAGATATTTCTCACTCAAGTCCCTAATATGAATATTAAGAATAGAGGAAAAATGGTTCATCAAAGTTTCAGGGACTTTTGGGATAAACAAAATACCATATTTATCAAATTTATCTCCTGACCTGAAGCAAGACAATATTTATGCAAATAATCTTTTATGTTTTGAAAGTTCTGAGCAGTAACTCTGGAAAACAAAAGAGAGTCATCAACAAACAAAAGACGAGTAACAGCAGGGGCATTCTTGCAAACCCTGATTCCATCAATAAGACCTTACCCAGTGAGAGAATCAGTATAGGCAGATAAGGTTTCAGAGCAAATGATATAGAGGTAAGGGGATAGGGGGTATCCCTGTCGAAGGCCTCTTTCTGGTTTAATAAGGCCAGTTGGGACACCTTTTAAAAGGACAGAATAAGACACATAAGAAAGACATTGATGGATAAGATTGATCCAATGCTCAGAGAGACCCATTTTAGAAAGAACTTTGACAAGAAAGACCACTCTAGTTTATCATCAGCTTTAGACATTTCAAGTTTTATAGTTGTTGTACCTTCTTTTCCCTTATGATGGTTAACAAAAATAACCTCATGAGCAAGAAGGATGTTATCAGATATACTTCTTTTAGGGACGAAAGCACTTTGGTTTTAAAAAATAAGATTATCCATGAATGGTTTCAATATATTAGTCAAGGTCTTAGACACAATCTTGTAAATAAAATTACAAAGACCTATGAGTCTATACTGGTAGACCAATTCTGCTAAGGGTACTTTTGGGATAAGGGTTATATTAGTGTGATTAAACACTTTAACAATGTGGCCAGTTCTAAAGCAGGTTTGTGTCATATCAATAACAGCATCACCTGCAATATCTTAATGTTTCTGGTAAAAAAGACCAGTAAAACCATCAGAGCCTGGAGCCTTGGAACCTCCCATTTGAAAGACAACATTTTTTATTTCCCCAGTAGTCAACGGAGTATTGAGGTGTTGATTATCATTGTCAGGGAATTTGAAAGAGGGGATTGCAGGATTTCATCCTGGAACTGCTGGGGATGGGAGGAATAATTACCTTTAAAATAATCAACAAAAGAGTTACCTATACTTTCTCTATCAGATAGAATAGAACCAACATAGTCTTTAATTCAGCTAATAGCATTTCTTTTCCTCCTAAAAAGAGTGAGTATATGAAAATAAGGAGTATTTCGATTCCCTTTCATTAGCCAAATATAATTCCTCAAGATTATACAGATAAGCATCCTAGCTTTGAGATGAGAAATAGAGATGGAATTTGTTGGATTGGAAGTTTGGGTTTGGGCCAGATCATCTCTAGTGGTAGATATATTAGTTTGAATATTACCAAAGAGAACTTGTTCTAATCCCTTAATCCCTTTTTCGTACTCATGAGTTTGGCTCTTAACTTATAGGCTGGAGATCCAACACCTTTAACAGGCCAGGAGTTGGCTATAATGTCTTTACATGTTGGGTCTTTAATCCACATAGCTATGAAATGAAATGGTTTGGGCATGCTAATGTCTTCAAAATTAAAACCAATATGCATCGGACAATGATCAGAAGAGTCTCTAGGCAGATTGTTAACACAAAATTTAGGGAAAAGAGATTCAACAGCTTGGTTAATGAGACATCTATCGTCTCTCAAGAATAAGATTAGGACCATATTGCATAATGGACCAAGTGAATCTAGGACCAGAAAACCCAAGATCATTCAAAGCAAACACATCACAAAAATTCCTAAGATTATAAACATCGTCATCATTAACCTCTAAGCCACCATTTTTATCTTCAGGATACAAAGGAGCATTAAAGTCTTCTACAAAAAAAATGGGTTCACCAGGAGGGGTAGGAACTAAATTACACTGGTCGGTGCAAAAAACTTGCCTAAGACTATTATTGGGTTCACCATAGATGAAATGAATGTGAAAGAGTTTTGAATGTATAATATCCTTAATCGTGACATGGATACCCCTAGAGTTGGAGGATAAAATGTTTAAATCAATTTATTTTTTCCAAGCTAGAACTAAACCACCCACAACTATGAGACTGATGTTGTTTCCATGCTATAGCTATTTGTTGCAATTTAAACAATTATGTGCTGAAATCCTTCCAGAAATAATAATGAGTTGCAAACTTATAGGTTTGAACGGTTGACACTGGCGTACACAAAATATTTTAGGAAAAGTGTAATATCAGGTTATAGTATGTTTCATTTGTACAGTAGTTTTTGGTTGATTCTTGACAACGTATGGTAACCTGCAGGACCCCTGACTTATTACTTCTTGATGAGCCTATTAATCACCTTGATCTTGACACAATTGAGTGGATTGAAGGGTATCTTAACAAGAAAGATGTCCCCATGGTGATAATATCTCACGATTGAGCTTTCCTCTATCAACTCTGCACAAAAAATTTCGAAACAGATATGGGTGTATCCAGGACATTTGAGGGGAATCATTCTCAATATATTATCGCAAAGGAAGCAGCAGATATGGGTGTATCCAGGACATTTGAGGGGAATTATTCTCAATATATTCTCGCAAAGGAAGCATGGATAGAAGCACAACATGCTGCATGGGAGAAGCAGCAGTCAGCAGAAGCAAATTGACCACACAAAGGACATCATATATAGATTGGGTGCAGGAGCTAATGCGGATCGTGCGTCAACTGCAGAAAAGGTATTGATTCTTCAATTTGATTATTAAGGAGTTAAAATTTAGTTCTGATATTCTCTTTATATGAATGTCAACTACCCATTTGGAAAACGTGATAGATGATTTGTTATGCAGTGCTTGAAATAAGATATGCTATCCTTTAGTAGTTCTCAGAAGTTGCACAGACATAGGCTTAATTCTCGAAGTTTAGTAAAGAACTCCAATTATTATAGTTTGCAACCCTTTCATTTTGAAATGGGTGCTAGTTCTATTCAGCAGTGCTAAATCTTGATAACTGTCATTTTCTTACTCTCCCTCAGAGTACTGGCATAACAGTGTACTGAAGTATGTCTCTACTAAACATAATTTTGTAGCTTGATACCAAGAAGTACTTGTTTGTTTAAAAGTATCGCATGGAATCCAAGATAATATACCATGTGAATATTTTTCTGTCTCCTCTTTGCCACACTCTTCCAACTTCCTACAACTACACCCATGACCTTCTTTGCTAGGTAAACTTCTCTAATATTCATTTACTTTGTACTGTTATCAAATTATGTATCAATTTCTGAAGTTCTTCCGTTTTATCAACAGAATCTGGAAAAGCTTCAAGAAGAGGAACAAATCGAGAAGCCTTTTCAACGCAAACAAATGAAGATCAGGTTTCCTGAGCGTGGCAGAAGTGGACAAGAAGTCGTGGCAGTTAAGAGTCTGCAGTTTGGCTTTGAGGAAAAGGTGTGGATTCTTAATTCTTCATTAACATGATAGATTGATTTCTATAGCACATATTTGGACCAGTAAAATACATATCCATACTGTTTAAACTGATGCATTACAGAATAAAAGTTAAAGAAAAAACCCCTGGAGGAATAACTTTGTACTGGCCCTATATAGATACTCGGCTCATACTGTAGTCTCCATATTCCAGTTATCTTTCTCTTAATTCCTTACATGTATTTGTATATCAGATGCTGTTTGATAGGGCCAATCTTACCATTCAGAGGGGGGAGAAGGTTGCAATCTTGGCCCCAGTGGATGTGGAATGAGTATATTGCTTATACTAATAATGGGTTTGGAGAAGCCAGAGGGAGGTGAAGTTGAGATTGGCGAGCATAATATTCTCCCCAATTATTTCGAGCAGAATCAGGTTTGTGGGATTACTGTTCAACAGTTGTGAGCTAATTTTCGTTGCCCTTACCTTTTGGGATCTTTCGTTCCTCTAAAAGATGAGATTCATGTCTATTTCAGGCTGAAGCACTTGATTTAGACAAGACAGTACTCGAGACTGTAGAAGAAGCTGCCAGAGGATTGGAGACTTGATGATATGAAGGGACTTCTTGGTCGCTGTAATTTCAAGTCCGACATGCTTGATAGGAAGGTCTCCCTCCTGAGTGGGGGTGAGAAGGTAAATCATCTTGCAGTTCTTAGATGCATATATACATTAATTCTTTCTTGCTAAGTGGGCTCAGGAGGAGTATGTTATGATCATTATTCGTTTATCTCATTGTGAATATTTATCTCTATCATGTCTTACGTAGGCACGTCTTGCCTTTTGCAAGTTCATGGTAAAGCCCTCAACTTTGTTAGTCTTGGATGAGCCGACCAACCATTTGGATATAACATCCACGGAGATGCTAGAGGTAAATAAATATTTTCATTTTGACTTCTTTTTTATGAGGGTATTAAATCCTTAACAACGTGTTTAAATAATGTGGAAGGAATATCGGATTATGATGGAACGAGAAACACTGAAACACAATTCTTTGATAAGTACTAAAACAGACATCTGAAACAGACGGCATCGTTGCACGATCAACATGTAAGTTGCGGGAAAACATGGCATATTGTACGAAACAAATATCTTTGTTGCATGACTGGCACACAAGTTGTGGAAAAGCCTAACACAGTGAATAAAACTGACAGACATTAATGCATGATGGACACGTCTCAGTTGAACATGTTGCGGAACAAAAGAAACTAAAGCATGACAAGTCACTTTCAATAGCCACGTATTAGCAGAATTCAGAATGGCCACATGTCAGACATGCCATAATTTTAATAAGACCGCAGCGTTCATCCAAATCCAAAAACAACAACTTGAGTACAAATCCGCAGAATAGGTGCGGGATACCAAGCGAGAAACTAAGAGAAATACGAAGTACGCAAATCAAGTCTTGCGGGAAATACAAATAAGTCTTGCGGGATGCGCTTCGTTCCAAAATTTAGATAAGAACTAATAGGTAGAAAGTTAGATTTGAGGGATCCATAATATTTGCTATAAATACCAAACTCAAAACAGAAAGAAGGGACTGGAAAAATTTGGGAAAATTGGACAAAAGGAATAGGATCATAGCAAAGAGTTTAAGTATGGATATTGTGTTAATTATAATCTTAGTTCAATAATTCTTTGACAAATTTTACTTGATGCAAATTGTATTTATCCTTTTGTAACATACAATCATGAATAAAAATGATCCAAATCCTTTATCACTCGTGGATGTAGACAATTCGTTGTCGAACCACGTTAAATCATTGTGTTGATTCATGTTTCAATTTTTTGTTCTAATTGATAACATGTTTCGTTTTCATTTTATGAGATTTGATCTGACTATGTTTCTGGCTCTGATGGTTGTGATCCAAAGATTTAGATTTTTGGTAGTCACATTTCTCGTAACAAACCTGAAGCCCAAATATTTCCATTTTGACTTCCTTCTCATTGCAAACATGTGCTATCCATTAAGTTCCGATTTACTGTTATTTAACCATAAAAAAGGATCCCTTTTGTTTTGACAGGAGGTAATATCGGAGTACAAGGGTACTGTTATCACTGTTTCTTATGATCGATACTTCATAAAGCAAATAGTGAACAGAGTAGTGGAGGTCAAAGACCGCAACTTGCAGGACTATGCAGGCGACTACAATGTAAGTCTTGTTGGATGCAAGTTAATTAAGCACTCTACCTTTAATAATTCATTATATTAATGCCTATTAATGTCAATACGGTAGATGCGTGTGCCAGAAATTACAGAAGTCATTCTCAGATGTAATCATAATCCTGTTACTAGTACTACTAGATTTATGCCCATGCTACATACCGGATATATTTAACTTTTCATCACAGTTACTTTTAATTTTTGATTTGATGTACGGTGCTTCGTTCCGCCCTGTCCCATCGTGATGTATTAAATCTTGATTGTATTAAATCCGTTTTCAGTTAGGTTTATACCTTTCTTTTTAGTCATGAATTTTAAATATGGTAGGTTCACGACTTTAGAATCGAAATACTAATGAATTCCAAATTGAATTTGGTTTTGATGTTACATTGTAAAACAGTGTTTCCCTTTTTATTGTTTTTTCCTCTAATATTTTAAAACCAGTTATACGTTGTCAAATGTCCTCATCATAACTCTCGTTTTAAAAAAGCTTTATCTTGGCCAATAGAAAACGAGGATTTCCTCACCGTTCAACGAGGGAGCTTCTTTTATCTAGGCCTTTAAATCTTTAGATTAGTTAGTCTATCAATGTGGGAGAGTCTTCATTCACATGGCATGCACAAGTGGAGAAGCTAGTACGAATTGTCAATACTTTAGTTGATGAATTTTGAGTATTTTGTTCTTTTTATCCGTTATTTATGAACCAAAAAGATTGGCTATTTAGGGTGTTTCTAATTTTTGCAGTGTTATTTGGAGAAAAACCTTGATTAGGGCTGCACATGGGTCGGTCGGTTCAGATTTCACCTAAAACCATCGACCGACCCGCTAGTCTTCGGTTTTTAAAATTTCAAACCAACCTCGCCCGACCAATATTCGGTTCGGGTTTTAACCCGTCTGCCACGGGTCGGTTGGGTTCGGGTTTTAACCCGTGTTAACCCGAAATTACTAAAGACATATATGTTATATTTTCATCTGTGATCACATTGATCTAACATATGAATTTTGTTATGAATTATCTCTTAATTATGTTGGTGAAGATCTATTATTACGTTAGCGTCATATATGCTTCCTAAAACCAACACATAATTTGCACAAGAGTGTGCATTATTTTTATTCTCCTTATGGAACTAATATCTATACACTCTCACACTATATACCAACCCACTATCGGTTTTAGCATCAAACCATAAACCGAACCATCTATATCGGATTTTTATATTTATAACCATATACCTACTCGTTATGGACGGGTTCAATTTAAAAACCCGTAATTTTATCGGGTATGGGTGGATTTGGATTGATGGGTCGGTTCTTGGGCAGCTCTAACCTTGATGCTAGGGATAAGGCGCTTGAACGAGAAGCGGAGCTTGACGAGAAGGCCCCTTAAGTAAAAGCCAAGTCTAAAATAAAATGTCTTCTTGTGAACCAGGGTTAAAGTGAGCAGAGACTATCATTACAATTACTGTCATTATCAGATTTGATTATTTGCTGGTCTAAGGCGTCATTCGCAGATGCACCTGTAGGTGATACCAAAACAGGAGAGGAAACATTTAAGACAAAATGCGCTCAATGTCATACCGTTGAGAAAGGCGCTGGTCGCAAACAAGGTAATTGTATCTGAATTATACTGCAAATTGGTCTGTAATTCTTTATTAGCATTTGATTTCGAGGTTATGCATATTTTTGGAATTTTGTCTTCGATTTGTAGATAAATTGATAAGAATCATACAAGATCTTAAGTAGTTAGGTTTTTTATATACTAATTCTTAAAAATGATTATTCAATTTTGCAATGTGTTTCGTGAATTTCACCTGTTTTAGATCATATGATAGAGTAGCTCCTTGTGATACGAAAGAATAGAAGATACAACAATATGTTGCCATGTCATTTATAGGCCAATTTTGGATCATAATGAAATTTCTACTAATTTCTGTCTAATTAGGCTGTTCAGTTCGATGCTTATCATACCATCTTCATATTACACAGGCCATAGCCTTGTTGAACATGTTACTGAACAGGTATTTCACATTACCCCTTGTGGTTTAAGATTATGTTCATGGACTGGAGGTGGAGGGAACACTAGTGTTAACCACTACAGTGTTATGTAATAATCTGTCTTTGCCAATTGTTATTTGCCACATTTTGTTGTTTTTTATTTTTTTATGTGGTGGAATATTGTCATACACGGGGAACAGGTTTGTTTGTTCTTCCTGAGCATTTTTTTTATGGTTATCTGTTTAGCTACTTGAGCCATCGGTCAATAAATTTCATGAAACTTGCGTAGTTTTCCATGTTTCCTTCACCACTTGGTAGTTGCCAAACATGTTCAAGCAATGAGTTTTGAGTTTGGTGATTGTTTGTACAAGGGCCTAACTTGAATGGGCAATAGGGTGCGAGTCCTGGTTACTCATACTCTGCTGCAAACAAGAACATGGCTGTGATATGGGAGGAGCCGACTTTGTATGATTATCTGTTAAGCCCAAAGAAGGTAAGCGACTAAGCATTAATTCAAGTGTATCAAGTTGTACATGATATTGTTGCGAACTAGTGATAAAAGCAGTATCTGTTTACATTGGTTTAAAGAGAGGAGTAGAAAGAGCTGGTTCGACACCTAGGGGGATTCGACTGTAAAAAAGTCGCACACACCTACATATCTTTCTGGGATGGTAAACTTTAAGTTTTAAAAATAAATCTAGTGATTTTATGTACTTGACCAAAAAACATTTTTACGGAAGGAAAGAAAGAAAGATTGATTTACAGTGACCTGGCCCCTACTATCTTATCGTGAACACAGCCAGAAATTTGACCCAAAGACAGAGATTCATGATTGAAATTGCATCTAGCTGACAAACTGAAATTGCCTATACTTCTATCTGCAGTACATTCCTGGAACCAAGATGGTTTTTCCTGGTCTGAAGAAGCCACAAGAACGGGCTTTTCGGATCTCATTGCATACCTGAAGACTTCAACTGCATCATAGAAAACCGTATCTCATTCTTTTCAGTCCTCTAATAATAAGTTCTAACTAGTCAAGCTTTTCCAGATTAAAGCTGGTTAAGCAATTATCTTTACATTGTTGTACTTTTTGCGGTTCATAACTTCATAGAGTTTTGCTAATGGCATTGATAATCGCACAATTATGCAGTTTTTGTGGATCATGCTTGTATTTTTGTTTTGTTGTATCTAACTTATTGTAACAGCAAAAAATACCCAATTCGCTTGATTTTTGGGTACTGTTTACATGAAACTGTACCAGCAAGTAGCATCTCTTTTTAGAGCAATATTTCAAGTTCACAATGTCTTCTACAAAAACAGCAACTTCCTTGTGAGGAAATGATCTTTATTCCACTGTATCCAACGGAATGCAGAAAGAAGCTTAACTTCATTGTAGTTTTTCTTACACCTGCGGACAGATTTGTGGGTCTTTCAATTCTCACCTCTCATGTGGGCGTGGCAATTATTTAGCCAGGCCTGGGCCCTCAGTTGCCAACAGGCATGTAGTTTTTAGATTTTCAAGAAATTTTTGGAGAAATAATTTAAAAATCAATGTTTCTGGCTGGTCATCAGATCAAAACTGTACTTATTGTTACGGTTAAATAGCTCCAAAAAAGTATTGAAATTCAGAAAGTCTAAGCTACAAATATTGTAAAATCCAGCTTCAACAACATTTAGGGCTAAACAGAATGAGGCAAACAAAGACAGTGCAGCTATTGCAACTAGAGCTGCATAAGAACCGATCCATCAATCCGAATCCGTCCGTACCTGATAAAATAATGGGTTTTGCACCCGATAAAATCATGGTTTTTAAACTAAACCCGCTGCAACGGATTGGTATATGGTTATAAATCTAAAAACTCGATTTAGATGGTTCGGTTTATAGTTTAATGCTAAAACCGATCGAACCCGCCCGTAAAAACCGATAGTGGTTGGTATATAGTTTGAGAGTGTATAGTTATTAGTTCCATAAGGAGAATAAGAATGGTGCATGCTCTTATGCAAATTATATGTTGGTTTTAGGAAGCATATATGACGTTGACGTAACAATAGATCTTCACCAACATAATTAAAAGATAATTCATAACAAATTTAGATGTTAGATCAATATGATCACAGATGAAAATATAAAATATGTGTTTCTAGTATTTTCGGGTTAAAACGGGTTAAAACCCAAACTGAATATAGATCGGACGAATTGGTTCAAAATTTTAAAAACCAAGGGCTAGCGGGTCGGTCGATGTTTTTAAGTAAAATCCAAACCCTGGACCCTGAAACCCGAACCAACTGACACATGTGAAGCCCTAACTGCAACATTAGATTACATTATTACAGTTAACGGTAAGTAAAAATCTTCGGAAAAAAGCATTAGGCAGAACTAACTGATCCCCAAATTGAATCAGGATCACAAGTCAGAAAGTTAATACCTTCTACAATCTCATTAATTTCCATGTAAACCCTAACCCACAATTACATGAAACAGATTTAACAGAAGATGTTCATTTTTTTTATGTAAGTTGAAAAATTTACATGGATTTTTCCTAAATTACAAAAATAAAATAAAATTCAGAACAACAACAATAAAAACTAAAATGAAAAATCCCTTTATCAACCATTTTCTGCAGTTGTTCTAACTAAAACAACATACCCAACAACAGCACATACAGCAGCAACAATGTTGCCTTCTTTAAGCAGAATCTTGATTGCAAATCCAGTAATATCAGCTGTAATTTTTCTCCCTTCAATAACAAGAGCTTTTCTGGGTTTTCCACAAAAGGTAAGAAGCACCAACACAGTGATCCAAGTTACAACCATAGCTGGTATTGCAACAGCAAGAGCAGCTATCATTGATAGAACTCCAAATACAACACCTAATAAAACAGAAGCATAAAGAGCTGGCCATCCACTAGATTTAGCTGAAGAAGTATTCGAATTATACCAGAATAAGATTTTGTGAAGGAAATTCCATGAAGAACATAAAACAAGACCATAGACTAAAACAAAAAGAAAAACCCATGTTCTTCTTTTACTCATCAATCTAATTAACAAACTGGGTTTATTCAAATTTGGGTTGTTTTCTTTTTCAATTTCATCTGCCATTGGAGTAGAAGAGAAGATAAGACTTGTTTTTCTTGGGTTTTTCAAAATTTCCCTGTTGCTTTGGATTCTGATGATAACAGGTTTTTCTTCTTCTTCTTCTATTTTGTTTTTCTTTTCACCCCAAAAGAGTCCTTGTCTTTCTTTTTAATGACAATTAAGTTCTTCAAGGTACCGTGTGTCCTCCTTTTGCTTTTAGGTGGTTTCCTCTAACTCTTATTATTAGAATTCCACGAGCTGCAAGAAGTCTTTATAGTCTTCTTGACAAGTATTAGAAGAATGTGAGAGAATAGGTGGTCATTACAATCATCTCTTGCTTTCTTCTTTCATTTCACTGTTTTAAGTTTTTATTCTGTCGTGAAGCTGTGCCCATTTTTCCTTTTGTGTGTGTGAAGTATGCATTAAAGTTGAAGCCCGAAAGTAGTTTAAGATTCCTAAACTTTTAACTACAAGCATGGTCCATTTTGGTTTGATCATTTTCCACTACCTATTACTTTAATAGCAAGGTATTGAATCTGGACTGCCACTGTCTGTCCCATGTTGGTAAGTTGGTACGGTGGTAGTTTAGCTTGAAAGAAAGTTAAAAAAAAACATAGAACAATGTCCGCGATACAGTGGTAAAAGGTTTAAAAAAAAAAAAAAATTGAAGTAGATAAGTGGTGAAGTTATTGGTTGATCTTATCAAGAATCAAAGTTCGAAGCTCGTAAAGCACTAGCACAAGGGGTCATGGATTGCAACATTATGCCGATGAAATAAGTCTTCCCTCGACTAATCGAACGCCACGGACTGCCGTATAAGTTCCTGTAATGATCTCGAATTATTTTTTATCATTAGAGACTAACAACATAATTTTAAGGCAATCCTACTCCTACAGCTACTTCAGCCTTCCATTCGTTTGTGGGCGTTGACGAGGCGTGTATAGTCACAGTTCCACGTGCAGCAATAGTTTTTACCAGATTCCAATGTCGGCCCAACTGGCTTATTGTGGAAGCCCAACTAGTTTATTGTGGATGTATATTTTATTGAGTTTATTGTGGAAGTCCAGTTGACTTATCGTGGAAGCCTACTTTTGCTGAGTTTATTGTGAAAGTCCAACTGGCTTATTGTGGAAGCTTATTTTACTAAGCTTATCGTGGAAGCCCAGCTGACTTATTGTAGAAGCCTATTTTACTTAGCTTATTGTGGAAGCCTATTTTAGATAAACATAAATCCCGATAAGATAAATAAGAATCTTCCAGCATAGATTAGAATCCTGGGGAGATAGATATGAATCTTCTTGGATAGACCCAATCCCCAGAAGATAAATAAGAATCTTCCAGGATAGACTAGATTTTTGAGGGATAGATATGAATCTTCTGAGATATACCCAAATCCCGAGAAGATAAATAACAATCATCCAGAATAGACTAGAATCCTGAAGGGATAGATATGAATCTTCTGGGATAGACCCAAATCCCGAGAAGATAAATAAGAATCTTCCAGGATATACTAGAATCCTAAGAAGATAGATATGAATCTTCTGGGATAGATACAAATATTAAAGGATATGTACAAATCCAGGTGGTTATTTACGATAACTACAAATCTAGGTGGTTATTTGAGATAACTACAACTAGATTTGGTTTCTGCCTATAAATAGGGGCTAAAATCCAACTCAAGAGAAATATAATTTCTACCCACTTTCACCACATTGCATCTGCTTAGAGCTCTCTATGCTTTCTAACTCAGAGAAAAACCATTGTAATACTTATATCAATAAAACTTTTATCCCCAAGAGGATTCATCCGTGGACGTAGGCACAACTTGTCGAACCACATTAAATTCGTGTCTCCATTTTTATTTTTAATGTTCTTATCTTATTTCATCATCATCATCATCATCGTCATCATAATCAAATAATTAAACAACGGTTGTGATTTAATTCATCTACACATATCTCGACGAGTGTTGGGGTGATTAATTTTGCACTAACATTTTGGCGCCGACTAAGGGGACTACGAGCAAAAAGATCGTTTTCCCCCAGTGAGAGAAGTTATTTTCCAGAAACGTTGCAGAAAAAAGTTACAGAAAAGCTCCAGAAACGTTGCAGAAAAAAGTTGTAGAAAAGCTTCAGAACTGTTTCGGAAACGTTGCAGAAAGCGTCATGAAAACAGCTGCAGCAAACGTCGTGAAAATAGCAGTAGAAATCGTCAGGAAAACAGCTACAGAAAACGTCGCGAAAGTAGTTACAGAAATCATTGCGACAACAGTAACAGAAATAAACGTTGCAAAAAACTTTCTCTTCTTCCAACCGAGTCAACCAGCCCCAGTTAATCATCTTACGACACGTGTCACCGGACTAACAAGGTCCATCCGACCCAACATAGACTGAACCGGTCTAACCCAGTCAGCTCTGACGCAGCAGCCAACACGCTGACATGTGACCACCCAGTCAAATGCCACATCATCAGACACATTAGCAAAGTGTGCCACGCCATCATGTCAAATCATCATGTCATCTTCTAGCAGCTACCACGTCAGCAACGTAACATCATCATATCAAGTTACCACGTCAGCCTTTATGTCCAGTCACGGCCACGTCAGCAATGACTCATTGCCATATCATCATCTATCAGTTGCCACATCAGCAATCTTGTCCATTCACCACGCTAGCGTTCCAATCAGCTAAGACCGATCTGACTCATTATTTTGTTTCTTCGACATCTTTTTCGTTTCAAGTCCGAACTGAGTGATTTTTGGCTCGTTGCGACCGTCTTTCAATTCCCTACAACATGGAGACAAAATATTCTATATTCGAAAAAGTATTATTTGTACTTGGAGCAGCAACATAATGCTAGCATAAAGCCTTGTCACAGTCGCGGGCACACCACATTCAACTCAAGCCTCGACTACACGAGCATCATACATCCAGTACTTTGCACGAAGCGTCGCATAATATGCAAGAAAAGTCAACACGTTTCAAAAAAGGTCGGACAACAGGGGGCGTCCTTTTCAATATCATTACAAGTAATGGGGGAGGCTAGGGTTGAAGAAACGACCAACACTCGATAAGGTAATTCCTCAATGACTGCTATTTTACAAATCTAGTTATAGTCAACAAACACCTTGGTGTTAGACAGAATTGAGAACACTTTTTGCAAGTATTTATTAGGGAAATACTTGTAAGGTTTTTCTAAAAAGAGAAAGACAGAAACAATTACAATGGAACAATACCTTTCTTATGCGACTTGAGAGGTAGAGAAGTGATTGTTTCCTGAGGCATATTAAGGAAGCAGTAAGGAACATTATGAAGGAAGGAGTCAGGCACTTAGGTCTTTATCTCAAGGATACTTCTGGCCTCGTATGACAGTGACGCAAAAGGATATGCAAGAAAATAATTGGCTTGTCAGCTTTATGGCCCTTTTTTAAAGAGTTCAACAAATGAACTACATCCGGTTACGAGGCATGATCAATAATCAAATAGGGATCGGATATTATAGGTCCATCTCCCGCTGCACCTAGGGGCGTCAAGTATTTGTTAGCTGCAACCAACCACTTCACCAAAATGGATAGATGGACCCATAAGTGGAGACGCGTATTCGATAGAGAACTTCAACGGCACCATGCCTTCAATCTGAAAAGGTTTTTTTATTATTATAATATTAGTTTCTCATTAATAAAGATGTTATCCCTCAAACATTTGTTTTTACAACAAATGTGTACTTATTCAAGTAAAGGAGCAACGGTTATCAATGTGCCTAAAGAAGTGTTGGAGCGAAAGGGCTATCAATGTGCCTAGTCAGATACAAGAAAAACCTGCACTCAGGGTAGGTAAGTCTTCGATGTTGCTACTATTTATTTAGCTGGACACCAGATTCTCATATATGCAAGTAAAGTAGAAGAGATTCTTAGAACACATTCTTATTAAAGAAGAAAACCAAGAAATGGAATGTCTTTCTGGTAAAGAGAAAAAAGGACAAGTCCAAGAAATATCTTTCAAAGAGAAAAACTAGTCAAATAGTTCCAACAATGTCTTGTGGGAATTGCTAGCTAAGAAATAAAAGTTCTAAGAAGGAGAACATCTACGGAAGTCTACTAAGGATCCGAGTCCAAGAGATATAGTGCTAAACCTAAGAGGGACACATCACCAAGAAAAGGGTGCATCTATAAGAAAAGAGAAACCAAGCCTAATCATCCTGGGGAGGGTCCTCTTCAGGATCATAATTAGGATCATATGGCTCGTCATCACTAGTGGAATCATCAGGATGACCCCAATATCCATGAGCACGAGCACCGTCGTGCTGGCCCCGTATGACAGCCACATTGATAACATCGACATTTCTATTCTGGAGTATCTCTAGTTGATTTCTGAGCCTTACGATTTCATCTTGGTAATTACTCAATGCAAGTGTTCGAATCCTTTTCCGTTTGACTGCGAATTCACTATGAAGTTCTCCAACTCGACGAAGAACGGAAAGCCCCTATAAGATAGTAAAGATATAATTTTGGTGAAAAAGAGAAAAAAGATAATGAAATACAAATACTTTTGTATGCTTGTATGTGTACGTACCGCGAAGTGCAGTTGCATAGCCCGGTCGATAGCTTGCGGGACATCGCTCATGAAATCATAGAAGTGAATGTCGTCGGGCAGCATACCCGAGGTGACCATCTCACGTGCAACAGCAGGATCTCTCATAGCAGAATCACCATAAGTAACAACAACAACACTTGGCTTGCACATGGTAGGCAAAAAAGGATCATCATTTGTCAACACGCGAGACGGCGTTGGCATGCGAGGTGGAGTGGCCGGAGTATACTCAGGAGACCAAGGGATGTCGTCATCAAAATGATGTTGAGGCGACTGAGGGTTGTTACCAGACTCATCATCACTCATTTCCTGGCAGTACTTCGCAAAAGGGGATTCCTTCTCAATGGGCCAGTGAAGTTAGAAGGTTGGTTTGAGGCAGACATTCTACAAAAAAAAATTGGTCAGATAATATTCCTCTTGCAACTTTATGAGATTTTAACTACCAGCCAGTGCTTCAAAGTATTAATGGCTGGACGTACTATATATTCTGGGCGTAAACGCCAAAGAAAAGTTTAGGAGGTCTTGTTCTTGGCAGTAATGGTGCTAATGTTAGTACCAATAGGTCATGACATTTAAAACTCAATCCAGGTACGCTATTGGTCTGATATTATTTGACAAGGACTTAAAAGGAGGTGATATTACTGGCTGGTGTTACACTGAAGATCGTGAAAGCTAGAAATACAAACCAGCAAGAGGTGACAATCCGGTTCATTAAGGGAATGAGTTTATTATTTCGGAAACATCCCAAAAGCATGTAAAATTGACCGTTAGATGGGCAGGATAGCAAGCTTGATTAAGCTTCAGCACACAAGGGAGGTCTCTTACAGGGTGTTGAGATACTTCAATAATCGAGCAAGCGACCAGAATAAAGGAAAGAATGTTCGAAGACCTCATACAGTATACAAGAACTTTGAGCATACTGTAAATGAAAAAGAGGCGTGAATTACCTTGCAGTCGTAGTGAGTCTGATGCGCTGAACGACTGCAACCTGTGGACAAGCGTGGACAGCTACACAAGGACCTGCGAAAGACAAGAAAGGCAAAAATCAGACCGCGCTAAGAGACAAAGAAAATTAGCCATGAGCCGCAGATCCTATGCTATTGTGGAGGGCCATGGCTGAGATATTAAAGACTGAGAAAGGCAACAAACTTTCAGTCGAGAGTTGGGTATTAGCCGTAAGAAGTTTCAAGAAGAACTCGGTGTTACCATCATAGATACAAGTTTCAAGCCTTATCAGCTACTCAAAGAAGACTCTATCTTGATCAATTACGTATTAAGGTTTGGTCGAAACCAAGCTTGTCATCAGTCATGATGGATGCGAAGTACTTCAAAAATTCTATAAAAACATGCAGAGAAAGCGTTTATTCGAGATTACGATAACAAGGGGAATGTTCGAAAAGTTTAGATCCAAGTCATAAAAGTCAGTATAAGCTAGAAGAAACGCGAAAAATCTGTGGACTGTAGAAACAGGCGAAAGAAAATAAAAGATTGGGAAAGAAGCTAGAAGAGTTCAGAGTGTCAAAGAACAAACAGCTGATAGAAGTCTCATATTGTAACTACAATAACATGTCGAGCAATAACAGGAGAAGTATGTAGATCGAAAATAAGGTGAGCTTGACGTGAAAACAAGAGAGCAGGCTACCTACTTTTGTAGCAAAAAATACAAAGAGAAATTGGTAAGAGGCTTACTTTGGATGCAATGAGTCGCGAACCCGAATTCCTGATCGAAGACACAGAAAAAGAAAGGATAGTACTGTATTTGAAGTTCAGTAATCAACAAGAAAGGACAGAAGAAAAATTGATACAGAAAAGTACATACCTCAAGGAGGAAACAAGTTCAGATGAATGGCAGAGCGTGAATAACATCATGGGGAGTGCGTCCCTTTTATAGAGAAGACATGAGCATTTTTGCAAGAAACAAACTCCTCCAATTCGAGTTTACTAGGATTCAAATTCCTAAGTGCAAGGTACAATTCTAATGGAACTTAAACTCTATGGTAGTTGTGTGCTGTGGAAATACAACAAAAAAGAAGAGATTGTATGCGAATTAAATACAAGAGTTTGCAACGACTCACCCATAAAAAATATTAGCTCAGGGCTAGTAGGGATTGGCGTCAGTCTCGTTAACCACCTCGCTGTGGTGGTCCAAGCACAAGGCTACAACTGCAATTACCCTTCTCGGTACTGAAAGAAAGTTTGGTGGATTTGCTATACCATACACGCATCATCAATTCAGGTCAAGGAGAAGGGCAAAAGACGCAGAACGAAGTTGCACATAGCTGGGAAAGATTATTACGCAAAGATCATGAGCAGCTAGGACTTCAACAATTCGCTGCCAAGTGGAAAGGATCATTCAGACATTAAAGCGAACAGGTTCCTTCTTCCATAACTTTAATCACTTTTACAGCTTCTGTTCTCACAATTTCCTGCAAAAGATCAATTCCATGAACCCATCGTTCAATAACTCTGAAAACATACATTCAATCTATGCATCAACACGAATTAACCCAAACTCCAGTCATTACCCAGATCAACCGATTTTCCGGCCACAACAGCTTCAAACCTTATTAAACTCGTACCACTTTATTCTTCCTGCTCAAATTTCCCTTGACCCATTGTAAGAACTCGATGCATCTCGAACTCGAGTTGGAACGAATGAGGGAAAAGGTTGTAAAGATGGTTCGAGGGGTTAACTGTTTTTGGTTTTCAAGACGAAAGTAGAGAATGGGTTAGGTTATAAGCTTGAGTGCTTAAAAGGATTGATGCCCAATTTCATGACAGAGGAAGGAATCAGTTGGTAGAAGTTTGTGTTGCTGGCAAGCAATCAGTTGGTAGAAGTTTGTAGGTAGAGGTACGAAGTGAATTACAAAGAGGAGATTATTAAATAGAATTTTTAGAGTGTATAAAATTTGGTGTGTGTGGTATTTGGTAGAGAATACAGATGTATTTATAGGATAAAGAGAAAGACATAACGGCTAGTATTTTCAAAAAGTTACTATTTATCATGAATTCTCTGTAAATACAGAATTGGTCATCAAATCTCTCTAAATAACTTAAACTCATTACTCCATTTTCAAATGAGACATGCAAATGAGTTTGTAATTTATGATCTATCTAAAAATAACATGAGCTAATAAGTAAAGCTAAAATCATTTTCGCAGGCATCGCGGCTACACTTAGCATGTGCAGTAAGCCTTTAATTTAAACCCTTAGGTGCCCCTAGCGGCCGAGTTTTGTCTCAGGGGGTTTACAAGAGATTTACCCATAAAACCTATCCAGAGGATTTACAAACTTTTAATCATCACCAAAATCTAACCATAAGTGTTCGATCAAGTAATTTCGCAAACGAATATGAGTATCTTTGTCGAATACTGCATGTCTGTGCTGGTCCTTTATCATCCTCGAAAGTTCAGCAGTGTTGTGTCTAGAAATATTTACTGGTGCACCGTGGCTGCGTTGATCATACTCATGCGGCCAATCACCAGGTAAACGCTCATCCTCACTATCATATTATGTAGAATGATGACCGTTTTCATTATATATGTTAATACGTCTGGATTCAACATTCGTGCTGGTTGTTTGATGATTGCAAATTGATTTTACAGTACCCCGAAGCCGCGTTCTACATCTTTTCAGCAACCCTCCTGCATAGCAAAAAAATTATGTTTCTTCTGAGAATCTGGATGTTTAATCGTAGTCACAATAGTAGCTATCTCCGGATATATTCGATCACCAAGATAATACCCCATATTGTACTGATTTCCGTTGACAACAAAGTTGACAACCGGTGCTTTCTCGTTGATTAGCTTTTTAAAGATATACGAACGGTTCATCACATTTATATCATTGTTAGAAACAGGCATACCAAAAAATGCATGCCAAAACCATAGATCATACGACATCACTGCCTCCAGGATAATACTTTCACTACCTTTGTACGCAGTGTAAGCACCGGATTCAGCCGATGGGCATTTATCCCATTTCCAGTGCATGCAATCAACACTTCCAATCATCCCAGGAAATCCCCTTTCCTTGTTCTCAGCAAGAAGCAGTTCAACATCACGTTTAGTTGGTGTGCGCAAGTATTCTTTCTCGTACAGATGGACTATCGTCTTACAAAACCTACGAGTAGCTTCCAACACTGTGGTTTCTCCGATCCGTAAATACTCATCTATTGCATCTGCCGCACATCCGTAAGCTAACATTCTTATTGCGGTAGTCACTTTTTACTGAGGGGTTAATCCAAGAACACCACAAGCATCTCTTTTTTGAACAAAATAACTATTTACGTCCACGACATCACCCAAAATACGGTTGAATAATTCTCGACGCATTCTAAATCTTCTACGGAATACATTAGGAGGAAATGTAGGATTTCTGCAAAAGTAATCTCTCCATAGAAGTTTGGCACCGGCATCACGTTGTCTTGGTATTTGGATACGTGTTTGTGGCCAGTTCATGCTTGAAACAATTAATCCCGCAGTGACTGCTTGGTTATTATGGCTCAATGCAAGTGAATTTTCGTCTGATGAGTAATAACTATTGTTATCATCATCACCTAGTGAAGAAGAAGAAGTAGGAGGAAGAGGAATAGAAGAACAAGAGTCCATAGTACTGATTGTTATTTTGAGAGTATGTCATTTGCTTTTTGATGGTTGTATTTTTGGTTTGTATAATTGGAGAATCGAGTGTGTCAATTTATAGGCAAATTAAGATAAGATTTTGAGTTTTGAATTGACAATACACGGTTGGTATTTTAATGCAAAAACAGAGTTGAGGCAAATGGGGTGAATAGACGTATCATAGATATGAATTGTAGGTTGACAAGACAATACCAAATGACCAAAAAGACAAAGAAAATGCAAAATCAGAGTTCTGAATTGATAATACACGGTTGGTATTTTAATGCAAAAACAGAGTTGAGGCAAGTGGGGTGAATAGACGCATCAGAGATATGAATTGTAGGTTAACAAGACAATACCAAATGACCAAAAAGACAAAGGAAATGCAAAATCAGAGTTCTGAATTGACAATACACAGTTGGTATTTTAATGCAAAAACAGAGTTGAGGCAAGTGGGGTGAACAGACACGTCAGAGATAGGAAATGTCAGTTGACAAGACAATACCAAATCACCAAAACGACAAAGGAATTTTTTTTTCAGAGTTTTGAATTGACAATACAAAACTAATATAAAGGATAAAATACAATTATAATTGTAAGAAAAACAATTTGAAAAGACAATTCAAATCTGACAAAAGAAACAGTTTTTTGTTCAACTAACAATTTAATGCTAAGGAATTACTACTCTTATGTATCTTCATTCTCGGACACCGAGCGCGGGGGCATAAACGAAGGCAAAGATGATCTGGAATTATAGTTATTTGATTGCATTGTTGATGAAGATCCCTGACCCATGGTGTTCCACATCGGTGGTGGCATATTCTGAGTATAGGAGCCAAACCCAATGGGTGGTTGTTGTTGACGAAAATGGGAAAGCTGTGAGTTCAACATGCCAACCTCATTTCGTAGACTCTGTATTTCTTCATTTTTGGCAATGAAAAAGTTCATCCTCTCCTTAGTTTCATTTAACGTAAATTCACGAAACTCTTGGGTAAAATCAGACAACTCTTGAACTAAATCATAAGCTGCGACCTGTGATGGAAAAAATGAAATCAAATTTTGAACCATCATTGTATACTAAAATCAAATTTACATTGTTTTGTTGTATACTTACGTATGGTAGATGTTGTGGGGGAGGAATGGGTACATGTTCACACGACGTTGGATGTTATGTTTAATACGGTCACCAGCATAACCGTACGTTTCAACCTCTCAATCGACTTTCGTGGCATACTTATACAGGTTAGACACATGTCTCCAATAATCGAAATACAGATCATAGTTCACGACATGTACAAACTCACTTGTAGGGACCAGACAGTTTTTGCTCATCTCCTCAACCACCTCGTCGCTGAAGTTGGAAATACAACTAGGCGGGTTGCTAGGAACGCCCAATCTTGGATTGTTCTGCCTCCAACACCGATGTCCGAGATACATGTTATTCTTTATCCAAGAAAATTACAATAAACAAATAAACCAAAATTCAAAGAAAATAATAAACATTCCAATGGAACTAAATTAAAAACTCACGGTTGCAAGCCAAGAGAATATTGCCCTTTTCTGTGAGAGCTCTACAACTTTCCGTCCAATTTCAGAATCCAACACAACGGTCGCAGATTACCACGGTTGTCAGGTCACATCGTCTACAGACAACTGATTCAGATCATTCCTTGAACGAACAATGTCAATACCCTTCCTCCGGCTACACAACCACCTACGACATCTAGGCCATTCATGTTCACTGTCATCTGAAGGGTTATTTGGACGACAAATTCCCAGATATTCGTACCCCCAAAACTACAATGTCATGAAAACCAATGGAATAATAACTTAGCAACAAAAAAAATAATTTAATAGAATTATAAATAACACAAACAAATTTACCTCCAAAATTTAGAAGGGTCCAGCCAATGACTTTTGTCCCCTGCCAGATGCGGCGAGACCGGAATACAATTTAGAAAATGCAAGAGAACCCTAGTCATATTCGTTAACTGCATTTAGATCCTCAAAAGCAGCTAACCATCCAGCATCAATATAGGTTTTTGCATTTGAAAAGAATAATTGACAAAACATACATATATAAGGCTTTGGCCACTCTATCAGCAAGTATACTATCATCGTTAGCCGCAATCAAAGTTTGTTGATCAAAATATGTGCTCAAAAATTTAACAGTAATTGCATCTGAAACCCACTGGTACGGAATAGCTTCTCTTTTACAGACCGCATGATCTTTAAGTTCAGGAAATATATGCTCTCGGACATATTCAAATTGGAACTTCCTTGAGTCATACGGAACAGGTTTCCCAATACCAATATTAATTCCTGTCAGCATTACCCAATCAAGGAGAGTGAACCCAAGATCACCAAATGAGAAGTGAAAAGTTTTTGTCGTATCCCAAAAGCGTTCAACAATATAGTCAATAAGAGCATGGGATGAATCTACTTCATCTATTGACAGTAATCGGCCCCATCCTCCCCTTTCAATAATATATTTGACCCTAGGGGCATGTTTAATAATACCTTGGTAGGTCTGAAAGATGGATTTGAGGGAACCACGATGTGAAAACTTGAAATGGGCGTCGCTTGAATACGTTATATTGGTGGAGACGTGATCCTCAGTATCTTCCACTACTGTATAGTGTTCCAACCCGGGAACATCTACTGTTTCTTCTCCCATACGGTCATCTTCTGAATCCTCGATGATTTTAGTCTTCTTGTCCCTCTTCTTTCGGCCAACGAATCTAGAGGTTTTACTGCTCGACATCTGGGCAAACAATTCATACAACATTGAAAATCAAGAGTAATCCCCACAGTGCATAAAGATAAAAATCTACAATAATCAATAAATCAAGGAAAAACATAATAATTTCATAATTACAAAAGTAATTATCTAATTACATAATCATATGTACCAACATACCAAAATCAAACATTGTTGAACAAAATTCATCATTTACAAAATACTTCAATATCAATGCCCCAATTGTACCAAATAACATCAAAATTCCTCAATTGCAAATTCTTCCATAGACATAGCTTTTAAAAGATAAACATTCCAAATTCTCAAATTTTCAAGACAATCTAGTCAATTCATCAAAAAATTAACCACAACCCAACTCAAATTAAACAACAACTTAATCAATTATATCTTCAATTCAACAAATTATCATCAGTTTTTTATATTCAATTTACAACATTCATAAACCCTAAAAATTATCCCAATTCCATAATTACAATTTCTAAAACCTAATAATCTCAATTTCATAATCTCATGTTTAATCATTCAACATATATAACCAATTTAACTAACAAAACATCGTAATAAAACATACTGTACTTTATTTACAAAACAAATATAATTTACAAAAAACAAAAAAAATTAAAAATTACCTTGATTTCGCTTGGATGATTGAAAATACCTTGAGCGGAGTCTCAAAAACCTAGGCGGGACTTTGGGTTCTCGTTTGGGAAGTTTAGTGCTCAAGTTGGGTGGCGGAGATGGGTTTGAGTTGAAGATGGTATTTGGATGCAGGAGAAAAATTAGGGTTCGGTGGTATAAAACGAAGATAGAATGGGGCGGGCTGCTAGCAGCTCGCCTGGAATCCCAGGCGGTGCGCTAGGACACCGCCCGTCCCATTCGACTCACACTATCATTTCGCACATGTACCCTTTCTTCATACGTGCTGCTAGAACTTCGCCCCACCAGGCGTGCTTCTAGGATACCGTCTAAACACGGGCGTTAAGTTAGGATTCCGCCCCACATCAGGCATTACTCTAGGAGACCGTCTCGGCAAGCGTAATCCTAGGACTCCGCCCGTCTTTCCAAGCGCATCGCTAGGACACCGCCTCACCCCAGGCGCACTGCTAGAACAGCGCCCGACTATACACGGCTTTTCTTGGTCCGGACTAAAGACTAAAAATTTTAGTGTTTAGTCTTATAGTCTGATCGCATGATTGTGGATGCCCTTAGGAGCTTAAGGTAAAAAGCTGAGTTGTTGCTCATTGGTCGCGACTACATCAGGATATAAGAAGAGGGTGTTAGCCCCTAGCGAATGCCCTAGATGTATTCAGTAACTCTTCCCTGAAACTCAAAATGGCGGCCCTTAAATATCTAGGGGATGGTCAATAGTGATAAACCTTGGCAAATGACTAACACCAGTTGTTCACTAATGCCAGGCCCATTTCAAGTTTGGGGCCTAGAAGAAGCTTGGGAGCATTATATGACGAGAAGATCATCTTAAATTTTAATTTTATTAATTCATCAACAAATTGAGAATTAAGAATGGGCGATGTTTGTATCATTATGAAATAATATACGCGTGAGTCGCACAAGCCTATTTTATTGGGCTTATTGTGGAAGCCCAGCTGGCTTATTGTGGAAGCCTACTTTTGCTAGGCTTATTGTGGAAGCCCAGCTATTGTGGAAGCCTATTTTACTGAGCTTATTGTGGAAGCCCAGTTGACTTGTTGTGGAAGCCTACTTTTGCTGGGTTTATTGTGGAAGCCCAGATGGCTTATTATGGAAGCCTATTTTACTGAACTTATTGTGGAAGCCCAGCTGACTTATTATGAAAGCCTATTTTACTGAACTTATTGTGGAAGCCCAGCTGACTTATTGTGGAAGCCTATTTTACTGAGCTTATTGTGGAAGCCAATTTTAGATAAGCACGAATCACGAGAAGATAAATAAGAATCTTTAAGGATAAACTAGAATCCTGGGAGATAGGTATGAATCTTCTGGGATAGACCCAATCCGGAAAAGATAAATAAGAATCTTCTAGGATAGACTAGATTCCTGAGGGGATAGATATGAATCTTCTGGGATATACCCAAATCCCGAGAAGATAAATAAGAATCTTCCAGAATAGACTAGAATCCTGAAGGGATAGATATGAATCTTCTGGGATAGACCCAAATCCCGAGAAGATAAATAAGAATCTTCCAGGATATACTAGAATCCTAAGAAGATAGATATGAATCTTCTGGGATAGATACAAATATTAAAGGATATGTACAAATCTAGGTGGTTATTTAGGATAACTACAAATTTAGGTGGTTATCTGAGATAACTACAACTAGATTTGGTTTCAGCCTATAAATAGGGCTTGAAATGCAACTCAAGAGAAATATAATTTCTACCCACTTTCACCACATTGCATCTGCTTAGAGCTCTCTAACCTTTCTAACCCAGAGAAAAACCATTGTAATACTTATATCAATAAAACTTTTATCCCCAAGGGGATTCATCCGTGGACGTAGGCATAACTTGCAGAACCACATTAAATTCGTGTCTCCATTATTTATTATTGATGTTCTTGTCTTATTTCATCATCATCATCATCATCATCAAATAAATAAATCAACGGTTGTGATTTAATTCATCTATACATATCTCGACGAGTGTTGGGATGATTAATTTTGCACCAACAACCTTTATTTTGTATATCTCTCACAGTCTCACCAATACCCTTTGGATTTCTCATTTCGGTATTAACATATTCAATGCATATGTTTATTCACATCTAAAATGACTCTCATTGGAAATGGTAAAGTACGTACTAAAATTATGAAGTTATTGCATATTTACATTGGATGCCTTTTTCTTTGATTTGTTTTTTTATATATTTATTGGTCGACCAAAGGGAGACCATCTATATGGTCAGTTGATTGTAAATTGACAAGAAGTAAACATTTATTATTATAATTTATATTTTCAATATTACTACTAGAAAAAATATAAAATATTACACTCTTTTTGAATGTACATCAAGCCTAGACACATTATGGTTTTTTTTCTATCCACATAAAAATTTAAATACGTCGACTGTATTGAATATACAAATTTTTATTTTATAGAAAAACTTTGGCGGAGCCTAAGAAAGAATAACAGTCCCGGGCTCATTGGAGAAATACTACCTTGGTTGTAATCATTGTTTTTACAATAAGTAGCTAAATTTAGAGTTTCCAGATTATCAAGTCTATGAATGATTTGGAAATTGTTTAACACAAACCTAATAATAAAAGGTTGTTCTTCGTTGTTCCTTCTAATGGAAGCATGGTATATAAAAATTGAAACTTCCTTGGACAATATTACTTTAGAGCATGTTGAAATGAACCAAAATTTTCATATTTTCCGCCTGGATTTCCACGTTAGAACAGTTCAGGTTATTAGCCCATTGAAGGATAGGTATGCTCCTCCTATGGATCCCCATTCTCCATTGTGTACTAGATGTCCTCGAGCTCCATAGTAATTTCCTGCAAAATCATAAGTTGTTAGAGCAGTGTAGAAGTAAATTGATTCAGGATGTTGGATAGTACAAATCTTTATCCTGGTCCTAAAACTTCTTCTAAGATGAACATGAGAAGGAATTTGGGGTTCCTCATTAGGATCCACAGTAAGCATGAATCATTTAGGACATGATTCTGCATATGATACATTTTTATAGGAACACAAATACTGCTTAATATCCTGAGTTGTTTTATTGGCATTTAGAATTGTGCTATTGAATGTGAAATCACACCTAGCTTTTCGAATAAACCAACAAGCCGTAGAAAGGGTGCAGTTATCATAGTTCGGATTATGGTTTGGTTCAAACCAAGTGTTGAACCAATCAGTGAAGGTAATGTTATTAATAAAAAATCCACGATTTGTGCCATAGATGTGATTCCACACTTCAGCGGCATCAAGACAACCCATAAACAAGTGTGCCATTTTTTCCCACTTTTTCAAAACTCACATATAGTATCAATATAATGTAAGATGCTGGCAGTTTTAGCATTTGTGGGAAGAATATTTTGAGAACACTTCCAAATGAAGATGTGGATTACTGGGGCAATATCCAGTTTTCATAGATTTTCCCAATCTAGGGAATGAGAGTCATTTCCATATTTGATATCTATTTTAGCCTTGTAAAGAGTCTTGACAAAGAATTTTCATTGTTAGTCAGATTTCAAATAATTTGATCTTCTTCTCCAGGATGAGTAATAATGGCCTGGATAACCATAGAAAACCCATGAGAATTTTTTTTAATCAAATTTAGTGATATTCTATCTACTATCCTCCATAGCCAAATATTCAATTCTTAGCAAATCACTTGGGTAGTTAACAGGTTTGAGAAGCTAAATTGCCTGATCCTCCAGCAAAATGTCATCCCAGATGTTGATTCTCTTGTCATTTCCAATTTTTCATCTGATGTGCTCTTGGATATTACCAATTCCTTCCAAAATGCCTTTCCAGATCTAAGAATCACCCACCTTAGGAGTAGTGTTCATATTTAGAATGTCTTACCCTTTAAATATTTAGCATTCATTAACTGGCTCCATATGGAATCTTTGTCAGTTTCCAATCTCCATCTAATTTTTGATATCATAACACTATTAAACATTTCCATATTCATGAAGCCCATACCTCCTAAGCTTTTTGGTTTGCAGTTTGAGTCACAAGCTTTAGGGTAGTACCCTTTTGGTTGGTCTATGTCTTTCCCCCGAGAAGACATCCTTCTGAATTTTATTTAAATCCTGACATGTTTGCTTGGGGAGCTTGAAACAATTCATTTGATAGATGTTTGAAGTAGAAGTAAAGGAATTTATCAGAGTAGTTCTTCCTGCAGGGTTGAGAGAACTATTTTTCCAGCTAGCAAGGCTATTCTTGAACTTTTCTACACGGGGTTTAATAAAAAAAAAACTTGCTTCTATGAGTGAAGAGTGGGATCCCAGATATTAATCATTCAAAGCAATCATTTGAAGCACATGTTATTTCTGATATTGATACCCATGTTTTCATCAGTATAGTTGCTAAAGAAGAAGACCACGTATTTAAAAAAAATTGATGAGTTGGTTAGAAGTAAAACATCAACCAAATTTTGACTTTCTAATTTGTTGGTTTTGCAAAACGATATACAGTCATCGATAAAAAAAATGTAAAACAAGTCTACACACATAATGGTATTTCCTCTTCACCAAAAAATTTAAATACGTGGATTGTACTGTCGACCATAGACCAAACCCCGTATACATGATGTCCATTATTATGGGTAACTTCATTTTACTTTTGGTGGCCTTAAAATTTCTGGATGGGGTGATAATGCTACACGATTAGATTCTTACGTAATGTGTTCATGTATGTGTTGTGCAGGGTACGCAATGGATTGTATTGTCGATTCACAAAGGCACCATATTTGTATAGTACTGCGCTCAATGTTCAACCTATTGTTCTCCATTCAATTTTTTTGGCTACTTTACGACATCAATTGAGACTTCTGTAAGTGTAGTGTTCCTTAGTAATTGAGGTAGATGTATTTCTTTTAAAAATATCGTTGTCAAGGATGAGTACCATCAATTGGAATTGGATGCATCTCTTCTCAATTAATTTGGAAAATATACTTGGAATTCATTAGAAGAAAAAAGGAATGCGGATACTAAGTCAAATGAATATCTATTTCGAAATGAATATGCCACTTTTGGGCTCACAATAAATTAATAATTAAATCAAATTATAGTGTGAGTAACGGTAGGAACCATTCAGTGTATGGGTTCTAAGTTAAAAGAATATCTACCGGGAATGTTAATTTTCCCCGAAAGAACCATTCAGTATCTAGGTACTAAGTCAAATGAATGTCTACTGGGAATGATAATTTTCCATATAAGTTTAAGTTCTGATCCTGACACACTTTAACGGACTAAATGTACATTTACTTATACCATCCTAAAATCAAGCTAACACCAAAAATCTGTATGTGGTGCCATATGAAATTTAAGCATCATTTGTACCCATTAAGGCAACCACAAATCCATTTACATTCTGATAAAACCTAAAATCCAACAAATCGGATCACTATTTGTTGTTTGTATAGGCCGCATAATTGAGACTATACAATCTTGAATCTACATATGGCGGTAAACACATGCACTATCCAAGTAAACTTCTAAATGGAGAATTAAAATATCTATGCTTGGGAATGATGAGTGAAACAATTAAGAGCGAGTGTCTATATAAACGCTACATTTTGGTGTTAGAAACAGGAAATAATTTAGGAGATCTATCTTATCTAAGTGCACATTTCTTTGGAAAAAAGTTTAGATTTAGAGTTCTTTATAGTTTCTATTTGAAAAAGTCATTTGAACTTGGTTTTTCTGACAAAAGAGTTGTAAATCTGAGTTTCTACAAACAAGTCTCTAAAAAAGCGGAGATTAGGGTTCGAGTTTGGTTTTGAAGTTTAAAGAAAAATCAAATCCTTTTGCAGTTATCAAGTTTTGGGTTTAAGAGGGTTTTATTGATTATTTTAAAACGTGCGTCTACATAAAAGTTGTAAATCTTCAAAACCCTGAAATCTTTACATCCAGGAGTACTTTCAGAGAGATGGAAGCATTTTTTTTTTGTTCTTGATAAGTCTACATCAAAGGATTTTTATTCTTCCAAAACAGTACCTTCAAAACTATTAATAATTAAGTATTATGTCTTTTCTTGGAGATTTTTTCTCGGATTTTTTGAGATAATCATTGGCTTTGAATAAAAATATAATAGCTCGAGTTAAGTGTCAGATCTAGGGTTTAGGAATTGATTTTTTTATCATTATCATTGCATTTGCGTTCAATACAATGAATCATAAGGTCCACTTGTGATAACTCGATGAAGAGTACGACAAAACCATTTTATTTACTGTGCAGAATCCTGATAAACGAATATGGCATTGAAAGCATATAAAGGAACACAAGGTTCAACGAGAAATAGTTCAGAAATCGGTGTCAGTAATGTAGAGAATAAAAGAGAAAGAATCAACACATATGAAATTGTGGGAAGAAGAGATAATCGTGATAAGGCAGGAAAAATGAGTCCGGTCCGAAGTATCCAATAAATAGGCGGCGGAAAAGAGGAAAAATTTGCATCAAGTGATAGTGATAAATCTGATGACGAGCAAGAAATGACGGTAGAAGAGTTAAAGGCGAAGCTCGCAAAAATAAGGATTGTGAAGAAGAAATTAGCATAGGAGCGAGAACTCCTTAAACAGCAAAACCAGGAGACCGGTGAAGAAAATCATAAGCTTCAAGAAGAGATCCCTAAGAAATCCAGTTCGTCAGTACCAATCGGCGAAAACATCCAGCTAAGAAGTGGAGAAGGGATCAAGGGGGAAGTCATAAAGAACGTGATTTGAGGAAGCGTCAGAAAGAAATTGAACGTCAACTAAAAAGAACCAATAAGATGGTTACAAATCAGAAGTTATTAAATGAGTTGAAAAATATACGAGCCATGATTCAAAGCTATCAGAATAATGGGAAGGGGCAACAATTAACAAATTTGGTAGCTGAGGCGAAGCGATCACCTTTCATTGTGGACATCTTGTACACGGCTTTGCCACCAAAGTGTACGATGCCAACCTTCAGAAGTATATTTGACAGAACGGGAAACGCAATACATCATATTAAAGCATATCAGCGGTCACTACTATAATGGGAGAATCATGACGAAGTTATGTGCAAATATTTTCTATCAAGCCTGAAAGACGAAGTATTATCTTGGTTTGATGCTCTCCCAGAGTACTCCATCGCATCATTTCGTGATCTTAAAAAAATTGGTTTTTGCAGCCTATATGTACAATAATATATCGAAACCAGGGGTGGAAAAGCTTTTCAGTCTAAAGATAAGGGTAGAAGAAAGCTTGCGAAGTTTGGTAAATCGATGGAGGAATTTATGCATTTAAGTCATGGGTCATGAATCCAAGACAAACTTAGTTTTTGGATTCGTCAATACATTATTTCCAACTGATTTGTTGTAATAGCGATATCTAAGAACAAAAACACATTGAACCTACAAGAGCTCAGAGAATTCAAGAAGAATATATTACACTATAGAAAATACAGAAAGATGCATCTTTGTAACCAATCTCGATGAAGGAAGCCATCTTCTGAAACCCTGGGAACATTCAGCGAACCATGAATTTAGTTGGTGATGTCCCAAAGGTGGACTATCGAGATATCTACCAGAAGGAACGACCATAGCAACGAGAAACGCTTCAAAATCGAAATTGAGCCAGCAATGACTCAAGGCGATTCCAACTCGGCAAGGTAGATTCAATGATCGAAGGTTCGGCGAACGAAGGCCCAAATCCCCAAGGTTCGAGGATAGAAAACTCTCAAAGCTGAACGCACCATTAGCAACAATCTTGCGAGTCCTTGAAGAATCTCAATCCGAGTGCATTCTGTATCCTTCCAATTAAGGGATGGAGCCACCTCCCTCCAGAAATAGTCATCAGTACTCCGAATATCATAAATTTCATGGTCATACTAATGATAATTGCAAGAACGTAAAAGGATAGCGCTACAATTGTTAGACAAGTGGAAGCTTCATGAATTTCTAGGAGATTTGCCACCTCCACCTTCAATGCGACCAGAGCTAGAAGCACCATGAGTCCATAGAATCGAGATTGAGGAGGAGCCAACTACCTGCGATGCAATTCAATCATGCATTCGGAAAGAACATAGGCCAACTTCCACAGCAACATTATGAGCAGGGTGCACAAGCGAGATCATAGCGGGAAGAAGATTTTCATCGTTGCCAAAGCCCCACCTTTGGAGAAATGGATAGCTCAACCAATTTTGTATTTTCAGCATCGGAGGCACCAGAGAACGGGAAATCTCACACCCACCCTCTTGTAGTGACCTTGAAGATGAACAAGTGCGCGGTGGACAAAGTGCTGGTATACATAGGAAGTTCAGTGGATATTTTGATTCTATAAAAATTTAAGGCGAATGGATTTTCCGGACTCCATGATCATTCCTTCAACCTACAACCTTTATGGATTCAAATGAGCACCATCAAGGCTAAAAGGGGAGTTCAACATGATAATCTACCTCGGAAAGATGGAACAATCAATATCTTTTGTATAGTTGACGTGGGATCACCTTACAACACCATAGCCGGACGACCATGGTTCCATGGAATCAAAGGGATAACATCAACTTATCATCAATGTTTGCGCTTTCTGACGCCAGATGGAGTAGCTCAGGTCAAAGAAGATCCAGCCGAAGCGAAGTTCTGTAACAAAGTAGATGTTCGCCAGTATAAAGAACGAGATGATAAGGTCAAGAAGAAGAAGAAGCAGGCCAAGGAAGACGAGAAGGAACAAGTAAAAAGGCTTACGAGGTCAAAGCATTGAGCGGAAATAGACTCCCGAGTGAAGTATCCGACAAAGAAAATTTACTTGCATAACAATTAAAGAGCCAACCACCCTTGGAGAACCAGCAATGAATTTCACAGCAGCAGAACCCACCATATATATAAATCTTAAGAACGATGAAGAGCCAAAGATGATCAAAATAGGCACGAAGTTTGATGAGAAGTAAGGGGAGAGGTTAGAGCAGTTGTTAAGAGAATACATAGATGTGTTTGCATGGAAAAAGGAAGATATACCAGGCATGGATCCTTCAATGGCATGTCATCGATTAGATATAATCCCAAAGGTGAAGCCTTTCAAGTAGCGAATCAAAAAGGTCGTTATAGTCTACCATGAAGCAATCGAGGCAGAACTTAAAATGATAAGCGAGTCAGGGATTATCAGACCATCGAATTATCCGCAGTGGATTTCCAACATGGTAATTGTACCAAAGAAAAAAAAAGGAATCAGAATATACATAGGTCTTAACGATTTAAACAATGTTTGTCCGAATGATAACTTTCCCTTACCAAATATTCCTCAAATGGTAGAATCGGCAACTGGGTATGAGACACTCTCTCTCATTGATGGTATTCCGGTTACAATCAAATGCCTTTAGCCGAAGAATACCAAGAGCATACCCATTTCTTTACTCTGAGAGGATTATATAGTTACACAAGAATGTCATTCAGATTGAAGAATGCAGGTGAAACCTATCAAAGGATGGTAGAAAAGTTATTCGTCAAGTGGGTTCATTCCATATTGGAAGTGATTATCCTCTATGATGAGTAACCTAGAGGTCACATCAGTAAAAATAGAGTGGTTATGTCATTCTTCAGTAGAGGAGGTGGCTCAGAGCATGGAAACTTAGGAGATCAACGCGGGCGAAGAAGAAGAGGAAAATGATTGGTGAATCCCAATCTGTGAATATTTGAGAGAGGGAAAGCTGTCTCGGGATAGGTTATTGGCTAACAAGATCAAAATCAAATAAACAAACTATTAATTACGCGAAGGAATATTGTATCGTCAATCTTTCAGGGTTCATCGTTGTGATGTTTATCCAATAGAAAGAAGGAATGGAAATTTTAAAAATCTATACACTACGGAGATGCAGGATATCACAGTCGGACAAGATCATTAGCACAAAAAACCAAAGGTCAAAGGTACTTCTGGCCTTACATGCATGAAGACGCGAATGAGGTATCCCAGAGGTGCGAAGAATGTCAGAGGTTTAGTAAAAAGATTCATGCTCTAACGATGAATTTGCATTTTGTGCTCAGTCCTTGGCCCTTTGCAAAGTGGGGAGTTGACATCGTTGGACCGTTGGTACCTGGATCTAAGAAGAGGAAGTATTTGATTGTAGCCACGGATTACTTCACTAAATGGGTATAGGCAAAGCCACTGAAGAACATCAGAGACAAGGGTGTTATTCACTTTCCTATTCAGAAATATCGTTTGCAGGTTCGCTATCCCTGTGGCAATTTTTTCAGACAACGGCAAGCAATTCGAATGAGAAAACATTGCCTTGTTGTTCGATGCATTTAAGATCCGACATGGCAAATCAACTCCAATATATCCAGAAAGTAATGGACATGCCGAGGCAACAAACAAAACCATCGCTGACAATTTAAAGAAAAAGTTGGATGGGCGGAAAAAAGAGTGGTGCGAAGAATTAAACAATGTATTATGGGCGTATAGAACTACTGAGAGAGATTCCACATGAATATCTCCATTTCATCTAACATATGGAGTAGAAGCATTTCTCCCCAAAGAAATAATGATACCAATTACGAAGAGAGAATCTTGGATCAAGAAATCTGACTTCAGACTTAATATTCTCTAAATTGGATGACTTAGAGGAGAATCGAGAGATCCCTACAACATATGGAAAACTATCATCGGAAGCTAGCTAGAAAATATAACAAGTGAATAAAGTTGCGAGATTATGAACCTGGCGAGATAGTCTTGCGAGAAATACCACTATATCAAAATGGACCAGGAGGAAAGTTGGATCCAACATGGGAAGTACATCGTCAAGAGGATAGTGGGAAGTGGAGCATACGAATTAGTGGACCACGAAGAGGTAAAGCTAGATCATCCGTGAATCCCAAATATGTCAAAAAAAGTATTACACATGAAGCAGAAATGGCGAGCGAAGGCACTCGGAGGAGGTATAATTATACCTAAGAATCACCATATAAATAAAAAACATGGATTCCAAGCTAGAGTCCCATGTGACGTGTCCCAAAATCCATCCATTAGGTGAGGTAAATAAATATATGAGACCTATTAATTCGCATAGGAGGCAGGAGGAAAACTTGTAAGCTCTATGGCACATTGCATAGATAAGTTCTAGAGTTATTCGCCTTGATGGGCAAGAGGCACACTGAGTAAGACCCTATGCGCCATATTCGGAAGGGATTTAGCCCCAAACTATTGGTAAGAGGTATAGATTATGCAAGAGGCACCGAAGTACACGGTTGAGGCATGGGTGCACAGTACGTTTGAAGCGTTATCCGGGTATTTCAATATTGGCCAAGTTCGTGGTAGTTTATGGATGGTCCCCAAAACACCCCTCCTAGGGCGTGGACCTCGTTCCTATATCCAAACAGACGAAGGAATAAGAAGTCCTGAAAAACAACTGATTATTGCATAACGGGATGAGAGACGTCAGGTACACTTACAGAAGTTTGCTTCTTTGAACGGGCAGTCAGGGAAAACATAAAGGGATGGAACCCTCCATTAGCTAGGGAGCTGAGTATCCAGATAAGGAGAGGTTAAGAGACTATTGCTTGCGGGGGTATTTAAGATCGCAACTTCACCGACGAAATAAATGGGCATTAGAAATGCACCGCTTCGTACAATACGATAAGGCGAGGTCAGGGGCCAGGGTTCGTAGGTATATTTGGGACTGTGACTTTGTCGGTGAAGTAGATGAGAATAAAAATACACCGCTCCGGTTATAAGTAAATTTTGACTAAGGCAATCACTCAAGTGTTTAATGTATCAGGAAGCGGATAACGAAAAAGACTAAGCGTCATGACTAGAACAGCAGAAACAAAATACGAACAAGCGAAATGAATAATATTTATTTAGAAGGTAATTCGTTAATTAATTTGTGTAGTTCATTAAAACAGGTAAAGAAGATTAGCAAAATGTCAGTTAATGCCTCCCAAGGTCGGGAGCGTACAGATAATCAAAAAGGGAGAATCGCCAACATAACATTGTTTACAAGCAAGTACAGGGGAAAAAAGTTATAGAAAAATGCCAATGTCTTCGCGAATGAGACAGAAAGTCCATCGCCACCAGGAGTTGCGCCATCTTCGTTGTGGTTAGCATAGGCATGAACAGTGTGATTCGTGGGACGAAGTTCCTCATTCGTCTGATCAGCATCATTTTCATGAGTTTCTTCGTCAAAATCTTCGTCATCCTCTTCGTCGGCAGGTTTCTCGTCATAAAAGTCCAGGGTCACTTTGGGAAGATTGAGTTTTTTAAACAAATCGTTAGCAAAATTCTGAAAAAAGATCAATCATAAAGATTTATGCGTTGTTTCGCATCTCTTTGACAGCAGCCCTGGTATCCTTCCCGTACTGGTTAAACTCGTTATTAAGCTCCTCCATTTTGCCAGCATAATTATCTCTGTCAGCTTGATTTTGTACCATTTTCCCTCGAGTTTCCTCCAACTCTTCCCTCAACTTCCTCTCGGATTCTGCAAAGGCATCACAAAGAGAAAAGATCAGTCAAATGGTTCGTATAAGTAGAAAAGTGACAGAAACTAAGGCAGTCTATCGCAACAACCTTCTTTCTGCGAAATAATTAATCTAAGGGTTTCCTCAACATCCTCTTGCTTGCTCGCCAGCTCATCCACCTTACACTGCGCATCGGACAGTTGGTCCAAAGTCTTATCAGATTCCTTGTCGATTTCTCTTTTGTAGTGAGCAATCGTCTTGTCTTTCTCCTTCAAACGGTTCGTGAGATCCTCATTATCCTTCGCAGGCAATTTATTGGACTTCATGATTTTATCAACATATGTTCATGTTGTGCGAAGGTTAGTCTGTGTCATACGTAGGTCTGTTTGTGTTGTATGAAGTTTCACCGCTGTTGTATCCTTTCTTGTAATGATCTTCTTTTTCTCAGCTCGTAAATCTTTGACTTCTTGTTCTTCTAGAGCAGTAGCGGATTGGCGATGCTGACACTCATCCTTGTAGGAGTTCAATTGTCTCTGAAGGTCAGTTCGCTGCTGAGATAATTTGGTTTTTTGTTCGTGGAGAATAAGATTCAATTTATCCACGTTCTCTAACTCACGAGTCAAATGAAGAACATGATTGTTGTACTCTTTGTTCTTCCCATCTAAGGTCTCCAATTCCATTTGGCACATCTAGGCAGTTTTTTCTTGCTTCAGACAACATTCTTTACGGTGGAAAAAACCTCAGTATGAACTAACATAAAAAAAGGAAAGAACCAGGCGAATGAATAAAGGTCAAGAAGCTCACCACGAAGTTCATCATTTCGGCGCCTCAGTGACTCGGCAGCCTCTTTTTCCTAGGTTAAGTTCTTCCTTAGCTGGGATTTATCATCCCTTAGCCTCAGGTGATCTATCTCGACGAGGTGAGATTCTTCTAGATAAGCAAGCTGACGATTATATTCATGTAGAAGTAAATGCATACTTAAGAAGAGATACGAGGACCTAAGGCTGCGAAGAAAAGAAATTTTACTTACCATGGTCATCATCCCAGCATGTTGCTTCCGGGTCAAGGAGGAAGAAACCTCAATTTTCGACTTGGAGTCTAGAGCAGCCAAAGAATCAGAAAAAAGCTTAATCACTGCAGTGCACACTTGCGAAGGAATGTCCACTGGAGCTCCCTCTTTCAGTGACTCGAATAGCCTGGCCCAGACATTGAGATCGGTATAAGAACTTCTTTTACCAATCTTGGGGGCCACAACAACTTCTACTTCATTCTTTTTCGCAACCTCCGACTCTTTGCCAGATTTATTAGCAGACTTCTCCTCAATAATTTTATGAGGTGAAGGCATGGAAGAATCCTTTCCATCAATTGGCATATCCTCGCCAAGAGTGACCTCAGCTTCTTCAGTAACAACATTTCTTTCGTCGACAATAAACTCAGGCCATTGAGGGAGGGATGACTTCGTCACCGGAGCCTTTACCTTTGGCCCTTCGAGAGACTGGCCAATGTCCACCTTTATAAGACGGCGAGTTTTCTTCTTCGAAGGAAAAGTAGGCAACTCGCTTGCATCAACCTTCGTAACCAAATTTGTCTTCATCAGTTACCAAACAAGAGGCAAGAAGAGGGAGTGAACGAAAGATAGTTATGTTCTTTACCTTCGAAGACGAAGTAGCTTCTGAGTTTGCTCGCTTGCGAGGTACTGAAGCTCTTGCTTCAGTAGTAGTAGTAGAAGGAGCATCTTGCGAGCAATTTCGGCGAAGTAATGTACTTGACATAGAAAAAAATACAGTGAAGCAAGAAAAAGAGAAAAATTACTTGAGCTGGTTTTTCTGCGCAACCCAAGGCCCATGGTGCTAAGGGAGCGAGATGCTGATGATCCTCAAGAGGACCCATGCGAGGAGTATCGTCCTCCATCCTTCCCCAGAGCCAAGGACCCTCAAGGATCAAGGGGGACCTCATCCAGTATTCGTCATTAGAATGACAGAGAAGATGGTTGGTCTTCTCTCCTTTTGGATCAAGATCAGGAAGTGGAAGTTTGAGGTCGTCAAGAATATTTTCCCAATTGAAACGAATAGCCCACTTTTCTTCTCGGCGATCAAAGAGATTCTGAATGTAGTTCGACAGGAAAGAGGTAGCAGTATAGTCGGAGGCTTCAAATGGCTTCGCTTCGTTAGGAATGGTAGAAAAGTTTTACGAGTGAGATGCGAACTCGTTCAGTAGGCGAATGGAGTTTTATCTCATTGAAATATACCAAGTTGAGGAGACAGGCGGGTCAAGACCAATGTAGTCAATCTCGGCCGTCACAGCCGAGATTGCGGCGATTTTCAAGGTATCGGTCATTTTCCTTGACGATATCCGAGATCTCGCTCCCCGCGATTTGAACGCGAATATCGTCCGTGATGCCCGTAACTCGGCCGCGACACCCGTATCTCGGCCGATATTGGACCCAAAAGCTCTTTTTTGAAAAAAAAATTTTGAATTTTGAATTTTTTTGAATTTATTTTTTTGAAAAAAAAGTTGGACCCAAAGCTACTAATGACATCATGGCTCTCGAAATCTGACTTATAAAAAAAAACTTATGTTACCAAAATTCTAGATGAATTCCATCACCAACCCCAGCCAATGATCTAACCCCTCCTCTGTCTTTGATTCGAATGCACGAAACTTCGAATCTTGTCTGCATTGTTCTTCTTCTTCTTCCCGAATTGAGACCTAATCAAGTCAAGGAAGGTAGGATGATAGCTTTGAAAGGAAAAATTGGTTTAGGTTGATTCTTATTTTTGTTTGATGAATGAATTGAATGTATGGCTTCCGAATGATGGATTTATCTTAAACTTATCTTTGCAAGAACTAGAAAGAATTTAGAAGTTATGAAGTGAATGAAAAATGGTACATAACATGTTTGTGTTATTGCCTGAGTGACCATCTCTTTTTTGCCTCCAGCACATAGCTTGTTGTTTAATTAGAGTTGGTCAAACTTGGTCTTAAACTTTGAAATTAGAGTTCTAATATGCTCGTTGATTAACTCATTATTTGTTTTTCTTTCTTAAAATTTATGTTTATGTATTATATTTGAAATAAATCTAACATTTACATTTATCCGATATTTCACCGATAATCTCCCCGAGATCAAGGTGTCAAGGTCCCAGCCGCGACGCGACCGAGATCCGAGATTGACTACATTGGTCAAGACCTCGTAGAACAGGGGGTTTGTATAAAGGGATGGGAAGACCAACTCTCAATTGTCCCAAGGTGACTATGACTC
The DNA here is from genome assembly GCA_023531435.1 of Papaver californicum. Lineage (NCBI taxonomy): Eukaryota > Viridiplantae > Streptophyta > Magnoliopsida > Ranunculales > Papaveraceae > Papaver > Papaver californicum. The sequence goes on along the minus strand of JAJJMC010027962.1, from coordinate 2,113,507 downwards.
TGTTTGCATCCCAGGTTTCTTTATGAATCCATTTTAAGTCAAGGTTTGTGTCTTTACGAGATCCTTCAGGCGATGAGTTTGATACCTCGTTGTTGAAGTTCTTTGTCGAAGTCATAAATTTCCTCCACGATTTGTTTCTTCGGTGCCATGGAACTGAAAACCAAAATATGAAAGAGCTTAATCAGATAACTCAATCAAAGTCTGTAATAACATAATTAAAATCAAGAGAAAGAAAAGCTAATTAGAAGAACTCAAGCAAGATGGAAAAAGTCGAAAAACAGAACAAAACTTACTTAGAAACTGATGATATTCGAGGAGAAACGTTTTGGCTAGAAGACATGAAGGATTTAAGATGATATCAAAGAAGCAGGGATCGCAGAGAGAATTACAAGGAAGAAGAAAGGTCAGAGAATAAAATTTAATGAAGAAGAACATTCTCTGGGGTGTATTTATACCTCAGGTGACCGGCTGAAGAGGTGGAAGGTCATAAAGGGAAAGGAACTAACGACGCGTGGGTCATAAAGTAAAGAAGTGAAAACTTAGAGGCGGTTACACGAAAAAGACGGAGATATAGCATCGGTTTCACACCTTATAATTTCTTTTCTCATCACAAGGTAAAATGTGTGAATAAAAAATCACCTTACCACATGTAAGCATCACAAGGTACAAATATGAGATAGTTAGATTCGTGATGAACACTGAGAATATCCTCAAGGAGCATAGGGGTATTCGTCCACTTCATACGATCAAGGCATGTAGAAAGCATTAACAATAGATTAACGGTCAAGTTTGAATTGGGAAGTTGGGCATTTAATGCTCAAGCAGAATGGTCAGATCAACAGTCAGCAGTCTGATTGAACAGGTGGTGAACTACAATCTGACGAAGAACAGAGAGACAGCGACAGTCATAGCAAGGATTATCTAACGAGTTGATCATCGAAGTGAATACCAGCGAAGATAAACCCTTCAGCAAGAAATCTACAGTGAAGATTCCCTGCGAAGACATCAAGCGAGCGAAGTGAACTGTTACCCGCTTTCATTATTTGCTAATATATATGATTATAAGCAATGTAAAAGGGTTGAGTGATTCCGAGAGAGGCTCGTAGCACATTAAAAGAGAAAGACTCAGAGTTATCTTGTACTAGACTGAGAACTTGTAATCAACACCTTCCCATAGTAAAATCATCTCATGGACGTAGGTTTTAACACCGAACCATGTAAATTGCTTGTGTTATTATACTTAACTTATTTGTATGTGGATCTTGATCTTAGAACTTGACTGGTACCTTTCATAGTAGCTTAAGATTGTTACTTTTTGGTGTGTTGTGGGATTTCCTGCAGCTACAAAATATTTGTTAACCAAACAAATATGTTGAGTTAATTTCCACCATGCATCTTAATGAATGACATGTTGATCATTCATAATAGACACACCATGGAGCATAACGTGGAAGAAACTAAATCTAACGTGGAAAACTAAATTTAACGTGGAAGAAACTAAATTTTAATCGACTGAATCTTTAGATTGGACGGTAAAGATTATGCCATGGCACATGGCACATCTATATCTGACCACTTAATCCAAGCTTGATCCAAAGTCCAAACCACATAAGGTCGTAGACCCACCTGACCCTAACACTATAAAAAAGTTGATCCCGTCTGTAGGCATACACACGCATAATTGTGAATGTTCATATACACTAATGGTGGGTTTGAAGATCTAGGGGATTTGGTGGAATTACGTTTTCCTCGGTATGTTTGGTTGTTCAAATACCTTGGAATCACGTTTCCTATGGGGATCACTTTTCCAGCAAATTCTCTATTGGTGGGTTTGATTGTAGAATTCACAATTCTGAAGAATTTATATTCCCATGGGATTACAAATCCCAAGATTCATGTAAATCCCTCGTGTGTTTGGTAACTCAATTAAAATACCTAGGATTCATCGAATTCCCTTATCGTAAAGTCCATGTACTGTTTGGTATTATCCTCAAAATCTTAAAATTGTATGTATATGGAATTTTAGGATTAAAAAAAGTAAGTCCACAAATCCCTTAATAAGTTCCCCAGTAAATCTTAGGGGGAGGGGTCGGACTCCATATGGATTTGTTGGAAAAGTGATTCCCGTAGGAAACATGATTCCAGTGGATTGGCAACCAAACGTACCAAGAGAAACGTAATTCCACCAAATCCCCTAGACCCAAAAATCTTACCTTTAAAATTCTGCATCCAAACCCACCATATATGGAATCGGACCCCTCCCCATAAGATTCGATGGGAAATTTATCAAAGGATTTATGGACCCGCTTTTTTCAATCTTAAAATTTAATATATATATATATACAATTTTAAGATTCTGAAAGTAACACCAAACAGTACATGGACTTTAAAACAAATAACTTCTATAAATCTTAGATATTTTAAGTAAGTTACCAAAACACTGGAGATTTATAATCCCATAAGATTATAAATTCCTCAAAATTGTGACCACCGTAAAGGGATCCATGAATATTTAAGCTCATTTACAGGGCGGATCTTATTACTCTTCTTTAGATTGCTTTGTTCTTTTTTATTAAAGAACTTTTGGTTTAAAATCTGCAAGCACTGTAATAAGAGATTTAAGTGAAAAATAAATGTCGTGTTGTGTTAAACGGAAGAAGATGCTTATAATAAAAGGGTTGAGCTCCGTCATAGGCCGGATATGCGTATATATATGTAAACCAATTTTCATCTCCTAGCAGACAGTACCATAATGGGGAGAATTATTTGATATTTATTTGGAAATGAAATATTTACAATCGAAAAGAAAGAATCTAGATATATATCAACAATTCCAGACAAAAATCAGAAATATTCATCTACTGTGCTAATCGTTCCTTCCTGTAATGAATAGTATTGAAATACTTAAAAAATGGAAAAAGAATTAGTAACATATTTAAATGGAATTGTTATCTCTACTGCTAACAGAAACTTTTCGATGGCGCCTTGAACCTGATCGTCTTTCTCTCCCACGCTTAGGTGGGTTTCTTTTTATTGGAGATTTTACAAACCTATCTGCGATAGTTACACGGGATGATTTTCCTCGAGGTTCATTAGTTGAAATTGGTGGCCTTTTAACCACTACAATTGGAGGAGGCATGTGTTCTAACACATCTCTATGATAAGTCTGCATAATGAGTTTCATAAATTTGGATACTCAGATATATGCTAGCTTGATGAAGGAATAAGACCAAAAAAACAAAAACACTTCAACAATTCTTAGTTTTAACAGAACCATAAAAGCTATCTTTCACCCCATTAGACAGGTTGGATACCTATAAGAAATCTTAGAATATCTTTATATTGATAGGAATTCCTAGTTTTGAGAGAGAAGAAACCATATGTGATGTAGGAAATCGTGATAACAATGTCAATCAGGCAATGTCTATATGCAGGTCAGTATCTCCCTTGGGTACCAAATTCTCAACATTGTACTCCTAACTACAGACACTTTCACAACTGGAAGATATGAAAGGCAAGATGATCACATAAGACATTTTCTGAGTTTCTACAAATATCTTACTAATACAACTCATGAATAATGAATATACAGAAGATGTGATTAACAAAAAGAATACCTGAACCACAAAGTTGCGCCTTTCACAGTCTAGAAACATATCGAGCCCCCAATCAACTTTTGACATTATCTTGTCTCTTACCGTGGAAAAGCTGAGCTGGTCTCGGGAAGTAAAACGGTCCACTTCGTTGAACCAAAGACACGTAAAGAGGTTGGTAACTGGAATGTGCTCTCTAATGATAACACATCCTTCAGGAACATCTGTAAAGAATCCAACTCAAGTTGAGATGAAGAACAAGGAAAATCTAAAATAAGGCAAAACAGAAGAAGGATCATGAACTCACCACTGGTGATTGGAAGCTTAGCTTCAGTATAAGGAGTCAAACCTTCTCCCTTATAAAAATCAATCTGAAAATCGATGGAAGCATTTTCGTACTTCCCAGCAGCTTTATTAGCCACTGCCTCCTCAATCACATCAAAACGTTTATAGTGCCGGGAGATAGCAAAGGTGGCACTTTTCCTCCACAAGAATCTGAAAAACAACGGGTAAAGCAAATCACCAAAATTATTTCTATGTATATACAAGTCCTACAGAATCTAGTACATGCAAAATGAACCCAAAATCAGCACGAAGAAGGTTGCAAAAAAGGCTTAACCTAAAATTCATATCTTTCTCACATCAAGGTCATAAATATCCAGTCCAACTAATCATCTATTAAAATAGCTAATTTAGTCTCGGTTTGAATGAGAGCTTGATGTTATGGTAAAGCTTGAATTTCAGCATCCATCCAACAATCTAATTTCAAGATCGTTAACAATTGATGTTATATCTAGACCAGACATACAAGACACAATAAAAACAAGTTACAAGAATAGTTCAACAACCCAAAGAGATTTTCATGCATTAGTTGAAAATCAAGGGGGTACAATTGGAATCAAATTATCTTCAAGGACCCTTAAAGCAGGCATATCGACACACTCCATACTTTTATTTGCAAGGAAATGAGTTATGAAGAATGGTCTCCATATATTGTTTGTTTCAGGAATATACTAATATACAGTTTCAATCTTTGTCTAACAATCTCAGTTTTCAATAGATCTTTTATAATTTATTACCCATATGATCGTGTAAGATAATCCTACTTTTTTTTCTTGAAAGAGAATGAAAAACTCCCACTCAACTTTACCACCTAAACACAGAAAAACAATAACCAACAAAAGCAATAAAAGAAAAGAAGATTTATAATAAACTAGGTTTTGAGGTTTGTGATATCTGGTTTTCCTTCCACAAAGGGTTGGTTGATGCTAGTTTTATATGACCAGTCTAAAGTACTTCATTTTCAGTTCCATCCTATTAAGACAACTAAAACTATAGAAGCAATACAAACATGATGGTCGGGGAAGCTAGACACATTGGCTTAGGTGCTAGAAAGTACTTGAATATTGGAATGATTAGCATTAGCAAATTGACTACATATAGCTATTAACAATGAATGCTCTAAAAGCTATAATGGTGTATCTAACTAAGGGATACACACTGGTGACATTAAAGGGTGTAATGATGTTTGCAACTCGTACCAAATGAAAATGGAAGAAATAGAACAGGTGGTATCCAAACATATAATAACTAGTCCACTAGATCATAGTCGCGTGTTTGGGAATAAACCAAGATAAACAGTATTAACAGAGCTAGCAATCAAGTCTCAGAAACTGTTTTGACTATAAAGACGCTAATGTTCCAGTCCGAGAAATTTTAATGTTCACAAAAGTTCAACTGTTGAGCAGACCAGGAATAGAGAAACTATATAGTTGGAGTCCAGATATGGACAATCAGATCATGGATTTAATTAATAGCCAAGTCAGAGTACATAATAGTGACAACAGCCAAGGTAACTTGCCCAATAACCATAAACTACACAGATCCTCTTTAAAAAGTGTCTTCGCAGATACAAATTTATCACATGTCCAAGCTAACCATACTTCACTTTATTGAATGAATGAATAGATAAAATCTGAGGAAGACAGATATAAAAATTACCTCTCAAGAATCTGATAAGGATCTACTACAAGTTCAAGCTTTCCATCCACCCATAAGGAGAACCTGGAATTGGGAAAAATCCTGTGCAGCAAAAGCTTTGGAACCTGTTACAGTTATAATCTAGCTCAATTTTAAAAAATATAACATTGATATTAGAGGAGGGTGCCATTGACATGTTTAACATGACATAGAATTAAAAGTTCGGCTTGTTGGGCTTCTGGGCCCACGTGAGAATGAACTTGAAGCTACTTCTTAGCAAGGATAATCTTCTCATTTTGTCGAACATCTTCACCAAAAATCACCATATACCATGCAACCCTATCATCCATGAATTGGAAATCAGTGGTACATGAATTACTCACTTTACCGTTGCACTCATCAGATGATACGGTAACAAAATTTTAATGGACTATTTCTTTGAGGGATGATCTACATAACGAGGACAACATTCTCACCAGAAAAACAGGTCTTATTTATTTTCACGCAGGCCCCACTAACCACCACAACAATATCGATAATACTAATAATAATGATTATAATAAAAAAGGGATCAGTTTAAAGATAATCATAACTACAAAACAATAATTTTTATTATTATATGGTCTACGCAGTCAGTACACAAGAATTCCCCATGACTTCGATAATGAATGAAAGTCCAAACCAAAAGGGGATGGCAAACATGCAAAAGTCCTAATTGCTTCGGTTATACTTTCGTTCATCTCTCGTAAATAATATAATAGCAGTGACAGACTATATGGTCTATGAAATAATTTGTGCAAGAAAATCATATATACAAACACACACACACACACCCAAAAAAAAAGAAAGAGAGAGAGAGAGAAAGATGAGATGAGAAACAAACAGAAGTTCTCATTCACCCTACACAAAAATTTATCCCCAACCGAAGAATATTCTACTTATTTCTCAAGTGCGTTGGAAAGTGTGTTTTCATGGGTTTTCCCAAGTGGGTCATGCAATCCTACTGAAATTGGCTTGCTGGGGTAGAAAATTGGTTAACATAACACATACTATTGTCCCAAATATACCATAGGGCATACCCAGTTAGCTTCTGTATCAAAGAGGAAGGGTCAAACAATTCCAGCAACAGTACTTGATTGTATCATCTCTACCTGATTCAGATGGATACTCCACATGTGGAGTATATTCCCACTGAATGGCATAGCATCTCACTCAAATGCTTTCACCACATTAATAATCTTATGCATACTAACATCTTAGCAGTATGTTTTACATATCAATTTTTTTTTTTAAAATCCAATACTGAACTCAATTGCATGCACTTTTAGTTGGCAATCTATGTATAACAGGAAACTGATCACACCCTCTTTGTTAAGAAATGTCAATAAGTTTACCATGCCAACAACGGTAACATGACAATTATTTATGTAACTGGGAGGGAGTGAAACAACATGCAAAAACCAATACCAACCCACATATGTATAAGGTATCACAAACCATAATAGCTCAAAAAAGGTGTACTTGCCTTTCCATTACGCCTGGCATCAGCATAAGGCAGGTTACGGACAAGAATAAGCCTCCATAACCCAACCTTCATTCCATCACCAAGGGTAGTAGTATTTCTTATACTTGCTTCTGTCTCTTCATCCACAAACATATAGAAGCAAACATTTTTCTTTGCAGCTTCACTAATATTTTTTGGTTGCTGTATTATATCATAGTTTCCTGCTCAAGAGTACACAAGTAATAGTTAAAACAGAAACTATAAAATAAAATAAAATAAATGAGACACTTTAAACAAAGAAAGCAAAACCGTTAAGACAGTTTCAAAGCTAGATACCGAATATGGCAGATGCAACAACGACCCCATAGCACTGCTCCATCTCAATAAGATCAGCATCCTGAAGGTCAAATCCAGTTTGACGACCCGGTTTACTTCCATTAGCAAACCTAGTAGATATAAGTTGGCAGAAAAGAACAGCACCATGAGAGTAATAAATCATCATAATTGGTCAAACTATTACCAGTGCTTAAAAACATATAAGAAGATTTAAAAAGGGAGGAGGGACTATACCCACAGTGCACGTTCATCGACTCTTTTATATCAAATGAATCATTCCTTTGCATCAGAGATGGGTACCCACCAAAATCAGACCCTCCAAATGGCTCAGTTCTAACCGGACTTTCCTCGTATACATAAGTTAAATTCCTCAGTACAGGAGATTCTGAGGGAGAGACTGGCATACGAGCTATTGCCTGATCAACAGGAAGGTAACACACTGGACATGCTGAAAAAGCAGGCAACAACGTTTAGTTCCATAGTATGGCTTAGTATGTGTACACATGCACGCATAAGTTAACGCATATATTTACCAGCAGAATGTGCTCATGGTGGAATAATATTGACCAAAATATCTTACTGTACATTTTGAATCTTAAACAGTCCAACTTACGCCGTGGACCAGTGCGTTTTCTGTCTCTCAGAGGAGGAGATGGGAGTACAAATTTATCACATGGATGCTCTAATGGAAACTTTGTGCTTAGTACTGGAAGAGGAAGTTTATTTTCCCCACTGATCGAAACATCATTTGGTGAAACAGAATTATTCTCCTTATCTCGATGTTTATCAATCTTATTATTACTCGGTTCTCCATTAATCAGGATAAGCTCTGGAATAATGTTTTGTACAGGTATGGAAGACATATGCTGAGACTCAGAATCAGTAGTTGCATCGTCATCTGTAAACAAGTGATATTAATCTTAGCTCATGCCACTATCTAAAAAGAAACAAAGATGGTAAAGTAAACAGCTTTTCCCTCTTAAGCAACTCAATGCAAGAAATATAAGATAATCCAATTCTAATTTTAAATGGTGGTCCTTAAGTACTACCATTGATGAGTTAGAAAATAAAAACATTACACATTCCAACTTCTATCGGAGGTTTAGCTAATTGATAAGATTATTCTTTGGACTTGCTGCATGTCAAACACTGTTCAGTTTATCATTCAAAAGGACTACGAAACAACCAAATAACAACAAGAAGTAATATAGAGGGAAGCAAACCTTTGCACATTGTAGATAAAACAGACATGAACACCAGAACAGATACAACAACAACTAACAGCATTCCAACTCTCCTACGACTGGCAAACTTGCAGATCCGAGAAAGAAACCTTTCCTTCTCTCTATAATTAGACAGGAGCGTCTTCGAGTTCTTGCGCACAATAAGCGGTGTTGCATGAATTGGCAAGAAAGCACCATTCTGCAGCTCTTGCTGCAATGATCCATAGCTCGCTGTACGTAGACCCAATGACCCTCCAGTCATTGTCCCCCCAAAAGTACAGGTTTCTCTTTCATCTCCCTCCCTCAAAATATCTTCTCATTCAAAACCCCTGCAAATCTTTCACGGCTTCAAATTCCAAACAAGTACGCCGGCAAACTATACAAAGACTTCCAAAACAAATGTATATTCAGCAGATTCATACCCCTCCAATATACGCTGAATTCCAAATTTTGTAGTTCCAATAAACCAAGAAAAAGCCTTCAATCCAGCCTTAAATCAATCTAATACACTCCTATTGACACACTCCCACTTAAAAACAATATTAACCGGATCTGCACTTCCGAACAACAAAATTGATAACAAGAGTCAATAGATTAGATTTGAATTCCAAATCAGCCTTAAACCAATGCAAGTAATTCGTTAACTCAAACACATTTCGCTAAATCTTTAAGTATCAAACAGATTAAATCTCTGTCAGGTGAAGTTAGACAAGTTCACAAAATCAAACTTAGAATTTCAATATTACTAATTTGAATCGTAATCCACAAAAACAAGAATAAATCTTATCTTCTAAGAAGGAATGCCAATAACACTTGCACCAAATTGAAAAATCTTGATCTATTACTTAGGGAAGATACCATATCAAACTCTCAGATCAAGTAAAACTAAAAAAATAATTTCTTCTGTTTTCAAACCAAATACAACAGGAGGAAAAATTAGAGAAATTTGACGTCACCTTTGTAAGATCTGAGCAGAAATCCAGGGTTTTTGTTTCAGCAAAATTTCGTATGTAAGAAATTCCTCTTTTTTGTTGTTGTTCCTCCTAATTATAATGCAAATCTGGATCGAATAGAAGTAGCAGTAGTTTTCTGCTTCGTGCAATTGGAAGTTTGTTTAACAGTTTATCATGGGAATTTTTTACAGTTTTCTGTCTCACATTTTACCTTCCGGTTTCCCTTTATTTGTTTCATTTTTTTTTTTTACTTTCAAGGACTTCTGAGGTCCGCTAACTTAATATATCTCGTGAAAGCACCTACACGGGTAAAATGTAATAGGGTAAAATGTAATAGGCTAATAGCCATGCTAAAATAACCTGGTTTTAAAATGAACTCTCGATCCGGGAATACTCCTATAAACCGAAGGATATTTAAAATAAAACAATTTTAAAAAAAAAATATTTAAATAAATTTTATAATAACTAAAATATCTTTGAATATCCTCCGAGATTAAATTTAGATTTTGATTATTTTTTATCTTTTTAAATATTAGTCTTAGAAGAAGAAGAAAAATTTAGGAGATTTAAATAAACTTAAATGATACGAGAGATTCTTCTCTATTTTTATTTTATTTTTGTCAATGCCGATTATACAGCCGGCATTGCCTTGAATACAAAGCAATATCGGCTGTGATTTTTTCTTTTTATTGTCAATGTCGATTGTACATCGGCATTACCTTGAATATAAAGCAATCGATGTCGGATGTGCCAAAATTCTTGGTAGAGATTTTTCTCAACTGCCGGCATTGCGGCTTCACTCCAAGCAATGCCGGTTGTGTATTAAGACATGGCGGAATTTTAAAAGTTAAATTCTTTTTTAAATGCCGGAATTGCCTTCATAATACAAACAATGTCGGCTGCAAAAGTCGGTATTGCATTCATAATCTAACTAATGGCAGTTGCAACACAAAACCCCCATTTTTGCCCTAATTTTCAATTTAAAACCTAAAACAATGTTTCATTTTAGGCATTTTTATACAAGGAATTAATTGTCGAAGAAATTTTAAGAATCGTCTATAAAATGACAATAAAACGAAGAACTTATGGAAGAAGAGAAGAAGAGGAGGAGAAGAAGAAGGAGGCGGTGGTGGTAAAAATAACAATGAAGGGGGATACTTTTTTTTATTTTATTAGGATAAGGGCAATATAGATATTTTTTCATTAGGAAAAATATCCCCTTAGCCAAAATTAATCCTCATATAACCGTGAGTATCCCCCAATTTATGGGAGTATCTCCCAATTGAGGGTTTTTTAAAATACAGTCATTTTGAAGTAAAATTAAAAATCCATTATCTAACTACTTTAGTTAATGATTAATTTACTCCTAATTGATTAGTGTTGATTATTTTAATTAGTAATAAAATTAATTATGTTTGATACTGGATTGGTTAAATGGTAAGAATTAGAGTGGAGTTTTTTTTTTGAAAGGTTTGAAGAAGAAGAAGCAGAAGTTGAGGAAAACTAAGGTTTTGTGATTTTGGTACAAAAAATGAAATTTTATCGCCAATTAATTATCGTGATTTCGGTCCCATCGATTTGGGTTATTTGTTTGTTGTACAAGAACATGTAAACCAAAGCATAATTGAGGATTTTATTCAAGCAAATGAAGATCATAATGCTTCCAATGGTCGGGTATACATGTTAAAGATCTCGAAACATGTATTTGTAGCTTATAATCGTCAAAAAGTGAAAACTTTTCAAATTTTGTTTTCTGGCCAACCCATAGCCTAAAATCGACGGGTACGATGACACCACACACGGATTATCATTCCAACTTATTATGAACCACAATCGGTTGATATGGTGATGAACAACAACCGATTGTGTTCATATTTGACGGGATTGGTAGGCAAAACAATCGACTATTATGGACTCACATATCGGCCAATTGTAGCACTGGAAATTTTTTCAAAAAACATTAAGTATACAATCGGACGATATATGTTGTTCTATGAGCCGGTTGTAATCGAAAATGTGGCCAGAAAAACTGCACTTTGATGAATGCTGGAATCGGCGTACTCACGTGTGTTGATTCCAACACTTAGGTTTTTTCCCAAAAAACAAAACCAGATGGAATCGGTAGATGTTAAGTTACCTAAAGGGCGATTGTTAGCGATCGGCCAACTTGATTATTCCTTATCCACTAATTGTATTGGCCTAACTTTTTGATGTATATTATAAATTGTTGAAGCACTCGACGACAATCAACTTTAACCCGTGTCTAAGCCGGGGCTTGATACTTCTACCCACTTTTATACTGATTTGGTATTAAACAAGGATGAGCTAGGCAAAACAGTGGTTTGTGGTCAAAGGCATAGAAATCAAATATGCATTAGTCTTAGGTTGTCGTTCAAGGCGTGATTGTTTAGAAATTATTTACGAGAGAAGTGGCAAGATTGAAAGTCACAGGGAAAAGGACAAACGGTATGTGAAGAAGATGAGGATTTACATGACTAAATCAAAGATGCATGAATGCGCTTCTAAGATTAGAGTGCATAGACTCCTTGATGTGTATAAGCTTTCTAAATTGAGGAATGGTTGTCATAATCATGATGATCCAGAACCCATTATTGGACACTCTTACATTTGTGGGTTTAAACCACATCAATTCTCAATGGACAAATCAATGGAGGAAAGTAAACGAAGTATTATTCTTAGGAATATAAAGAAGGAGGATGATAAAAACTTGTCTATGATGAAAAATAATTAAGCGGAAAGAGAAAATATCAGGAGAGAATGGGATGGCAGAGTAGTTATGGAACAACCTCAGCGGTTAGCCAAGCAACACAACTACATAATGAGGAAGCAGGTAGTCGACAACAAAGTGACTCGTTTTTTCTTGTCGCATCCGAAGATGATCAAATTGGCTCAATGTTTCTATCAAATTTGTTAATAGATTATACTTATAACACAAACATGTACAACATGTCTTTGTTAAACATTGATTGCCATACTTCAAATAAACAAATTTATACGGTAGCATGGGGTTTTATGGATCGGGAAAATGATGTGAGTTTTATTTGGATGTTAGAAACCTTGAAGGAGATTTACCGTTAGCGATCAAACGCCAAGGGTCATAGTAATGGATAAGGATAAAACACTAATGAATGGCATAAAGGTAGTTTTCCCGGATACCAATCATTTTCTTTGTACATGGCACATACAATGCAACATCACAACGTATTGCAGGGGTCATATACAAAGGTGAAAACCACAAAAGGGTAATTCTCATGAGAAGGATGAAGATGAGCGTCTTAGTAAACTAACTCAGGAGGGACGAGAGAAAAAGAAGAAGAAAAACACCAAAGAGTACGCAAATAATGAAATGAAATTGAAGGCTTTTCAACATCATTGGGATTTGGTTATACATTTTATGTCCGAGAAAGAGTATAAATCTCATTTGGAGAGTTTCTTTCTGTTTTGGTAAAAGGTTGCCGAAAAAGTTATGGTTTATTGCTTGATACAATTATTTGAACCATACAAAGGAAAATTTCTGTGAGTGTATACCTACCGACATAAGTGTTCCAAGAATGTGGTAACAAGTATAGCGAAAGAGTCTCATGGACGTTTAAAAAATTACTTTAGAGGAGTCAAAATAATATGGTTACTGTACAAGAAGTTATCATTAATACACCAAGGATGATATCATTAAGATTCAGTGGCAAATTGAAGTGAGTAGGATCAAGGTTTTGACCATGTACTATGATCACCATTCGTTGCTAAGGGGTAAAACTTATAGGGTGTTGCACTGGGCTATCCATTTTATGATGAATCATTTTAAGTATTATAAGGATAACGAGTACGGGAGAAAGAATATTGTTCTTTCATGTATGACGATGACGGCCATTTAACTCCCGTGTCGTCATATGATTGCTAGGTACTACCAAGGAATTCCCTTTGAGGTCATTGATCCGTTTTGGAAGCAACTTACTTTCACACCAAGCGAGTGCAACACAAGTCGAGGAAAAATTTACCATTGTTCATTCACAAGAAAGTGAAAGTGGGTACAAGACGAGTACGACTAAAACGATAAGCAGTGCAAAAGGAGTTCCATGGTTTCCCCGCTAAAGATTCAAGAAAGTATAGCATATGCAAAAGGAAAGAGTCACATGAGTCTACAAGGCGAACAAATATAATGGTGACTCTAAGAGACGCAATTGGTGATCAAGTAATACCTAGGATGACCGAGGTAGACCCCATCAAACGTGTTATATGATACTCCGTGAGTATTATACGAAACGCCCTCCAATCATTTTTTCTTATGCACTATCTACCTACGGCGTGTATGCGGATGGAAATTATGGTTCTCACATTGCGTCTGAACAAATATGCCTTTTAGGTTTGGAGGATAAGGAGCAACTAACTCAACAACATTATTTCAGAAATATGATGGTCTTACTCCTACAATAAGACAAAAAATTTTACACTTCGATGATGATGAAAGGAACAATATAAGATAAAGAAGTGCAATTCGATGAATTAGTTGCTCATGTACAAGGGCTAGAGGGGGATGAACCAATTACCATTAATAAGAAGTGGATGACCATGACTCGATGTGGCCATTTATTTGGGTACGTGGATTTGCGTTGTTCATTATTTTGTTTAGGGAACATGTCTTACATTCACACCAAATAGAACAAAGTGTGATGAATTGCTTAATGATCGAAGAATTGTTATAGTCAACATTAACAATATACATTTTATCGGTCTTAGTCTACGCAAAGATTATTTGTTACCTCCACTGTGTAGGTTCACTTATTTTTCAGAGTTCACTAGCAGCACCTCTAAGGAATTACTGAAAAATATGAGCCCAACATGAAACGTAGCAATGAATTGGTCGTGTCATATTAAATCAAGGGTACAACAGTGTTGAATTAAGTATTTGGATTTTGTTAACAAATGAACTATCAGATGTCCATAATTTGTCGCTTTCATATATTGTATGCTACAATTTGAGTCACTCCAAATGAATGAAAATGATTTGCTTTTTGGTTACATTGAAATTTAGTTAATTTTTTTTTAATAAATGAACAACATAATCGGCACTTACTAGAGTCCATATCCGTCGATTTTGGGACTCTGATAACTCAACAATGTGAAAACTCCAGAATCGGTGAATATGGATGATCATGATGGTCGATTGTACCTTGAAAATGGCATAAAAAAACAATCATTTTATTAATGTCATAATCGGTTGATGTGGTTGCAAATAACGACCGCTTATGACACAAGATTAATATTCTAGGAAATGATCGAGTTAGCAATCGATGGATATATATGAACATGGCCGCCAATTGTATTTTAGGTGATCTGGAAGAGGTTTTGACCCAAGTTTACGTGCCTGTACAATAGAAGGTAAAAGCTTTTCATTAGTAGGTGGCAAGGAAATATATGAAATATTATTGTTTGCTGAAATTTCTACTGATGAGTTAAGGGAACCAATAACATCCTCATTTTTATCAAATAATTTAATGTCAATTATTAACTCCTTGTGATTCATACTTTCAATATTATGTACTATGACAATTTCTAATGCATCTTTTCCCACTAACTTCAAAATTTGGTGAGATAGTGAATCAATTATATTAACAGTAAAACAAGCACGCATATCATTAGGATATTTCATTGCCTCAAATATATTGAAGCGTATTACCTCGCCATTGAATCATGGTTAAAGTGCCATTAAAGACATCAATCTTCATTCTAGTTATTCTCGTGAATGGTCTAACCAATAACAAAGGTGTAGACAAGGTTAAATCTTCATCCCTGCATTAAAACATCTTCAACAATTCCTTTTGGGTAAGCATTAGATCTAACGACAAGTTGGATTATTATGAAAGTTTCCTTAAGAGGATCAAGGTCTAAGGAATTATAAAGTGAAACATGCATAACATTAATAGAAGATCCTAAATATAGCAAAGCTCGTTCGAAGCTGAGGTCACCAATAGTACATGGAATAGTGATCTACCGGGATCTTTGCACCTAAGTGGGAGTTTTCTTTGAAAAATTGTCGAAGAATTCTCTCCCATACACATAAATTCATTCTCGATAAGGTTGTGTTTGTTGGTGCAAAACTCTTTTGAAAACTTTGTATAGCGTGGAACTTGCTTAATTGTTTTGATTAATAGAATATTGACCTGGATCTTTCTAAAGATATCCCAAATCTCTTTCTTCTGCGTCTCCTTCTTTGACTTTGCAAACTTGTCAGGAAAAGGTGGAGGAGTAGCATAAGTAGAAATAAGAGGTTTAGAGTTGTCTTTTGGTACCGTATCTTCCTTTTTAGGTGTTGTATCACATTTTTCTCGGTCTGGATCCAAAAAAACTTCATGGCTTTCTTTTGAAGTTTTAGGCGCTTCCAGTTGTTTACCAATCCTTAATGTTACAGCATTTATATTTTCTCTGAGATTTATCAAGGGTTGATAAATGAGTTTCTCTAACCCTTGTGCTTCAACTGATTTAACTCACTAGCCATTCTGCCAACTTGTGTTTGCAAATATTTGATTTCCATTTTTGTTTTATGTTGCGCAATTTTAGTTCTTTGAATGAATTAAGTTGTAACATTAATCAAATTCTTCATCAGAAAAGTACTAATTATGGTTTTTTTGTGGTCGTTACACTTGTTGTTGATATCAATTTTGTTGGTTGAAAGTAGGATCTTGCACCACAGCTTTCCTATTATCATAGCTAAAGTTGGATGATCTCTCCACCCTAGAATGTAAGTGTCGGAGAAGGGATCATACTTTTACCTTTGCTGATTTGCAAATATAGCATTAACTTACTCCATATCGTCATCATGGGTTTGAGTTGATGGTTGGACTACCAAAACTGCAATTTGTTGAACCATAACTGCCAAGTTTCCCATTTGTTGTCTAAGTTCAAAGACTTCCTTCACTTCATTTACCCTCTTGACATTTGGTCGAATTGAGAATTGTTGAAAATTTGCTGCCATGATCTCGATTAAGTCTCTTGCTTGAACAATTGTTTTGTTCACTAATGCACCACCACTTGCAGCATCAAGAAAATTCCTATCACTTGGTACAAGACTTTCATAAAGTATTGGATGATCAATTGGTGTCCGATTGATGGTGAGGGAAGCTTGAAACCAACCTCTTGTATCTTTCCTAATACGCATACAAAGTTTCACCTGCCATTTTTTGAACTCCACATATCTCTTTTCTAACTTGGGTAGCCTTAGAGGCAAAAAAATACCTTTCGAGGAAGACTTTTTTCATAGCTTGCCATGTTGTAACACTACCAGATGTCAAGTAGTATAACCACTCCTTCAACCAGAGAGAATGGAAAATCCCTTAACATGGATTCATCAGTATTAACAACATATTTTGGTTTCATGTTTGTTACCACATTACAAAATTTCATAGGATGTTTATTTGGATCTTCACTTGCCAAACCATGAAACATTGGCAAGGCATTAATTAAACCATAATTTAATTTAAAGGTTGTAGCAACTTGAATTACACCAGGTCCAATTTTGGGTGAAGCTAGATCTTTCAGCATATACATAGCTTCTTCTTCTTGAACTGAAGATGTTTCTGAAGAAGGATTTGGAAATAACTCCCTATTTGAATGAGGAAGTTTTACTGAAAAACTTGGACGAAGATGCGCGTCCGTGAATTCACTAATTTTCCTCACACGATCGTTATCCTCGTCTAGACTAGACATTCACCATCTCAAGTATATGTAAAAATGAGCTAGAGAACACATTAAAACTGAAACAACAAATAAACTCAAAACAAATAACTAACTAAGCCGCTCCTCGGAAGTGACCCCAAAATTGATGGGGTGTCAGTAAAACGAATTAATTCTTATGCTCTACAAATACTTTTAAAGAGTACAATTTATTTGTTTCAAGTAACAATTGGGGTGGTTTTTGTTTGTCCAAGAGAATTAACTAAACCTAACTAAAGCTGGAATTATCAAAGAAGAAAAATGGTCAAGGGTATCACCATCCATCACGATACAAGTTATTCAATTAAATATCAACATGTCATTCACTCTTTATATATTCTAATATTCATATGCAAAACATTCATAACCATGCATGTTTCGTTTAGTCTCCATTTATCATCAAATTTAGCAAGCACGCACTTGAATTCTTCTCAACTAAATAACTTACTACAACCACGTATAGATTTGATTCAGATAAAACAGTAAGAATTTTGAGACAGATTATTCTAGGTAAAGAAACTCACTACCAATGGTCTATTTGGCCTATGTCATGTTTTACTTGTGACTTCCTTAGTAATTTTCATCACCAGTAATCATAAAGTGCTATTGATGCTATGATTCTCAACAACCATCTACAAACCCCAAGCTAGCAGTAGATGACTATCAAGACTATATAATTGCGCACTTAAATACTCGGGACTGAAAATCATCAATCATTGTGTGAACAAAGTTCATAAATCATCTAAAAGTCATAAAAAATAATCAACACATATTAGATATTAGATATTGAATAACTGGGTTGATGTTTTAATAAGATAACATGTTTGTGATTTCAGGCTACATCCGTAACCAAAGAGAAAATTAGCTAGACATGGATTTCTTAAAACCCATGAAAAGCATATAAAAAGGGAGAATAAAACCAACCCTAAGCAAAAGTAAAAGAGGAAACTTTTTATCTAGCTCTATGCGACTGTTTTATGCCCTAAAAGTGTCTCTCAATTGTGAACTCGAAATTCCTTTATATATATCTTCAAAATCCCTTAGAAAATTCCTTTGGATTGGATTTAGAAACTTGTTTCCTACCTGGACTCTTGTTTCCTTATTTAAGCCTAGTACCTCTTTTGGAAAGCCTAATCACCAAGAAACTTCTAAAACTCAGCCACATATTCTTATAATGTTTAAATCCCACAAGGAAGTTGGTTTTTTATTCTCTTTTTACTGTTCACGTGAATAATACGGCCATGCTCACTTGAATTGGATAAATTGACGCCACAAGTGTTGAACACCTTTGTACACACATCTAGACCTTCAACTGCCCATATTTGCTTTGAAATGTAATTCTATGCTTATTTTAGTTCATTTTTATCCTTCGGTTAATCTGAATCACATACCCCAAAAAAAACTGAAAACAATACCGAAAACGTGATATTTACATGAAAACTAAAAAGAAAAGTGCAGATAATTGAAATAAGAATAAGGTAAATTATCCACTTATTATATTTCTCTCTGACTGAAGCAAACCATCATAGAAATACCAGTCTATCAGTTGCTCGGTGATATGATGATGTGGGCAGCTAGCTAACAACCTCTTATACTACCCCCAATATTCTTAAAGAGTTTCATTAGTAATCTGTGCAATCCCACTAATTTCTTTACAAATAGTTGTTCCTTTGGAAGAGGAAGTAATTTTCTAGGAACATTTTCTTCATATCCTTCAATGTTGTAATGCTTCCGGTTGGAAGAAAATAACACCATTTTTCTACACAATCAATCAAAGGGAATGGAAAAGTTGTCACTAAAGCTTTTTCTTGATTAGTTCCAGCCGACTTCAAACTTGTCAACCTCTTCTGCAATCCATTTGAACTTCGGAGACCAATATATCAACTGAAATTTGAGTTCAATTGAGTCATCTAAGTTGGTTCAAAGATGTTGAGGATTAAACGATGTTGATGTCGGATCCTTGAGTGTCTTTCTTTCAGGAGGAAGAGGTGGAGGCTGAGGATTTCCCTGGTCCCTTGTTTCTCAACCATCTCTTCCAATGGAGGATCTTGTAGAATTCTTTTGCTCTGAGTAGTATTACCATATTTTTGATAACCAGCGCGATAACCAAGAGCCAGAGATTAAGCACCTAAAATCAAATATCTAGAAAAAAAAATATCAATAACTAGCAATAAAACCTAAAACAAAAACGAAAAATATTAACAACTAAAAGCTACCAACTGCTCCTCGCTAAGGGCACAAAATTTAATGCGTTCGTAGGCACAACACATTAGATCACTTATTTTTACTCCAGTGAAAAGTAATACAATACTAGTAAGGATCGTTCCCACGAGGAGCTAGGAGTTTTCAGTTGTCAAATGTCATGGGGAGGGGGAGGGGGGTATTTATAGGTTGTAAAGCAAATATTAAATAATAATCCAGTATGATAAATATGATCGAGGATTCCTTCGTCATTACTAAACAATCATTAAACTAGTTGAATCGCTAATCACATATTATCACCAACCGTAAAATAACAGCTTGATCAATGTTATCCCTAAAATTCATTTTATAACTAGATACATAAGTTTTTAACCGCCAGACTTTATTATTCCAAACCACCTAATAGTAGATCATTCTCGATGTAACCTAGTCAAATATTTTAAGGTCTATGAATTTAGGTTGATCCTAACAACTAAACTCTTAAATCAAGGTCCACTTACTAGTGTTTTTTTTTATTCGTGATTGGTCCACAGAATCCATGTAAGATCTCACGATTTCTACTTGAATAAAGGTTGTTCGAATATTATTTATCTCAAAACCTTCTATTAACAATAGGTTAATCAATAAATCAATTTAGTTGGCCACCTAAATAATTTATCAATTGTCAATATATATGTTATTTTAGTTACATAGGTATCATAAAGTAGTCTAACTGTAATTGGATTGCACGACAAACTATAAAGAAAATTTAGTTTGTTGCATATCTCAATTGTTTGGCTCGCTTTTGATACTCATTTCAAGTATGTACATATTTTTTTAATTCTGGTATTATTTTAGATAATTTTCTCAATCACTAAACATGACTCCAATAAGATTTAAATCCTTTGTTGAATTTGTTGCTACTTGGTTAAGATGGAAATAAAATATTCAAAAAAAAATAATCATGTGCAAAAATAAGAATTAAAACCCCCAATGTGTAGCATGGGTTATTTCTGTACAAGGTGTCGAACTCGCCAAAAATATATTCCTTACTTTTCTTACACTAATAAGTTGGACAAGGATAAGTGGGTATGTTCCTAAGGGAGAGTTTAGTTAAAGTTTCTGAAAAGAAACTATTGCAAAGATACGAAAACAAAAAAAATATTGTGACATGAGGATGAGAATGATTAAGGAATTTTTCTCCACTAGTGAACATGGATTCAATCAATCACCTAAGAAAAATATTCGTCAAAAATACGTACTAAAAACCGTAGACAAGTTATGAGTTCAACTAGTCTATTTGACTCCAAGGGTCACTTCTTAGAATAAGTTCTCTACTCGTGTCTAGCTAATTAAGCCACTTTGAATAAGCTCTCTAGTGTAACTTAACAAACCTGTATTTTCTGTGAATCAGGTTGATCCTAACTACATGCTCGTAAGTTCGACATGTTAACTTAGGGTTATCTTCCACACATCAAAATCCACAAAATCTCATTGCAACATTGATGTTTTGCTACTTGCGATTAAATCGCCATAACAATTACGGATTACATCTCAATAATCTAACATTGGAATTGCAAGTGAACTATTCAATTGCCCACTCGAGCAACTTGAAAATAATATTTGGTCATAAGTATGGTAAATGATAAGCAATAAATCAATATTGAAAAGAAAGATTAACTCGGATAAATTATAAAAAAGTCAAGTCAAATAGTTTAGTTTCGTAGTCTTACCTAATCATATAATGCTTAACTAGCTACACATAATTATGGAGCAAATAATCAAATTCAAAGAAATATAGAAGTTAAATAGTGCAGGGATTCAAAAATAAGACCCAAAGACCAATTGTGGCTGGTGATAGGACAAACGAGGCTCCTCAACTATAGGTGATGTGAATTATGGCTTGATAATAGAATGGTGGATGTGCACTGCAAACAGGTGGTCTGAAGAGGCTGACGGTGTTACGATATGGAGCTCAGGATAGACTGCTGGTATAGCTCAGGTTCACTGCTGCCTATAGTGGATGTGAATGTTGTACTGCGAACTGGTGATGACACAAGTGAGTGAGAAGAGATGATGTTCTGGTGTTGTGTAAGCATGGCAGTGGTTGGATGGTGGTTGTATGGATGTGAATTGTTACTGTTGTATGCAGGTGTAGTAGTTATGCAGATGATGGATGAAAACTGGTTGGTGAGGGTTTGGAGAGGAGCATAGCTGCTCTATGTTGGTGAACCGCATATGGTCGATAGGGGGGGGGTGTTCTCTGTTACTTAGTTCATATTTTATAGCCTCCTCAACTCACTCTAATTCTGAATCAGACAAGGACCCAACAATTCAAATCCTATTCAAACACTGTTTTCTCGTCAATAAAATGTCTTGAAGTTTTGTACCAAAACTCTATCCCAAACTCCATGCTCATAATCTTACATAAACTCTGTCTAAAAGGGTGATGTTATAACTCCCTATAACATATCCTTATATAACAGTTGGTTTCCTCTTAGTAATTCTCAAGTTCTTTGTAAACCTGGTTGCCTCCTAGTAATTTTTGTATTATATACAATTGAGACTTGTGTGCCTTTATTTGAGCTTTCCAACACCCAATGCCTCCAAGAAATGCCTTGAGATGCTATTTCTTTTCTTTTGCTTCTCGTGATTCCAATGTACTTATAAAACTCAAAACAAAATAAAATAAGAAATTTACAAGAAAAATAGCAGAAAAAAACATAATCAATTGATAATATTTAAGGTGTTTAAGACACCTATCTATTTTCGAGTTAATTTGAAAGTCTAGGCTCTAATTTAGTGATTTTTTTACAGTATAATTTACGACAGTATAACTAAAAATCCAAACAATAGTTCATAAGAGCAAGCAATATGGTGTACCTTGGATTAATTATAATTAAGGTTTTTAGCTAAGTGGAGGGTAAGAAAATTTGCAACCATTAAGGTCCATGGCTATATGTGGATGGAAACTCAGTTTCCACTAAAGCTCAAACCCTTAAATCATAAATGTAAAAGCTAAATGGTGAATACAAAAGTTATTTGCATAAAAAATGAATTTCCACCTTGTACGAATACTAAGTTCATCCCATGACTTAGATAAATGATATTCCACATCTACAACATCCAATAATCATGGTATGGCAAACTACTAGATTTGAGAGATATTCTCTATGACAATAGCTGTTCTTGGCTACATTTTGGATATAACAAAAAAAGGGCTTGTTCTCTAAACAAAGTAGGCATGTCAAAAGAACTTATTGGAACAAATAATGACCATTATGTATCCTTATCCGATAGTATTAACCTGATATGCGACATCCAGAAATATCAAACGGATATTTAAACTTTAGTTCTATATCAATATCCGCTAAGCTTATAATATCATATAATTATCCATTCCGCTATAAAAACAGAAATAGCTCAGAAAAAAGTTAAGTTTAGTAATAGTTGAATACTTTAAGTACTGTAAATATTTTTATACAAAAAACAAAAGAAAAAAAAAATATGAAAAAACATATTACTTCTTCTGTTGTTCGTATGCAAAAAATAAGGAAATACAAAAGATTGAAATTCCATGTCCTTTGTCAGGTTATCTTATCATCCACATTTATGACTTTTTTCGTTTCGTTTGTTTTATTTTTATTACGTGTTGTATCCTCTCCTGATATAAACATATTTGCATACAAATGGAATGTGTTCATTTTTATTAGGTCTTTGGTCATTCTTCACTTGTATCACTTCTTTTTAGCACAATCTAACACTTTGTAGCTCCTTTTTTGATGATTCACCCAATAAAAGACGTAAACCACAAAATAAATATAACATACAATAATTCACATGAAATCTAGAAAATACTAGCATGAAAGTGACACTCAAAATATATAAAATATGCACTTATCGGAATGGAATAAAGTTTTCTTCTCAACATACTTCAGAAATTGGGATCCAGCTCTAAGTAGTGTAATTTAATCCACCAATATATTAGCCTCCAATTTATATCTAATCTTCTCAATGGATCTCCAAAAAAGTCTTTTTAACCTACCAGACGTGTGAGATAGTGTGATGCTCTATCTCCATATCTATTTATCTTGTGCATGGAAGGTTTTAACAGAATGTTGATGGCTGCATCAAATGAAAATTTAATCTCTCCAATTAAGATGGCAACTCAATGCCCAAGGATTTCTCATCTATTTTTTTGCAGATGACTGCATATTATTTTCTAATGCAGAAGGAAAATCATAAAGATTATAAACAAATTTAGCAATGCTTCAGGTCAAACGATGAATCTAAGCAAATCAAGTGTTCATTTCAGCAAGAACCTAAGTGAAGAAGCTAAGAAAAATGCTCCAAAGGAAAACAATACCTCTTTCTGAAAAGTATTTGGGAACCAATCTTTTTATTTTGAAAGAAATAAGGATATATGCTGATAGGTGTCTAAAACACCTTAATTAGTATAAATTGGTTCTGCTTTCTTTGCTCCTAGGGTATGACACATGTCGTAATGACACGAGCTTTGGTTGTTCATGTTGTTGTTAATGTTAGCTTCTAACATATTCAACATTTATCTTGTGGTTCGATAAACCCTCTTACATTATGCATCTTATGTTGGTTGTATATTTCAACATGTAGTCATGTATCTAGCATCAAATGTTTAAGTGTTACCCTCCCAAAACACGAGTTTCCAAATTAGAGCATCATTTTAGTGCGAAAAATATTTTTGGTAATGTGTGATAAACACTTAATTCATATATTTTTACCACTCAATCTACATTTGTTAGTGCTTATTTTTATATTAATTTTATCATTTTTGTTCTATTGTAAGTGGTACGCGTAAAACCCAAAGTTTTGAATAAATAAGGCTAAACGAGCTAAATGGCTAACCAAATGCACCTGCTTATCTCTTACGACCTGTTTTGGAAAGGATTGACACAGCATAGAAAAAGCACACAAAAAGGGAGAGTTTTGGCTTGCATTTATTGTTGATGGCGGACGTGACTAAAGCAGGAGTTTGCTTTGATTCATTAAAATAGTGTACTGTCAAAGAAGGTGTATGGCGTCTTCTGTTTGGTCTGTATCACAAATAGAAGAAGTGAGAAGGTGTTGGAAATTGGCTATAGGTGACGTGGTCTAGGCTAGTTCGGTGAGAAGTGGATGTTCGCTAGTGGGGGACAAGGTCAGGGGGTTCTCTTTTTAGTTTTGGGAAACGAGTATAATGGAAAGAGAAAAAATAAAGAAGACGGAAAGAAGAGGGAAACAGGGACTGACGGAGAAGTAGAAAAGTCAGAGAGGAGAGGGGGAGGAGGTGGATCTGGGCAGTTTCTGTTGGAGTTCAGTCAAGAAAGATAGGAGGTGGAGACGGAAAGAACAAAAGAAAAGAGAAAGGATTTTATTGCCTAACACAGTGAATCTCTTTATCTCTCTCTTGTTATTTATTTTTATGGGTTTTAAGAAATCCATCTCTATGTCTCGCCGATTTTGCTTAACCAGGGTTTATGGAGAAAACTACTTAAAGCATTAGACCAATATGAATTAAATTGAAAATTATGTTGGTAGTAGGCTATAATGAATTGAATTGTCAAAATCCATAATTTACGGGTTATTGATTTTATAAAGAATATATGTTGTTGATCCACCGACTTTGTACGATACAAAAGCCTAAATGCATAAATGTATATAGTTTTACAATTTTATTTGTTAACGTATTTGATAATCCATGCTTTGGTGAAATCATTTGATGGGTTATTCTTAGACGACACAAATAATAATTGTTAATCTATGGTAGAGAGTTTTAATAATTTTCTTGTCATTATAATTTGATAATCCATGTTTGGGAGACTTTGATGGGTTATACTTAGGAGGTGTGGGTAATATCAGAGAAAATCTACCTATAATAGGTGTTGCAATATAACAAAGATATAGACATGTATTTGGAATTTGAATTCTGTTCGGTACTCAATTAGAAATAGTAGTTGAATCCGTTGACCATGGTTATCGATCCTCTCTGTGTTTTACTTTATTAATTTAGTTTATTTTTCTTGTTTTAACTTTATTCCGAAAATCCATAAACATCATTTCTGGTTAGTGCATTAGAGATATTGATTGCAGTATTGTCCCCGTTCCCTGTGGGTTCGACCCATATTTGCCGATGTCTACTAGTTAGACGTCGTGCAACTGCGGTATTATTAAATAGTTATTTCTTAATTTTTAGCGTCGCTGCCGGGGAGCGGTTGTGGAACATTGTAATTAGTATTTTTGATTTTCTAATCGTAGTTTAGGTTTTTATTTAATTTATTTTTTATTTTGTACAATATTTTTATTTTTGTTTTATCTTTAGGATTTTTAGTTCTTTTTGACTAATTTTGTGTCTTAGAATTTTGTTTCAGGTACTTTTGGTGTTGCTCCTGGTCGTCTAGCTCAACAAATTTCGTCTGTTGCAAAAAACTCACGAGTTTTTTTTTGGCTTGTGAGTTATATATTGAACGATTTGGACAGGTTGGATGCTCGTTATCCTAAATTGTGAAGTTGATACGAGGTACTAGTACTACTTTTCGAAGTGGAAAAATACTTCCTTGAGTTCTTTGAACACTTCCGTTCCAATTATAAGGGGTAAGAACAATTTTTCCTTTTCTTTTGTGGTGTGATTTATGGAATGAATGAATTGGTGATTGCTTGTTTGTTTACTTCGTGAATTTTCACCAATTTTATTTTGTATATGTTTTTATTTTCTTTGTATACATGGAGTCTGGTGACATGACATCCTTTCTAGCATTTTGGAACTCATCCAAAAAGTTTCAGAGAGAAGAGTCAGAAAAAGAGTTATTTACTGAAACTATTGAAGAATATGCTTGTATAGATTCACATTATCATGAACCGGCAAATGAACAATATTGTAATGAGTATAATGTGTGTTCTCCGTATTTGGAGGATTTAATTAAACAATTGAGATTTAATACTTCTTATGATTTAAGTATTTTTTTAGAGTGAAAATTCACTCAACCAGTTGAATGAAAATTCACGTAGGAGAGACTTAGTGTGGGAACAAATTCATGAGACCTTTAGAGAATCGAAGAAGAACGATCAGCTGTTAATATTGCTCCAAATGAACTTGCTTCTCGTGACTTCTCTTTACCTGTGCATGTCTCCCACATGGTTTCAGTTCCTATCCCTAGCGAACCCTTTGACTCGGTTATTTTTGTTTACAATGATATACCCTTTGCAAAAACCAGGTTTTGGGGTAGCTCTTTTCTTTTGATAGTCTCATCATTTTTATGTTGCTACTGCGAGAGTTTGAGGTTGTGATCGTTTCAGAAAAGTGGTAAAAATGTGTTCGTTCGCTGAGACTTGTGAAGATTCATTTTATAATTTTAAAAACTAATTAAAAATAGAAAACAATAAAAGTTTGTAACAAAATTGGGTGAAACTGGAACTCAGGATTCTACCAAAATCACTTCTGATTGATTTCTACAATAATTCTTTAACAATTATAGCTCTTTTATTGACTCTGTTTCTTTGCCATAAGTAGATTTATAAAACATTACATGTAAATCACAAGCATGGCGCATCAAAAGATCTTAAGTCCCAGCATACACCATTAAACAAAATCACAACTAATTAAGAAAATTTATAAATCAATTAAATCAATGTAAAAGTCATTAAGAATCAAAAATAGTTACCATTCATTCATGAAAAATGGCTTCCTCCATTGTCTCAGTGGTTGGGTTTAGCTCATCATGATAAAAACACTCTCAAAAGATTGGTACACGGCTCAAAAATGCTTGAGAATAAGAAAAGAAGTTAACAATAATAAAACAGGACATCTGCAACGATTATAGGTGTTACAAATTAACTATTACAGTTCAAGTTCAGGATAAATATTGCAGACTGAAGATAAACATTGCAAAGTGGATGAAGGAACTGTGACAAGGTGGTTGAAGAAATCGTCACCTAATCTTTTGTTCTTCGTGTTCTACAGCAGCAACATCAGAGAATTTTCCCGAATTGATTTTCTTTGCTCTATTTAGCTTCCTGAGCTTGACCCAACCTTCCTAACCTCTTTTGTCACTTGATACAACCTTTTTCTACACCACAAGAGCAAGGAATCTCTAAGAGAATTCCACCCTCCAATTTCCGGCAAAAACTCCCCTTCTCTTTCATGTCTTCGATCTGTTTGCTTTTATAGGTTTAGGAAACCCTAAGAATTAACCCTTAATCGATAAGGACTCGATTTCTAATCCAAAACCAACTTCAATTGCGTGTTTATCAAAATCAGGGAGTGTTTTTTTATTTCCGGCAGTAAGCGTTTTCCCACCATTTTTTACGGCGAGAATCACTCCTCTTTGACGTGTTAAAGTCAGCTTTGATTTGTTTCTTCACTTTGGAATAACGTACAACTTCCCAATCCCATAAAACTCGTTCTCAACTAACATCTTCACGCGAAGAAAATTCTTCCCGCCATTTTACGATTTTGAACCAAAGAAGGGGTGCCTCTATCCAAAATGCAGGTGCCTTTATCAATTTCCTGGATGCCTTTAGTAATTTTTCTCAGGTGTTTTTATCACTTTTTAAGCCAATTTTTCCACAAATATTTATTTCTCAAAAATACATACAACCACATAAAATCACACAATAAGTATAAAATCGAGCACTAATAATACAGAGAATTAGGAACAAATTAGACACAAAAATGTGTCTATCAAATACCCCCAAATTTATTATTTGCTAGTCCTCGAGAAAATCTAATTTAGAAATAAAATAAAAACCCTAACTCACTTTCACAGGCATCGCGATTGCACTTAGCATGTGCAACAAGCCTTTAAACCCATAGGTTCCCTATCAGACGAGTTTTAGTCTCGTGAGGGTTTACAAGAGGTATACCCACAAAACCTTTACTCCAAATCCTAGCTACCTGTGAACGATTGAGGGTAAACACTAAACAAGCTATTTAGTTGGCATACTAAATTCTTTGACTATGGGAATCATTACCCTATATGAGTCCAATTGTTGTACACGAGTTTGCACTCAGCGTACTAAAATTCATACAAGAATACAAAACTCTACTTAGATAATCGTTCAAGCACGATACTCAGAATCTATTAAAGTACAAGATGGATATATACAAATGAAGTTTACGCATGTTGACTAAGGTGAACGGTGTTTCCCATATTTGTCTGAAGGTCAGTGCCAGGATGAATCCTAATGGATTGAGATACGCTCCCACTGGTTTTACTCCTTATATTAATATCAACTCAACTGGTATATACAAGGGTCCCATCGACCGATTTATTGAAAATAAAACAATTATTGATTACTTAAATGTACTGACAACATGATTGGATTAAATGAATCCACGCGCATGATCCTTATCAGCATCTTACATGATAGTTCTCATGGATCCTGCGTTCCACGCTTGCATAGGCGAAGGAGACAGGGAGAACACACACATATTGCTAT
The DNA here is from genome assembly GCA_023531435.1 of Papaver californicum. Lineage (NCBI taxonomy): Eukaryota > Viridiplantae > Streptophyta > Magnoliopsida > Ranunculales > Papaveraceae > Papaver > Papaver californicum. Next base: position 2,084,556 of record JAJJMC010027962.1, on the reverse strand, counting down.
CGAAGTGTCAATACTCGAATTTTTTTTTCAATTGTAGTCTAAATAATCTCAAACACTCTACTTCATCCTGTCGGCGATAACAATTCAATACTGGTGCCCCAACAAATCACTTAGCGAAACAAAAATTTCAAAAATAAAAACAGAAGGTGATATGGTCGAGATAGACTCCGAGATATGGTGAAAACTATCATGTTATTTTTAACACTTGAGCTACGCATCCTTTTATGAATATACCATTTAACTGGACACACCAATTCCTATAGAAAAAGAGCTAAGTTTTTATCTACCTCGAATGGTTAGTGTCATCCTGAAATTTTCACAAGTTTCTAGACTTTGGAGTTTCATATTTCAAATTAAAATTTCTCCCTTACCCCCAAACTTAAATCTAACATTAACCTCAATGTTCTAAAGATGAATGATTAAAAGCATGAACAAGGAGAAACTGTTACTAATCGAAGGAAAGGAGTTAAGGAAAGATATTATCGTGTTGCATGAGCATGGGTTACCTCCCAAGAAGTGTTAAGTTTAAAGTCTTCAGACATACTAAGAAAGAATTATTCACCTCATAAAATCATATAGAAATAGCCGGAACAACTGTGGGCCATCTGAATCAAATAATGTTATCACAAATAAAAGGAAACTGCAACATGACAAGAAAATGAACAAACCGAGCACACCTTTATCTAGTTTTCTTTTTAAGACAACTACATCTAGTTGTGGTTCAGGTTCAGGATCTATAAAAGGGTCTAGATAAAATATTTTCATGGGATGGATTTCCTCATAGGCAGGATCAACAGGATCAGGTTGTAAAGTCTGGAGTAACTCAACTAATAAATTTGAAACACGTAATAATAACCTGAATAATTATGGATCCTCAAAGTCAATCAGATTTGACCCACACAGTTGACTAAAATGAAGGTGGTCATTCTTAAGAAATGTGTAAATTCTAATTTCTTAAAGTAATTAAGCTTAGTCTCAAAACTTAATAACTTACACATTTGAAATTCAAACGATCCCACATATGGAAGAAAATATTTTGGTGGGAAAACAAAGTCAATCTTGTTATTATTTCCTAGGTAAACCACATCGACCATAGGATGGGTTTCTAACAACTGAACTTCTTTCTGGACATCACCAGGCTTAGGAAATCTAGTTTAAAAATGATCTTGTAAAATGGTAGAGGTGTAAATTTCAAGTCCCAAGCTAGGAAACTTCATAAGAGTCAAAGGTAAAGAACAAGGAGAATGATAGTCACCCCCAAACTTAGAGTTTTCAATATCTTTAGATAGACTAGTCACAATTTTCCTAATTTCTAGAACGTCAGATTCTTGAAAATTGTCAATTGTTTTTTCTAGGTTATAATTAGGTGGTGCATCCTCACTCATATTTAAAATCTCTACGGTTCTATCTTTATTACCTAATAATATTGTTTTTAAATTGCTTGACTCTAAAACAGTATTCTCAGGATAAACCCGTTCCTCTAAACCATTATCGGCTTCAAAATAAGAAAATTCTACATCGTCTAAAACAGTGGTATCTCTAGTCAAATCCTCTTCCTTTTGAATAGGTGAATAATCATTAAAGTTATTTGGATTTAAACCAGAATCATGAAGCACAATTGGAGTGACAATTTCCTGATCACTTTGCATGTATATTTCAAGTTCTTCTTCAATACTATCCTCATCATCATAATAATATGAAGATGTTTGAACCTCGTATAAATAAGTAGTGTTACCAATTCTATCCTCGTCCTCTTGACTAGGTGAATAATTATCAAGGGTAGCACTATATTGGCAATTAAAATCATTTTGAGCAATATTATTCTTTGCAAGACTTTCATCCACACTTAATACGAACCTATTTGTATTCTTATTCAAATTCTTGAGGGAATCTTCTAGAGAAACAAATGGATCATAAGGAGTATTAGATCATAACTGCTCATGTGATTCTTCTAGAGAAAGAGTTGGACTACTATTTGTTCCTCTCACACTTAATTCAAACCTATGTTTCATATCAGATAACTTCTTGAGTGATTCTTTTAGAGGCATAATAGGTTCATGATGAGTATTAAATTGTATATGCTTTAGGGCATCCCTCCAAGACAAAGAACTCTAACTTTGCTCATTTTCATGTTCATATGACGGGTGTGTATATGAATAGTAATTGGGATCACCCTGGTATGAGCAATAACCTCCAAAAGGTTGGTGGTGGTCCCGACTACTATCCACACCATGTTGATAGTATGGATAATGTCTATTTTGAAATTCAGTCGGATATTCATTGTATTGGTCCTCATAATACCAGTTAGACATTTTCTGACAAAAACTTCGTAATATATTTACAAAAAATCTAAGAAAATAAATCTAAATAGGAAGGGGGTTCTAAACATACACAAACAAGGCCGACTCAACCAAATCAAACCTACTAAATCTAGCTAACAAAAAGCATGATGGCTCCACTTAGATTGTTTCTAGACCAACTTCTATTTTTTTCAAAAGGCAACTAGTTACAGTTTTAGTAAACCTCTTAGAACGATCCGAATTAGATTAAGTCAAATAGAAATAGGATAATCTCTAATGAGCTTTGATAACCCTGTCTCTTTGGCATTGTTTCCTTGGGTTACAAGGCGGCTCGAATCTACTTAAAATAATTTTCCTGAACTTTGAGTTAGGCTAACACAGTAACCAATACAGTTATTTTGAATGACTTTCCAATAAGCTCGTTACCATATTGGTCTCTTTCTAGTCAAATTCTAAGGCCTAGGTTCGCGTTTGGTAACGTGTTCCTAAATCGGGCAAGAATGAAACTATGATGAAATCTGAGTCCTTATCTTGTATGGCCAGTTCTTGCCCTTTACTAGAAAAGTAAATCTGTATTCAGGTCCTCAACATATATGCACATGAAGGAGTCCATAAAACCCATTGACAGGGGATTCGTGGGTGGTTAGAGTCTTACCTCCCGTTCAAGACGGGCGATGAACCGTTGAAGTCGACTCAGGCCACCGACTCCTATGTCAGTGTACGAACCCGAGGGGCTGAGACAATATCGTAACTGTCTTCCTTCCCTGTTGCAATTTATATTCAATAATACCCTTCTGTAGGGCTTAAAAAATAATAATGTCCAAAGTCCAAAGAAAAAGTCCAAAAAATAAAAGAAAATTTACAAAAATAATAAAAGATTTCTTAGTACAATTTTCCAAAAACAAAAATAAATAAAACTCTAAAAATTAAATAAAATTAAAATTTACTAAAAAATAAATAAATTTGTCTTCTTTTCCGTCCTTTTTCGATTTATCTTTGACTCCAAGTCTTTAAACAATCAATATAATCTTTGGCTCCAATTTTTTTTTGATCCAAAACCTGTAATACAAAGAAGAATACCAAAAAACATAAAATAGAACAAATAAATATAAAAATCTAATTAAACAAACTAACCTAAAAAAATACTAAAAACAAATCTAAAAACAAATCTAAAAACAAGTCCCTGGCAGCGGCGCCAAAAACTTGATCATTTCAGAAAAGTGGTAAAAATGTGTTTGTTCGCTGAGACTTGTGAAGATTCGTTTTAGAATTTTAAAAACTAATAAAAAAATAGAAAACAGTAAAAGTTTGTAACAAAATTAGGAGAAACTGGACCTCGGGATTTTACCAAAATCACTTGTGATTGATTTCTACAATATTTCTTTAACAATTATAGCTCTTTTATTGACTCTGTTTCTTTGCCAAAAGTAGATTTATAAAACATTAGTTGTAAATCACAAGCATGGCGCATCAAAAGATCTTAAGTCCCAGCATACACTATCAAAAAAAAATCACAACTAATTAAGAAAAATCATAAATCAATTAAAATCAATGCAAAAGTCATTAAGAATCAAAAATAGTTATCATTCACTCATGAAATATGGCTTCCTCCATTGTCCCAGTGGTTGGGTTAACTCATCATGCAAAAAACACTCTCAAAATATTGGTACATGGATCAAAAGTGCTTGAGAAGAAGAAAAGAAGCTAAAAATAATAAAACATGAAATCTGCAACGATTATAAGTGTTACAGATTAACTGTGACAGTTTAAGTTCAGGATAAACGTTGCAGACTGAAGATAAAAGTTGCAAAGTGGATGAAGGAACCGTGACAAGGTGGTTGATGAACCCGTCGTCTAATCTTCTGTTCTTCGTGTTCTACAGCAGCAACATCAGAGAATTTTCCTGAATTATTTTTTTTGCTCTGTTTAGCTTCCTGAGCTCGACCCAACCTTCTTAACTTCTTTTCTGACTTGATACAACCTTTTTCTACACCACAAGAGCAAGGAATCTCTAAGAGAATTCCTCCCTCCAATTTTCGGCGAAAACTCCCCTCCTCTCTCCTGTCTTCGATATGTTTGCTTTTATAGGTTTAGGAAACCCTAAGAATTAATCCTTAATCGATAAGGACTCTATTCCTAATCCAAACCCAACTTCAATTGCGTGTTTACCCAAATTAGGGAGTGTTTTTTTATTTCCGGCAGTAAGCGTTTTCCCACCATCTTTTACGGCGAGAATCACTTCTCTTTGACGCGTTAAAGCCATCTTTGATTTGTTTCTTCACTTTGGAATATCGTACAACTTCCCAATTCCCATAAAATTCGTTCTCAACTAAATCAGCTAACCTCTTCAAGCGAAGAAAATTCTTCCCGCAATTTTACGATTTTGAACCAAAGAAGGGGGTGCCCCTATCCAAAACACAGGTGCCTTTATCAATTTTTTGGGTTCCTTTAGTATTTTTTTCTCGGGTGCTTTTATCACTTTTAAAGCCAATTTTGCCACAAATGTTTATTTCTAAAAAATAGCTACAACCACATAAAATCACACAATAAGTATAAAATTGAGCACTAATAATACAGAGAATTAGGAACAAATTAGACACAAAAATGTGTCTATCAGGCTGTCATTTGCTGTATGTATTGTTAACTGGGTTGATCCCCAGATTTTTAGGTTGTTAATTATGGAGATCCTTTATGTACATATCCAGTATGTAGATTCTTATTTTTATTTTATTTTAGGCTTTTTATTTATTTATTTTAGTGTTCTTTGTTATTATTATCGTTTGATGTGTGTCATAGAGAATACTACTTTTCTTGCGTCAATCAGATGAAATCTTCCAATCCCTTCTCTTTGATTTATACTTGTTTCTCTTATTTATATTTATTGTATATTATTCTAGGTTGCACAGTTTAGAACATTAAGGACAATGTTAAATTTAGGTTTGGGGGTAGAGTTTCCGAAAATTAATGCCAATAAAAAACTCTAAAATTTAGAGATTTGTGAACAATTCATGATGACACTAACCATTCTAGGTAGATGGAAACTTAATTATTGTTTATAGGAATTGGCGCGCCCAGCTAAATGATCTATTCATATCTCAATGCCTAACTCAGTTGTTAGAGATAACATGATAATCATTGAACAAGCATATCTCGGAATCATCATAACCATATCATTTTCTATTTTTACAATTTTGTGTTTCTCTAAGTGATTTGGTGGGGCACTAGTATCGACTTGTTATCGCCGCTAGGATGAAGTAGAGTGTTTGAGATCAAGCCCCATTATTGTATTATTTTAGACCATTATTGAGACCAACAATTAGAAAAAATAAATAAATCAGGTAGTGACACTTTGATAGCAATATGTGCATGTTCTCCCTGTCTCCGTCGCCTAAGCAAGCGTGGAACGCAGGATCCATGAGAACTATCATGTAAGATGCTGATAAGGAGCATGCGCTTGGATTCAAATGATCAAATCATGTTGTCAGCACATTTAATAATTTAAAGATAATTGTTTTATTTTCAATAAATCGGTCGATGGGACCCTTGTATATACCAGCTGAGTCGATATTAGTATAAGGATTAAGACCAGTGGGAGCATACCTCAACCCATTAGGATTCATCCTGGCACTGACCTTCAGACAGATATGGGGAACATCGTTCACCTTAGTCAACATATGCACCATTCATCACTTCCATTTTCATCTTCTAATATATCCATGTGTTTGAATTTGACTGATTTCGAGCAATGTGAATGTTGACAATTTCCATCCAGTTTTGGAACGTTTGATGATTATTTGAGTAGAGTTTTTTATTCTTATATGAATTTTAGTACGTTGAGTGCAAACTCGTGTACAACAATCGGACTCATATAGGGTAATGATTTCCATACCGAATAATTTAGTAGGCAAACTAAATAGCATGTTTAGTGTCTATCCTCAATTGTTCACAGGTAGCTAGAAGTTGGAAAACAGGTTTTCTGGGTATATCTCTTGTAAACATTCACGAGACAAAACTCGTCCGCTAAGTCCACTTAGGGTTTAAAGGCTTGTTACATATGCTAAATGTAGTCGTGATTCATACAAAAGTGAGTTAGGATTTTTATTTTATTTATTTTATTAGTTTTGCTCGAGGACTAGCGAAATATAGGTTTAGGGGTATTTGATAAGCACTTAATTCATATATTTTTACCACTCAATCCACATTTGTTAATGCTTATTTTTATATTAATTTTATCATTTTTGTGTTATTATAAGTGGTATGCGTAAAACCCGAAGTTTTGAATAAATAAGGCTAAACAAGCTAAATGGCTAACCAAATGCACCTGCATATCTCTTACGACCTGTTTTGGAGAGGCTTGACACGACATAGAGAAAACACACAAAAAGGAAGGAGAGTTTTGGCTTGCATTTCTGTGTTGATGGCGGACGTGACCAAAGCAGGAGGTTGTGTTGATTTATCAAAATAGTATACTGTCAAAGAAGGTGTGTGGTGTCTTCTGTTTGGTCGGTAGCACAGATAGAAAAAGTGAGAAGGTGTTGGACATTGGCTATAGGTGACGTGGTCTAGGCTAGTTTGGCGAGAAGTGGATGTTGGCTAGTGGGGGACAAGGTCATGTATAGGCTTGTTCGTTGGCTGTGTGCTTAGTGAAGATTTGAGAAGGTGGGGCTTCTATTGAGTCTGGTGGGCATGTGAAAAGGGAGAAAGTGGACTAGCTAGATGAGGTGGCAGAGAAGATGAGGTTCTCTTTTCAGTTTTTGGAAATGAGTATAAAGGAAAGAGAAAAAATAAAGAAGACAGAGAGAAGGGGGAGATAGGGACTCACGGAGAAGCAGAGTGGTCAGAGAGGAGAGAGGAAAGAAGGTGGATCTGGGAAGTTTCTGTTGGAGTTCAGTCAAGAAAGATAGAAGGTGGAGATGGAAAGAACAAAAAAAAGAGGAAGGATTTTATTGCCTAACACAGTGAAATCTCTTTATCTCTCTCTTGTTATTTATTTTTATGGGTTTTAAGAAATCCATCTCTATGTCTCACTGATTTTGCATAACCAGGGTTTATGGAGAAAACTACTTAAAGCATTATACCAATATGAATTAAATCGAAAATTATTTTGGTAGTAGGCTATAATGAATTGAATTGTCGAAATCCATAATTTACGGGTTATTGATTTTATAAAGAATATATGTTGTTGCTCCACCGGCTTTGTACATAGAAAAGCGTAAATGCATAAATGTATATAGTTTTACAATTTTATTTGTTACAGTATTTGATAATCCATGCTTTGATGAAATCATTTGATGGGTTATTCTTAGACGACACAAATAATAATTGTGAATCTATGGTAGAGAGTTTTAATAATTTTCTTGTCATTATAATTTGATAATCCATGTTTGGGAGACTTTGATGGGTTATACTTAGGAGGTGTGGGTAATATCAGAAAAACTCTACCTATAATAGGTGTTGCAATATAACAAAGATATAAACACGTATTTGGAATTCGAATTCTGTTCGATACTCAATTAGAAATAGTAGTTGAATCCGTTGACATGATTATTGATCCTCTCTGTGTTTTACTTTATTAATTTAGTTTATTTTTCTTGTTTTAACTTTATTTCGAAAATCCAAAAACATCAGTTCTGGTTAGTGCATTAGAGATATTGATTGCAGTATTGTCCCCGCTCGCTGTGGGTTCGACCCATATTTTCCTATGTCTACTAGTTAGACGCCGTGCGATTGCTGTATTATTAAATAGGTTTTCCAAAACCATATCACTCATGTTAACTTCATAAAACACTTTTTAATTACATGTTTGTTGTTGGATACTTAACCCCATATTTTTTTATGTAATATCGTGAAACACTTCCAAACACTCGCAGATGATTATTCCTTGTTCACACTCCTCAAAAATTATTAGACACTTGAAACTAGGGGTGCACAAAGGTCGGTTCGGCTCCGTTATTGGTAGAGCCGAGTACATGTACCTCCCTATGATCGGTTCTCAACATGTGTACCCTGTACCCTATACTCTCGGTTCGGTTCTGGAACCGTACCCGTTTGTTCGGTTTTATTCCGGTTCGTTTCTGGTCATGTACCTGTTTTTTTTTCTTTCTTTTTACAAGCTTAAAAAACCGTCCAAGCCCGCACCTTCCCACTGATCAGACATTGGACTGATCAATGTAAAACGTGGATCAGAAAATTCAACAATGAGCTTAAACCCTTTGCGTTTCCGACACTCAAGCAGGTACAGTTGAGTACTGAAACTCAAGCAGATATGTCAAACAGTAAATAGGAAGATCAATAAACTCATTACCAGCTAAAAGTGAAGGCCAAATACAATGACTCAACCATTAAGCATATCTAACAACAATATATCAGAAACTTAATCCTAATAAAGGAAACTTCGAATTTCATTCAACTGTTAATAGTGGGTATAAGTCCTTGCTAGGTTACAGATACTTTTCATGAAATGACGTTTCCTATATACATCAACAGAAACCTCATTTGTAAACGGGTTCTAAAGAAAATCTTGTTAAGGTTCAACACCTTTAGGCTAACAGTTGATACATCATCGGAATTCTTTGTAGGATACACACCTCAAGCCGGTTTCCAACCTAGATAAACATTATCAATGCTAGGATCACTTGTTTTGAATGGAAATATTTCAAAATTCGATATAGACGACTAGGATTAATAATCAATAATCGAATCAACATATCAAAATAATCGGTAAATTCGGTTCGGTACGGCTTGGTTCTTAGGTAGAACCTGTACCTGGTACCTGGGTGTAGCCGGTTCCCTGTTTTTGTACTTGTACATGTCCCGAGCTCCTCGGTTTCGGTTCGGTTCCGTCGGTTCTGGTTCGGTCCTTCCGTTCCGGTCGGTTCCTGTACAACCCTACTTGAAACCATTATCTAAATCCGTTAAGCACACAAATCCTTGGCGCAAATCAATAACATTCTTTAAGTATCAAATAAGTCGACTTCCATCTCGTTTCTACATCTAATGATAACTTCCGTACAGGGAGTCTCACTTGCATCAATAATTTTTAAACTTCTCTTTCCTACCTTGCGAAGACCTGACATACTTGACACATTCACGAATCCTTGCAACAAAGCCTGCAGCTACTTCCATTCTCTTTAGCACAACTAAGTGCAATATATGATTGTTACACCGTATTTGAAACATCTTCCCTTCTAGAACCAAAGATCCCTTTTTATCAAGCCAGTCATGGAGGTTTTCATCATCAAATCTTTCGAAGAAGTATTAGTAGCAGCTAAAACAAACCATTTATTATCAATATTCAACTCTAAAGCTATGGTTTTGACAGCATCTTCCAGAACTTCTCCTGTATGTGGAGATGACACCAAAACATATGTGAGTGTTTTTTTATACAACATCCAATCATCATCTATGTAGTGGCATGTTATATATCAATAACCATCCCATGTATGTTTAGTTATCCACATATCAGTTGTAAGACTGCATAGAAGTAAATGATTTAGAGACCCTTGTAACTTAAGTTTAAACTTAGCATAAATTTTCATTATGTCTTCCCGAGTTGTATTCCTTCCAAGTACCTTGGCATATGGGTTGAAAGACTTTACGTACTCTTAAAAATATCCATGCTCACCCATATTAAAAGGATAGTCATGCTTAGCAATCATTTTACCAAGAAGTTCTCGGGAAGTTTTAGTATTAAATTTCCAATTCGCTATAACTTTGTATTGTGGTCACCTGTATTCATAAAAGTCAATTTTGCTTGGTCGGGTTGATTCTCAAGTTTTGACTTGCAAGTTCTTAGATGGTTTATCGAGTGGGTTGTTCTGTTTCCACTATTTGTGTTGACTTTATGCTCACAATGAGAGCTTATTCCTTCAGTAATAACCTGCTTCTTCCCGTCCAGTTGAGTATTCTCGGTAACTATCCTTTGAAATTCGTTCCAAACTGCTGATCTTAATTGACGTGGTTTCTTCAATACCTCAGTTGTCTCTACAATATCCTCTGTAATCATTTGTTTCTGGTTGGGGATGTTTGCTCAAAGATGATGAACTTGTTTTGTTGTTCCGGGAAGGTACTTGTGAGGCCATGGAACATAGGGTGTAGGAATTGGATGTACAACATTATTGGGTGCTATATTTGACATTGACCTACAGTAAAATAAACATAAAAATCAGTTATTATTGAACACTAATAACTCCGAATATTCAGTCAGGAATGAAACCCTCTATTTTTATGGTTTTGACTTAATTGGTGAAGGAAAAATGTACAAAAAAAGAGAGCAGAAGAGTTATCAATTCTCAAACACCATTTTCAATGTATATGAAATAGTAACCATTATAGGATTCACTAATATTGTAGCTTCATTCACAAATAGAAACACATTGAGCTTTATCCCAAATTATAATAAAAAAGAAAGAAATTACCTAGAGATGAATATGAGTAATCAGATTAGGGAAATGGTGTATAAGAGTTCCAATAAGTCTGATGATGAAGGAGAAGAACCAAACTAAAAATTAAAGTCTTTATTCTATTCGGTGAAAGAAGATGAGTTGCCTTTAGGGCGTAGATACTTTAATCTTTAGGGCTACCTGTCTAAACCGTAAGGATCTTTGATAGATACTGCCATATAAACTATTGAAATTATAAATAAACCCCCTCTTATAGCATATTGAATAATTATTCGTTGGATTTCAACACACATGTATATATTTCGTTAAAAGGGTATTATCCGATAAACTATCCGCATCTGATATGTGAAACTACAACTAATAATCTAACTTTTTGGTGTAGAGTTTTTTTTTTTTTAAAGAAAGGTTATATTAAGAAAAAAAAAGAGTATGTACACAATGTACAAGGGAAGTGTAGTCGATCACATAAGGGGAAATGAACTTATATTTGATTACATTCTCCCATTGAAGCAAAATTTGTGGATTTGGAATGCCATTGAAAATGCCCTTATTTGAAGACCACAAGACAATGGTTTGCTTGATAAAAAACTTTACTTCGTCCAAAAACGTACACCTTGCTGCATGAATACTCATATTTATTTCTTTCCCTCCCACATGATGGCATACAGAAGCAATGACCAAATAAAATTACAATGACCCTAAGATTGCTGGTTTTCCAAGATTCTAATTGTTGTCTAACGTCTTCAATGTTCACCTACAAGACTCCACAAGCATTAGTGAAGTAAGACCAAAGTGGGTTTAAGATATATTAATATATAAGCAAGTGATGAATTATTTTATCACCTCTATAGCATAAAATTTAAGCACAACGCTTATATGATGTAACATTGTTCTCGTTGGTAACGAGTTGTGAAGTGCGACCCATGTGAAGAACAATACTTTTGGAGAAAGATTCGACATCAAAATCTTATTAATAAACCCATGATGTGATTTTAATTATACCGCAAGAGCACGATTGTCGATGATACAGTATGGAAGTACGGTTCGTTCCACAAAGATTTCAGAAGTGTAATTTCTAGTTTTTAATTAATTAATATGCTAATAACAAAAAAAATGATTTCTAATGAATACATTAAATAAATAAAAAGATAAGATAAATATACAAGTTAACCAGGAAGAGAAGGTCTAGGGTTTTGGATTCCACTGCTTTTGATGTTTGTACAATTCACACTTTAATATCTTAAATCTACTCTCAAATGACTCAAGACCATTTCGAACCCAATCTCAGGCCTTGGAAAATATAACGTTTTAAAATCATTTTATGACTCACGTCGTTTTGTAAAAGTCTAATTTTCTTCGCTTATAAAAGATCAACGGTTTAAAACCATCCAGAACAATAAAATCAAAGCATATTTAGAAGATGAATTATTAGTAATTAAATGGCATAAAAAGAGAGTAATTATGTGAAAGAAATAAAGTATTAAGAGTTTACATCAACAATAACTTCATCCTCTACCCTAGGTAAGAATATTAGCCACACATAGAGATAAGAATAAAAGAAATTGATAAATCATTCGAATTTATTAAACAAGAAAGCTTACAATTTTTCTATAATTCTTTGTCGATTTAACGACACACATGAAGAGCAGTATATAAAGAACAGACTAGCGGTGTCGCTGAAGAATAAGAACTGTTGAATTGAATATTGAATCAACAACGCCTTCTGTATTATTTAAACTCTAAACTATCGCTGTAACTATTCACCAAACCGTTGCCTTTACATTTATATTCAATAACTTTGGCAACATTATCAATGAAAGTTTGTTGTGGTCTTTTGTTCTTCTTCTTCCTCCTTCCGTGAGTTGCAAAAACACTTCTTTTTTCTAACTGTTTTTTTTCTTAGTAAAATCTGGCAGAGCCAGCCTCCCCCAATGCTTCATCGACTCTTCTATTTATACTAGACAACAACCCAACTCGAGTCTTTGTCCAAAAATCTTCTCAATCAATGAAATATATTCACAGAAGACATTTCTTTCTTTCTGACGATCATCTTGATTATGTTATTTTTAGGTTTGGATGATTTTGTTTCCCTTCACAAATCGAAACCGAATCTTGAAGGAGATTGTATCTCTTTATTACACAGATTTATTTCAATAAAAACCCGAGAATATATTCTCACAGATTGCCTCCTACCCGAGAAATATCCTTTCGTGTGTACACCAACTATATTTGATTTTTTTCAAGTTCCCAAATTTTTTCAAACTCTCCTTATTAAGACAAGGATATATTGTTGTCTTTAAAGCTTTTTAAAATTTTCCCAAATCACGTAACAATATTTACGGTTTTGATAAGGAAATATTCCCTCCAGATTTCTTTGTTTTGAATCCAAAAGAGAGTGAGTGTCTTTAGCAATATGATGGGTGCCTTTATCCAAGTCTTGGGGTGCCTTTATCAATTTTTAGGGTGTTTTAACACTTTCCGAGCCAAATTTTCCATAATTATTAATCCCACAAAATACCTAAAAACATAAGAAAAAAAATTACTAGTACAATAATTGAGAAATAACAACATAAATATGAGAACAATTAAGACATAAAAAATGTGTCTATCAAATACCCCCAAACTTATATTTTGCTAGTCCTCGAGCAAATCTAATCTAGAAAATAAAAATCCCAACTCACTGTCGCAGGCATCACGATTGCACTTAGCGCGTGCAACAAGCCTTTAAACCCATAGGTGTCCCTAGTGGACGAGTTTTATCTCGTGAGGGTTTACAAGAGATATACCCACAAAACCTTTCCTCCAAATCCTAGCTACATGTGAATGGTCGAGGATAGACACTAAACATGCTATTTAGTTGGCTACTAAAATCTTCATCTATGAGAAACATTACCCTATATGAGTCCAACTGTTGTATGCAAGTTTTCACTCAAGCGTACTAAAATTCATATATAAGAAAACAAAGCACTACTCAGAAAGTCGTACAATGGACCACGGTACTCGGAATCTAACAAACCACAATCAGATGAATATATTAAGAAGATGAATATGGAGATAGAAGTATGCGCATGTTTACTAAGGTGAACGGTGTTTCCCAGAATATCTATATGAATATCACGTCAAGATGAACTCTAATGGATTGAGATATGCACCCACTGGTCTGAATCCTAATTTTAGTATCAACTCAGCTGGTATATACAAGGGCCCCAACGGTCGATTTATTGAATGTATATAATTATTTTTTACTTTTTATTATTATTATTATTATTATTATTATTTATTTATTTTTTCGACAACATGATTAGTCTGTTAAATCTAAGTGCATGCTCCTTGTCAGCAGATTACATGATAGTTCCCATGGATCCTGTATTTCACGCTTGCTTAGGTGACGGAGACAGGGAGAACACACACATATTGCTATTGCAAGGTCATTTTTTTATTTGGTCAAGTTCAATTAAAATAATGGGGCTTGATCTCAATCATTCCACTTCATCCTGGCGACAACAAGGCAATACTAGTGCCCCACCAAATCATTTAGAGATACAAAAAAGGTTGCAAAAATAAAAATAGAATGTGATATAGTGACGACTCCGGGATATGGTGACGACTATCATGTTATTTCTAACACCCGAGATCTGTCCTTTTATGAATAAACCATTTAGTTGGGTCCCTTAACTCCTACAACCAAGAGGTTTATTCCATCTACTTAGAAGGTTAGTGTCATCCTGAATTGTTCACAAGTTTCTAGATTTTGGAGTTTTTGGTACAACTAAATTTTCTAAAATTTTCTCCCTTACCCCCAAACTTAAATTGAACATACTCCTCAATGTTCTAAAGACAAATGAATGAAAACATGAACAAAGAGTAATAATGACAAAGTAAAAGAGATATGGAAGGATATTACCAGCATCATGTACCAAAAACATATGGGTTTACCTCCCATTGAGCGCTAAGTTTAAAGTCTTCAGCCAGACCAAGAAAGGATTAGTCACAATTTACGATCATATAACAATAATATGAATAATTGCAGATCCTTGAAATCAATCGGATTTGACTCTCTCAGTTGACCACAATCGAATAAATGGAAGTGGTGGTCATTCTTAAGAGAATGTGTCGATTCAAATTTTCTAAAATAATCAGATTTAGTTTCAAAATTTAAAAATTGACAAATTTGAAATTCATACGTTCCCACATTTGGTAGAAATATATTTGGTGGGAAAACAAAGTCAATTATGGTATTATCACCTAGGTAAACCTCATCAACCAGAGGATGGATTTCTAACACCTGAAGTTCATTTTGGACATTATTATCCGGTTCTGGAAACAGTTCATGAAGATAATTTTTTAATATGGTGGAGGCACAAACGTTAAGTTCCAAGTGAGGGACTATTCTAAGTATCAAAGGATTACCGCGGGGAGAATGATATTCACCCCCAAACCTATAGTAGTTTGTGGCCTTAGATAAAATAGTCACAATTTTCTTAATTTCAGATTTAGGAAAATGGTCAATTAATTCTTCTAGGTTGTAGTCAGGTGGGGTACCTTTACTCAAATTCTCTACGAGTCTATCATCTTCGTCAAAGACTATTGTTTCTAAATCCTTAGACTCTAAATCACTAGTCTCAGGATAAATTCGTTCTTCTAAACCATCATCGTAATGGTCATCAACACTATCCTTATCATCATGAAAGTATCAAGATGATTGAACCTTATCTAAACAAGTAGTGCTTTGAATTCTAACCTCGTCCTCTTGAATAGGTAAATAATTATCATTATTGTCAAGGGTAAAATTAGAAACACTATATTGACAATTAAGTTCACTTAGAGCAATATTATGAGCTGACCGTTCTTCTTCCATTTATTTAAAGGTCTTATGAATTCGTACCCACACTATGTCACTCCTACGTGAATTTTCAGTCAACTGCTTGAGTGAATCTTCTAAAGAAAGACTAGCATCATAAGAAGTGTTGGGATATCAACTGTTTAATTAAATCCTCCAAAGACGGAGAACAAATATTTTGCTTATTATAATATTGCTCATTTACCCGTCCGTACAAATGGTGAGCGTGCGACTAGTAATTGGGATCACTATGGTATGAACCATAACCTTTAAAAGGTTGGTAGTGGTCCAAGTACTATCTACACTATAGTCATAGTACGGATAATGCCCATTTTAGAATTGGGGTCGATAATCATTGTATTGGTCCTCATAATACCAGTTCGACATTAAAAAAAAGTGCACCTGCAAATGAAGGTTCGACTAAAATAGGTAGGCTTAGGTTACCTTAGCAGAATATACCTGTCAAAGGTACATGGCTAAGGCTCGTGGTGGTTCGGCTGATAACGCCCAGAGGGTTCAGCTTACTATCCCACGTGTTTTCCTAAAATTCGGTGTCGGGAGATGCTATTGGTGTGTGCAAGTGTTTATATATATATATATATACAAAACAAAAAGATATAAAAGAAATACAAATTGTTTCTGAAAAAATTTAATGAAAAATATAAAAATTAATGAAATAAAAAGATTGGGTATTCTTACTTACTTTTTTTGGTAGGCAATTCCACAATAAATATAGAATATTACCTGCACAACAAAAACAAGAAAAATAGCCATATAAAATAAAAAAGAGAAAAAAAATATATTCTAAACTAATTAACATAAAATTAAAGAAAAATTGAAAATCACAATTTCTCAATCCCGACAGCGGCGCCAAAAACTTGATTGATTTTAATTATACCGCAAGAGCACGGCTGTCGATGATACAATATGCAAGTACGGTTCGTTCCACAAGGATTTCATAAGTGTAATTTCTAGTTTTTAATTAATTAATGCGCTAATAACAAAAATAACAATTTTTAATGAATAAATTAAATAAATAAAAAGATAAGATAAATATACAAATTAACCAGGAAGAGAAGGTCTAGGGTTTTGGATTCCACTACGTTTGATGTTTGTACAATTAACACTTTAATATCTTAAATCCACTCTCAAATTACTCAATTCCATTTCAAACCCAATCTCAGGCCTTGGAAAATATAGCGTTTTAAAATTATTTTATCACTCACGTCGTTTTGCAAAAGTCTAATTTCCTTCGCTTATAAAAGATCAACGGTTTAAAACCATCCAGAACAATAAAATCAAAGAATTTTTAGAAGAGAAATTATTAGTAATTAAATGGCACAAAAATAGAGTAATTATGTGAAAGAAATAAAGTATTAAGAGTTCACATCAACAATAACTTCCTCCTCTACCCTAGGTAAGAATATTAGCCACACATAGAAATAAGAATAAAAGAAAATTGACAAATCATTCAAATTTATTAAACAAGAATGCTTACAAGTTTCCTTTAATTCTTTGTCGATTTAACAACACACCTTGAGAGCAGTATATAAAGAACAGACTAGCGGCGTCGCTGAAGAATAATAAATGTTGAATTGACTAATGAATCCACGACGCCTTCTGTATGATTTAAACTCTAAACTGCCGATGTGACTATTCACCAAACCGTTGCCTTTACGTTTATATTCAGTATCTTTGGCAACGTTATCAACGATAGTTTGTTGTGGTCTTTTCTTCTTCTTCTTGTTCCTCCTTCCGTGAGTTTCAGAAATATTTTTTTTTCTAACTGTTTTTTTTTTCTTAGAAAAATCTGGCAGAGCCAGCCTCCCCTAATGCTTCATCGACTCTTCTACTTATACTAGATAACAACCCAACTCGATTCTTTGTCCAAAAATCTTCTCAATCAATAGAATATATTCACGAAAGATATTTCTTTCTTTCTCACAATCATCTTGTTAATTTATTTTTAGGTTTGGATGATTTTGTTTCCCTTTACAAATCGAAACCCAATCTCGAAGGAGATTTTATCTCCTTATTACACAAATTTATTTTCAATAAAAACCCGAGAACAGATTCTCACAGATCGCCTCCTACCCGAGAAATATCCTTCCGTGCGTACACCAACTCACGAGATATTTGTTTTTTTTTTCAAGTTCCCAAACTTGGTCAAACTCTCCTTATTGAGACAAGGATAAATTCTTGTCTTTAAAGCTTTTTAAAAATTTCCCAAATCACGTAACAATCTTCACGGTTTTGATAAGGAAATATTCCCTCCAGATTTCTTTGTTTTGAATTCAAAAGAGAGTGTGTGCATTTAACATATGATGGGTGCCTTTATCCAAGTCTTGTGGGGTGCCTTTATAAGCCAAAGTGCATTTTTTCTGGTTTTTTCTTGTACAATTCGAAGCCACAGTGCATTTTTTTCTTCCGAACATCTCCACAACCACTTGGCTAGAAAAGCCTTATTAACTGACTTTAAGCATTTTATTCCCAAGCCTCCTTGTTTCTTTGGTTTACACACCTTTTTCCATGAAACCTAATTCATTTTTCTCTGCTTATCATCCGCTTCCCACCGGAAACGACGTATAAGCTTATTAATCCTGTCCTCAACAGATGCTGGATATGTAGAAGAGACATAAAATAAATCCACATACTTTTAAGGAGGTTCTAATAAGAGTAATCCATCTCGCTCTAGTTAAGAATTTACGTTTCCATGACACGAGTTTCTTTTCCATCCTTGCAATGACAAAATCCCAAACTGTTGTGTTTCGACTAGTAATTCCTATTGGTATAGAAAATATGTAAAATAGAGGTTTTGCATCCATGTTATATAGCCAAATCTTTAACCACATTATCAACACAAATGCTAAATTAACCTTCAAGCCTGTTAGGACCCAAAAGATAACTAGTATAACATGCAAAACAAAGCATTGTGGAACTGAACGAATAATAATTTTTCGGTCGGTTATCCATTGACAAGTCTAAAATAAAATAAGGAAAAAACAAACACGGACATTATCTTGGGGCAATACCTCATTTCACTGGAATAATTAGAGTTCTAGGAGTCTAATAATATGAACACTCCTCTAAAGAGTATATATTTGACATGTTCATATGATTGGTTGATTAGTTAACTGATAGCTTCATTATCCTAAATTAAATCAATGGTGAAGATTAAAATGATACGTGCACAACGAGGGTGTGTACTCGAGGTCTAGTTATTTACCGCTCTCACTATTTGGCGTGTTAAGGATTTTGTCCCAAAACTAAATCAAACGAGATGGAGATATTACTCTTCATCTAGATTCTAGAGATTTCACTCTTCATCTAGATTCTAGAGATTTCACGTGATTATTTGATAGAATCCGACTCAAAATTTGAAGACTAATTTAAGGGCTCCCACATTTGTAGAGGGCTCCCATAATAAGACGAAATAGAGACATTTGAAGTAAAATTCAAAAACCCCTTATCCATCATATTTTCATAATGGCTAAAATACCCCTGATTAGTTAGTAAAACTAATTAGCTAATAGATTAAGCTAATCATGATTAATCGAAAATAATCTTAAACTTAATCAAATCAATTCAATTTTTTTTCTTTTTGGTTTGGTGAGAAGAAAAATTAGAAGAAATGTAAGATAATTTTGTAGTTTTTTTTTTTAAAAACCCTAGATTTTGATTCAATCAACCAGAGCATAACTGGGATACATCTAACTTAAACTCTTGGTCTTTTAATGGTTCAAATTGGATGAAATTACGGACAAAAAGATGATTTATTTTTGATTCAGAGAATTTTACGGTTGGGTTTTCATGTCGAACCCAACCGTAAACAGAAGAACAATGGATGAACACCAAATCGTAACAGTTTTACGGTTGGGTTACACACATAAAACCCAACCGTAAATAATCCTTGATGAAAAAATTTATCTAACCTGAAAGATTTTACGGTTGAGTTTTTCAATCGAACTCAACCGTAAATAAGCCTCAGCATAAAAAAATCAGACATATGCGGAATACTTTACGGTTGGAAATCAGAATTAAACCCAACCGTAAAATGCAAAAAAAAAAATTGATGCAATTTTTTTTACGGTTGGGTTCAGAATCAAACCCAACCGTAAAATTGCATCTTCATCTCCTACCTTTAATTTTACGGTTGGGTTTTCAAATCGAACCCAACCGTAAATTTTTCTGTAACCCAAATTCTCCATTACTTTGTTTAGTTTTATCCGAATTTTCATCACTATTACCTTATACACCTATAGTAGGAATCTTCATCACGAAATTCAGAGTTTAATCGACGATAAAATTTTGATTCGATGTAGTTTTTCGGTTAAAATGGAGAAGGAGGAGATATGGAGGGAGAGGGAGATGTTTTGTTTAGGTTTAGGTTTTTAATTGATTGAAGGGAAAATTAGATTTTTTAATTGATAGAAGGGTAATATAGACATTTAACATATGAGATTTGAGCCCCTAAGACATCCCTTAACGTATTTTTGGGTCATCCTACCTTACATTGGAGCCCTTCTACAAATCAAGAAGCCCTGGATTAGCCTTCCAAAATTTAGCTCGCAGAGTGCATAACTGAAGCAGTAAATAATCAGAATAATCTAACGGTCAAATCTTAAGTAGTAAACATAAATTCCTTTTCAGCTAACAATAGATAGAGAGATAAAATAGTAAATGCTTTTAAGTAGTAGAGAGAGAGAGAATGTCTTAATAGAAAAAGCAAAGCATTTAAAGCCGGTCTCTTAATTTTCCCTTGTTCTCTTCTTCTTCTGCTGTTCTTGACTACTACTTACTCTTACTGTTGTGTTTAATGATGGCTGCGTCTTTGCAAATGCCGGCTTTAAACCCCTTTGTTACTGTTTTTAAAAATAAATAAATAAATAAAATAACACCGTTTTTCTTTAAAGAAGGGAGAGAAGAGGTAGAAGAATTCAGACAAACATTTCTTTCCTTCTTCCTTCTTCTTATTCTTACATTATTATTATTATGCCCTAGTTAGATCCATGTCTTTAGGATTTTCTGTCCAAATTCTACTTTTTGTTTTCTTTTTCATTTTTTGATTCTTGTCATGCTTTAGTTCTTGTTTCATTATCTCTTTTTAGGGTTTGGAAAAGATGATTTTTGAGAAAGAAGAAATCTGGGTTTGAAGATTTTTTTGTTTTTTGCTTTGAAATGGGTTGTGTATGTGGTAAACCATCAGCAATAGAAGATAGTAAAGAAAGTCCTCCAGCAAAAGAGAGAATATCAAGCAGTAATAACAATAATAAAACTTCATCTGATTTAGGAGGAGTTATAGTACCAAGACGTGTATCAACAAGGAGAGGAGAAGAAGTAGTTTATAAAGCGAAAGAAAGGCCTCCTAATAGTAGAGGAGATGGAAATGGAAATGGAAATGGAAATGGAAATGGAGGAAGAGTTGTAGTGATTGATAATAAACAAAAAGTAGATACAAATCGTTTGCCTACAGAGAATTACGTTGAAAGGAAAAAAGAGAAAACTGAGGTTGTTTCTACACATCATCAACAACATCCAAAGGCTGGCATTAGTCCTAAAGGTATTGAAAGTGAACATGTCGCTGCGGGTTGGCCTCCATGGTTGGCTGCTGTTGCAGGTGAAGCTATTAAAGGCTGGATACCACGTCGTGCTGATTCTTTTGAAAAGATGGATAAAGTACGTTTTTCTGCTTTCTCGTTTTTCTTTTGTTCTTGAAATTTAGAGTTACTGTTTAAAGTTTAATTTGTTTCCAAATTTCTATGGTTATTAAAGAGATTGATTTCATCTCTTGGGTATTTTAATCAATCGTTTGTGTAGGGAAATAGCGATTGTTTTCAAGTTAGAGAAAATCCTGATTTTTCCTTTTTTTGGGGGTTAAGAGCTCATAACTTCCTGTGATTTGTATTAGATTAGAGTTTAATTATAGAAATTACAGAACCCACATGTAGGATCAGTGATGGATTTGACTTTTGTATGACAAATTTGGGAGTTTTACCACGTCTCTATAGTTAGCTTTAATCTGCTTTGCTGACCTCTTACTCTGGTTATACTCATAAAAACTTGCTTATTTGGGGATTCTCTTTTTCTTTCCTTTGGTGGCAACAAACTGGGGAAGTAGTTACTGTGAAAAGAGGTAATATTTGTGAATCAGCAGGCAGGAAGAGTGTTGATACTGCACCTTCTTATATATGAAATATGTGATTTTGTAGCGGGTTGTGCGAAGAAAGGTGTTGCTTGTCGCATTATAATTCTTTTTCCTTCATTCTTGTTGTACTATTTTTGTTGTACTAGTAGCTAAGAAATGCCAATAGAGAGGAAGATATCTCCGTAAAAGAGGAATTAAATGCCCAACAGTACTAAAATGAAGGTTGATTTGATATTTGCTGGTTCTTTTATTGGTTAATATGGTTATGGCGCGTTGCTTACTTTACTATGATCTCTACTGTTAGGTTGATGTTTGATGAAAGGTTATTGTTTTGCGCTGATGGAGTCTCAGTTTTGCAGATTGGGCAAGGAACATATAGTAATGTGTATAGGGCTCGTGATCTTGGAACTGGGAAAATTGTTGCTCTAAAGAAAGTACGAATTGACAACCTGGAGCCAGAAAGTGTTCGATTCATGGCAAGGGAAATTAACATTCTGCGTAAACTTGATCACCCAAATATTATAAAACTTGAAGGCCTCATAACATCACGAATGTCTAGCAGCTTGTACCTTGTTTTTGAGTACATGGAACATGATCTTGCCGGGCTTGCTTCTTTTCCAGGTCTTAAGTTTACAGAGTCACAGGTAGTCAATCCGAAGCGACTGTACTGTTTATTGTGTCTAATGTCGTATAAATTCGAGGTTATGCGTGCCACTACTTCTTGAAGTGCCAAATTTGTCTCTCATTCGGAGCATGGATTAAGGTTTTAAGTTTCCTGGCAGGTTAAATGTTATATGCAGCAATTGCTTCGAGGACTTGATCATTGCCATAGTCGTGGCGTTCTACATCGTGATATAAAGGGTTCAAATCTTTTAATTGATAACAGTGGCGTCTTAAAGATTGCAGACTTTGGGCTGGCGAGTTTCTTTGATCCTAAGCAAAACCAAGCCTTGACAAGCCGTGTTGTAACTCTCTGGTATAGACCACCTGAGCTTTTACTTGGAGCCACTCACTATGGGATAGCTGTAGATTTGTGGAGTGCTGGGTGTATACTGGCAGAACTATATGCTGGTAAACCAATCATGCCTGGGAGAACTGAGGTACTATATGCATCAAGTTTGTGGTAATGCGGGGAGCAATTTTAGTTTCATAGTCTTTATTGCTTTTAAGTTTCTCTTCGTTGTCGGATGGAGCAATGCCCAGATGTTACTGAAAAAATGTTCATTATTAACAGATGTTATATTTGTTTGAATCTTCACCCATCTAGGTGGAGCAGTTGCATAAGATTTTCAAGCTTTGTGGTTCACCGTCTGAGGACTATTGGCGAAAGTCAAAGTTACCGCATGCAACCATTTTTAAGCCGCAACAGCCTTATAAGAGATGTGTTGCAGAAACATTCAAAGACTTCCCTGCTGCAGCATTAAGTCTCATTGAAACACTCCTTTCAGTAGATCCTGCAAATCGTGGAACTGCAGCTTATGCTCTAAAGGGCGAGGTATGAATCTGATTCACTGAAAACCAACAATGTGCAGCTTGGAATTTAACACAGTTTCAGATAACAGAGAGAGGTGGTGCTTTTATACGGCCATCATGTTTCCTGTTCTTCTCATGCAACTTGTTTGCCTCTGCTAGTCGTACCTTAGGGAAGGGAACCACTTTCTTCATTATTTATTTATTTATTTATTTTATTTTGTTGTTTCATCATGTTGATTTACATTTGGTGTTTTTGATCTTTCAGTTCTTTACAACAAAACCACTTGCTTGTGATCCTTCAAGCTTGCCCAAGTATCCTCCATGTAAAGAGTTCGATGCAAAAGTAAGAGATGAAGAAGCTAGAAGGTGTGCATGCTTCAGATCTAACTTTGTACAAATTCGCACTATACGAACCCAAATATACAGATATTCATTGTCTAATGAATTCAGGGCTGTCACACGTTGCTGCAAAACTATTCTAAATTATATTAGTTTTTAGGATAACAAAGGAAGCAGAATGCCATGCTTAGAGTTAAAACATCTCCAATAGGCAGAGCATCTCTAATTTTTGTTTGCCAACTAGGATCGTTAGACCCCTGCTTTACAATTTCATATCTCCTAAAAACTAGGATGGACATGAAAAGGTCAAAGAGAGTCTTATCTAGACTTTCACTTAGACCTCCACGTCTCCATTTCATATGATTTAATCAGTATTCTTGTTTTAAAATTTAATATAAGACCCCAACCATTGGATATGATTTCTATGTTAAAATGTCTTATTTGCGATTCATATGAAAAGCTTTAGAAATGAAGGTCTAGTTAAGACCTCCATGTATGATTTTTTAGACGCACTAATAAAGATGCTCATAGACAATGACCATTCTTTTATCTTATTATAAGCTTATAGCTGTGTCGCACCCTGACATGTGGCATTAAAGCTTACCTGATATGGTTTTAGATGATTTTCCATGTAGTACTTTACCAATAATTAAAAATAAGTTATAAGTTCATTGCACTCAAAGTTATAGAACCATGTAGTTTCCCAGCAACAGCAGGGAAAAGTCAACAAAAAATAATTAAGTTTAACTTGAATTTTATTATTTAAATCTTAATGCATGTGCCCTAAACTAGTGTAGATACCCTACTGATTGCATGATTGATACTGACAGGCAAGGGACAGCTGGAACCAAGGTACAAAGGGCCGACCTTGAAAGAAAAGTACCAAGGGAATCTAGGGCCATCCCAGCACCTGATGCCAATGCCGAATTAATCATGTCGATGCAGGTACTCTCGCCTTTTGGTTTTATTAGATGGTTTTATGTGTTAATAATGAACTCAAACCTTGCGTGTTGGTATGTAATTGGGCTTGGCTTATAATGAGTAAGATCGCCACTCACCACTTTGACCTGGATGAG
This sequence comes from Papaver californicum, assembly GCA_023531435.1. Classification (NCBI taxonomy): domain Eukaryota; kingdom Viridiplantae; phylum Streptophyta; class Magnoliopsida; order Ranunculales; family Papaveraceae; genus Papaver; species Papaver californicum. Next base: position 2,059,981 of record JAJJMC010027962.1, on the reverse strand, counting down.
ATAGTGTGGTGTAGCAGCTATTCGGTTTGTGTACCAAAGACATAGTAGTGAACTTATGGTAGCTTAGCTCCATAATTACGTTTTTTCAAGCCTGTCATTGTTATTGGCAGCAAAGACCTCCAGATGACCCCCCTCAGAACAGATATCAGAGTTTGTTTGTTTTCTTCCATTTATTCCCTACTTATTGCATCTGTTGTGTGGGTGTGAATTTTATTATATGGTTGGAAAGTCAGGTACGCTTCAAGCAAGAAAAAAGGGTTAGAGAAGTAATGACTTTACTCAAGAAAGACAAAAGTTGTATCCTGAGTGTTGGCTAATAGTCTATTAGCAGCATATAGAGAAACAACATTTTTCTTTGGTTTCAAGACAGCATTTTGCTTCCTTCGTTTTTTCTTCAGTCAAAAGGCTTGTTCTTTATGTAAGCTGACAAACTTTGTCGTAAATTTCAATTGATTATTTGGGTATTCTTTCAGAAACGACAAAGCCAGTCCAACTCTAGGAGCCGCAGTGAGATTTTCAATACTCAGCAGGAAGAAGTTGCTTCTGGGTTTCCTATTGACCCACTTAGGCAATCACAGGCTGAAGAAGCAAGTAAAGGTCCCCAGGGAAATTATCATAGGAGAGCTTCACATTCAGGACCACTAGTTCACCCAACAGCATGGTCAAAGGCTGGAAAGAACCTGGATGATGCTCCAAAAATGTCAACAGGGGCAGACCTGTCAACCTTGTCCAGTTTAGTAGCGGCAAGGAACTTATTTTCTGATGACCGCAGAGAAAAATCTTCTTCTTCACAACCTGAGGCAAAAAAACTTGCCAGGTTACCGGGGTCATTCAATGATGTCTCTGGGTCCACCAGAGGACAGAATTATTACGGTCATCATGGGCAGGGTGTCTCAGGTTCCCATCAAGAGGAAGCTGCTAGGTCAAGCAACATGGACCAAGTTATGGTAAGTGCTACAAAAAAAAATCTTATAAAATTTTGCTAGCTAGAAACTAGCTTAGTCTATGTCACAAGAGAGAGTTCTCCTGCTCATAAATTAACTCGGAAAGGTCGAAACTGTCGCATTTCAAATGTCTTGCTTGTCTATATTTAGCCATTAGCTTTATGTCTGTCTCTTCATATTAGCATGTGTTTTGCCCGCTGTTGCCCACTTTAGACTCGCATGTTGCATTTTGAGTGTGCTTAAAAGATGAAAAATAAGTATTTGGTTGGAGACATGAGTTGCCAGTATTCTGATTATGTAAATCATTCGTAATTCAAACCATACAAGCGATGCAGTTTACTTCAGTTCAGAGTATACATATATTAAAGTCAGGTCCTCACTGGATTGTTTGGCGTTGTTTCAGTATATGTGCCATGCATATATTCACTGCTTTTCGAGTTGCCCTTTCCTTTGCTAGGGTGTTAGTTGGAATATGCTGTGTTTTTCATGATTATGATATGGGTGTTGTTTGTTTTCCTCTGGGTACTGACAACATTACATAATTTCTAGAGGTTGATCATAGAACTCACATTTCCTACTATTGAAATTGTTCCTGTTTTTTCTTCCAAATTTAGAAGTTAGTGCGGCGTCACATTTCTATGCGTTTGTTGAGTTTTGTGCAGGGTACATGTAGTTTTCTTGTAGATCAATATTTTTTGGAAGGAGTTTTTAACTTGATATGATCCCTGATGTGTTTAATATAGTACCATTACTTCCATATATATGTAGTACTCGATCATGTTATAATATGTTATATCTTATGGCAACTGATTCTTGTTTCCTTTGTTTATCAGTTTCTGTAGTAATTGTTGCTGCCGTATAATTTCTCGATTAAATTCCACATTTTTTGTTTTATTTATTTTCCTTTGTCGGTTTTGGATTCTCGTTACTCATTCTTCTTGTATTTGGAATTTCTCACCCAAAGATGCATTTACACAATAAACTGGTTATTGTTTTTCAGCAGGGTTATGGACCCAAGGGACGCAAAATCCACTACTCTGGCCCACTACTGGTTCCATCTGGGAACACAGACCAGATGCTCAAGGATCATGACAGACAGATCCAAGAAGTTGTTCGCCGAGCACGTATAGATAAAGAAAAAGTCAGGAGAATTCATCAAGGTGGTGGTGAAGGCAACCACCAAAGACCAACTCGCCATCAAATACTTACATTCAGTGGTGGAGGCGCGTAAGGAGTTGTGCTCCCACAGGTCCCAGCCTTTCCTTTTCAACACCCATTTTAACGCAAATATTCATCAAAATGTTTTATCTATTGCAAGTCATTATTTTGTAAGGTAAGAAAATCAGCCACTGTTTACATCTCCACGAAGTTCCATTAGGGGGCATAATAGGGTGTATGTGTAACAGAAATTAGGGTGCAAAGCCGAAATGTCGGATTGTAATTAAATGTTTCATGTTAGTGTAACATCTGAAACATCTATGGCTTTCTTTATCTACCTTTGGAGACTATTTATACAGAAGATAATGTTCTTATCAAGTATCTCCTGTCTATATTCTGGAGACTAGTGTTCAGACTCTTCCTTCAGTTTCTGCTTACAGGTGCAAGAAAGAGCTCTAATGGAATTTTCGCACCAAAGCAGGATGCGGTTGCTAATATTGACCATCTAAGATATTTTTCATCCAATAAAAAGGGAATCTAGTACATGATGTTTTCCTGCCAAGACATGCGTGGCAAGTAACATCAGCAGTTCAAGACTACTTTTTGGGCATGTTGGGGAGCGCATTTCACACTAGAACCAACCGTTTGTATAAACTCATTTCGCTGATATCTTTGCTTGCTTCACTTGATGCTTTGTTGGAATGGGTATTTCTCTGAGGCTCTGACTTGATCTCGTTTGGCCGAGAGGGACTAGGCAAGCAGTATCTTCTAGTATTTCCTGAGCAAGCAAGAGAGGCATTTGAAGGTAGGTTGCACAACGGTCGGGTCGGGTTTTCACCCTACCGACCAACACTGTACATTTCGGTTTTTTTAGGGGGAGCCCAACTAAGGAATGTGCTGAGGGGTTGGATCGGTTATAAACCACCCGATTATTTATCTGGCCGGCCAGGTCGGTGATCGGTTTACCGATCTTTACCAAACGACGTGAAACAACAAAAAAGACTTCATAGATACGTAATACATAATGCATTGCTCAACTCAATTTAAACAAAGCACATAAAATTATACAATCAAAATTCAAAATTAAACTAAACCTTACTCATCATAGTACCTGAATTTCTTAAATTCAACATAATATGGAGAAACCCCCAAAATTTTCCACAAATATATAAAACCCTAGGTTCTAATTTTGTGAAATAATACCATAAATCTATTACCAAACTCTCTCCCTAATTTATACAAATCCCTTGAAGTTTCAATTGAATTTTGCAAGATGAAGATGTTTTACTGTTGCTCGAGTATGAGAAGGTGTTGTATTCCCAATGTTGTTGGTGGTGATGTAGGTAGTGCCGTAGTGGTGTAAGAGAATTTAAGAAGTAAACCTCAACTGAAAAAAGAAAATGGAGGAAGATCTTTCTCCCTCTGTTTGAGACGAAAAATTTCTATTATGAAAAGAAATTTATGACTTGAATCTAGAGGTAAAGATATGTTATAGTCAAGATTAATTACAGACAACGGCTTGCATTGATTTAAATGATCGATCAGTTTTGAGTTAAGGTACAGAGCGTAGCACCGGAAATAGATCAGTTTCTTAATCATATCTGTTTATGTCAAAATTCCCATTGACATGAACAACCAATAAATTAATAAGATACAGAAAATAGAAAGATTTTAACTAATATTTTGATACACAGAATCCTCTTTAAAATCAATTAATTAAAAAGGTTTCAATTAACCATTTATTTTTTTATCAAACATTTGATCAAATTACAATCCCTAATTCAATATCTAATTCATGATCTTTATATGTATAGAAGATGAATCATGATAGTGAAACTTTTAAATAGTATCTTACACAATAAATACATACCTAATGATCTTTTCTTTCTTCTCTGATTACTCTTCCTTAGCCTATTCTTCTTTCAATTTTCCGATCCCCTCTCTGTTGAATGATCTCTTCTATTTATAGATTATCTAATGGGTCCCTCTTGTCCCGATACATTCTTTCGTTCTCCTTATTATCTTTAGATCGGGATGGTTGTATGGTTGACAGGTCATGCTCTTCACTTTTTTGGTCTATTACCTTGTATGATTAACACATACTCTTCGTTCTTTGAGAATCATCTTTGTCCCGATCATAGGTGTCAATCATGTGGTTAAAGTAAATAAAAGTAATTATTGCCTTTACTTTCCCGTTCCATGTTCATTTATTACTCTTACTTTCCCGTTCAATAAGCATTTAATGCTATCTGTTTCGATCAGTGTGATACTACTTTCCCGATCTTATGTGTCAATCATGCAGGGATTTATTCAGTCTTTCACATCTGTCATTTACTCGATCCTTTCATACGGCTTTGATTGTGTGCTTCTCGTTCTTCTTAGAACCACTGCTTCTTTCCTTAATCATCTTACACGTGTCGTCATCCTCTTATTTCCTAACAACTTGCCCCCTTCTTCTTCTTTTTTCAAAAACTTTTAACGGTCGATCCAAGGTTTTGGAAAAAGTAGAAGAATAATTATTACCTTCCGCTTTACCATTACTTCTTTTCACACGTTATGCGAATTTTTCACAGACAGTAACTTCTATTATCACGTTTGTGTCAGTTACCTTTTTTCGAGGAAATCAAATCTTTGCCTTGATTAACACCTTTTCAAATTATGACGGTTTCTATTCTTTTCTTTAAATACGATGCAGTCTTTTCCACTTCTGTCTTTACCTCTTAAAGTTGCTGCTCTTTATCTTCCTTGAAATTTTCAAATACTTTCTTTCTCCCAACTGTTCAGGAGCTTTTAGCATCAACCACATTTATTCTACTTTTGATCAAGTAATTGTTTATCTTCTTTTTCCATGTATATTGAGGATTTTAACCTCCAGTATCTTATTTTGATATTTAACCATGATTAGCTTTTAACAGATATGATTGAACTGATAATTGCTTTTGATTTTTATGATTGTTTCTTTATGATCTATAATGATTCCTTCATACATTGATCCTTTGAAATTATCTTTTCAGATAAAAACATTATGTCTTCCACAAATCCCAATGCTGATGGTGATCACTAAGAAACCGGAAGACCTTCAAGAATTCCTTCTTCTAGATATGTTGTGTCTCGGTCTGTTCGTAACCCAGCTCCTGATGCTTCTATAACTACCAGTCCTGCCCCCAGAAATAAGCGGGCTCATGCCACTTATAGTTATCGGGCGATGAATATTGAGGATTTCAAGAGAAGACATGCTCTTGAGGGATTTAAAGTCTCACTCTATGACAAAAATAGTGATGTACTGACTTTAAGAGCAATTCAGAGCTTTAGCTATTCTTCCCATAGTTTATTAATTGCAGCTGGTGCTTTAGAGGCCGGACTTCGTCTCCCACTATATGAAGAAGAAAATCATTTCCAATTTGAAGTTCTTGAATCTCGCGGTGATTCTCCTCATGGTCAAGCTCGATCCATTACACAATATAATGGAAATTGGTGGTGTATCCTTGATGAGTGTAGCCTCCAAAGTGAAGGGCGAACTAATCTTACTTGTTAAGTTCCAAAATTTGTAAAACGTGACAATTATACAGTTGAAAATTTTCATTCTACATACGGAGACGGTGTCAGTATCAGGAATTTTGTGAAGTGGAGCGTTACCCTGTTCGTAAGTGTCTTACGGGATTTCCATAATTATATGAGGTTGACGATCCAAAAATCAAGTTTATTCCATTTACCAAAATTGATTTTCCCACAAAAGAAAGAATTCGTCAAGATCATGACTATAAGTGGTATCGTACCCCAATTATAATTGAAGGTCCTTGGGTTTTTGGTAACATCTCCAAAGATGAAATTCAAAGGGTTCGTAAACGTTTCCCAAGCTATTGTCCTTGGCGGTTAAATTTTGATGACTACAAGTTTGAATATAAGGTTCGTACTCTTCTTTCTTTTAGTATTGTCCCGAACTACCATTAAATTTTTTCTTACGGGACAAATGTTTGTGCTTCAGGTTGAACCCGATTCCGAACTTCAAACTGAAGTTCCTCCTCCTCGCCCAAGCCTCGGTATTCAGATCGTTGAAGGTAGGCAAAGAGTTGAGGAAGAAGTTATTGAAGGTAAGGGGAAACGAAAATTGGTTCTCCCTGAGAAGAAGAAAAAGAAACCAGAAAAACCGTTGTACCCTTCTGAAGTAGAAGAAGGGGAGATTAGAGATTGCTTTGTTGAAGGGAATAGCAGTTCCGCTCTTATCTTAGCTGCGGGACAGAACGTTGAAGTTTTCGGTCCAAGCAGAAGTTTCGGGACAGCGCGTCATTATTGATGATGTTCCTGTTAGCGTGGGGGAGCCAATTATTTCTTTGTACCAGCCTCCAATAGCTCAATCTATTTCTGAAGTTGTTCCTACTACTGCTGCTCCTACCGGCTTCTATGATTCCTTTTCTCCCCTTCCTTATAACTTCGTCATAGAGCCAATCGCTTCAAATAGTGGTACAATGACAGTTTTTACTGGGTTACCTCAAGAAGAAGCAGATGATATTGTTGTTGAAGAGGAAAATATTGAAGAAGTGAATAATACTGTTATTGTTGAAGAAAATATTGAAAAGGAAAATGTTGTTGTTGATGTTATTGTAGAAGAAAAGACAAATGAAGTTACTGAAGAAGCGGATGTTGAAAACATAGCTCCTAGTACTTCAGTTACAGATGTCCCTAATGTCCCGAACCTCCTTGTAGATAAAAATGCTTATGGAGTCATTCATGAATCAAATGCACCCATCGGGACATTGGTTCATTCTTCCACTAATGCTGATAGGACCGATATTGACATGCCTGATGCTGAACCTTCTGCTCAAAGGTCCTTCTCTGAAGTGGATCTAAATATGGGAATGAATGAAGGAATCAACCTTGCTGGTGATGAGGACGAAGCTTTCAAGTGGTTTCTTTCTAAAGGACTTCTGAATACTTCCGCATGTCCCGAATCATTGAAATCTGATAGTTCTTTGATATCTAGGATGCGGAATTCACTTGGTGCTGTTCCACTGGAGGATGCTCGGGACGCTTGGTTCGAAAGCGAATGCTACGATCAATCGTTCCCACTAAATCCTCATTCTTCTTTAAATGAAGTTCTGGATATTGCATAGGTCCATCATATTCTTTCCCGCAGCAAGCTCTTGCTCAACTTAAATATGACACCGATTGCCTATTCGCTTTGTATAATTTTTATAAAGCTCGGGCCATAATGATGGAGCTATTGTTCAAGAACGAAGTAGAGAGGGTGAAGCGTGGAAATGGTGATTTGCAGCAAGAAAATGAAAATCTCAAGCAGCAAAACAACTATCTTCAACAACAACTTCAACAACAACAACAGCAACAACAAGAACAACAACAACAACAACAACAGCAACAACTTCAAAATTTTGAGGATCAAAATCAAAGGCTTCAAAGACAGAATCAAGGTTCGTTCCTTGCCCCTTAGTTCGTACCTATTTTGGGTTCGTACCTCTACAGGTTCGTACCATTTTATTTATTTTTTTAAGATTTGAAATTCATTTATGGGATCAGTGGGAGACTTGGAATCCCTATTTAGGTTCGAGCGTAGGATGATTCAGTTGAACAATCATGCAAAACAAGTAAATATGGAAATGGAATTGGTTAAAGGGAAATTAACACAGTTGTCCGATAGTATTGAGTTGAATACTTGAAGACGCAATAGGGCTGAATCGAAATATCAGGAAGCTCTGAAAACTTTAACTCTTAAAGGAACATAGTTGAAGTCTATAGCTAGAGGTATATGCTTGAGTTATACGCTTGTTTTGGTTAGGGTATTATATGGTTTATCTGATACTTATTCTGGTTTTCAGGGTTAGAAAAGAAGGTCAATGAAGCTAATGCACGAGCAACAATAGCAGAGGATGAACTCAATGTTGCGAATAGCACAATAACAAATATTACTGAAGAGTTGAAGACTTCGGAAAAGAAGATAGCTCTTAGCGTACTAAAGCTTCGGGATTTGCAAACTCGTTTGAATGCTGAGACTTTTAAGCTCGAAGCTCGTGAACAGGAAATTGTAAAAGCACAATCAAAATCTGAGGAGCTATTAAAGGAATTAAATTCTGAAAAGGATCAAAGATCCTGCTTGGGTAAACAAGTAGAAAAATATCAGCAAAAAATTAAAGATCTTCAATCGGAAATTGATTACGGGCGTGCTTATACAATTTGGGTGAGACAAGATGCCAAGGCAAAAATTGCAATGTCATTTAATGCTGCCTTGGATTGTGCTCAAGCCGATCCTTCTGTATTGAATGGTCGCGCTCCTGTCCCGAAGGTTCCTTCTCAACCATCCCGACGCACCAATTCCGAAGCCTAGTTGTACTTGTTCTTTGTTCTAATGTTCATATCTGCATCTTTTGATATTCTTTTCTTATGTCCCAATCCTTTTGTATCTTGAGTTTTGACATACTTTAGTTAGAAACTTCATTTTGTGACTTTCTTCTATTGTGCTTGGATATGCTTTTAATATTGTTCCTGCATAAGAGATGACATTTTCGAAATCTTTAGGTTAATCATATTGTTTCATGAGTACAATGGATAGAAGTATATATACCTCAAAACATGTAATTCGAGATCCCACACATACGAAACATACCCGGGCCAGGGGTAAGATACATGGTTGGTCCCGAACGTACTCTGAAAATGATAACCATAAATTAGGCATTCCTTCTTTGTTAGAATCTCAGAATTATTAAAATTCTATAAGGACATTTACCTTTTTGTTGATATTACGATTGTATCGCTAATCGTAAGCGCTTTCCAGAATATGATGTTCCTGGAGTAATTGGATCATAATTGTGTCGCCAATCGAAGCGTTTTCCAGAATATGGTGTTCCTGGAATTGAATTTTGATTATGTCGCCAATCGTAGCGTTTTCCAGAATAAGGTGTTCCTGGAGTAATTGAATTTTGATTATGTCGCCAATCGTAGCGTTTTTAGAATGAGGTGTTCCTGGAATTGACTGTTATTTTAAGTATAACTTCATAAAAATCTTATCATCAGATAAAGTATTGAATAAAAATTTGTATACCTGTATTGGCCACCATAGTTGTACTGTTAATCATGGATAATAAAGTTTTAAGTATTGTGCGTTCCATGGATGTTGTAAGATTTCTCCTTGCATATTCCGAAGATAGTATGATCCTTGTCCCGCTGATGCTTGTATTATGTACGGACCATCCCAAGTTGGTGCAAACTTCCCTGCACTTTTGTCCCGATGGTATTCTGTGATTTGTCGTAAAACATATTGTCCTTGGACAAAGTTTCGTGACTTGACCTTTTTGTGGTAATTCCGTGCCAACTTTCTTTGATAATTTTCCATTTTCTGGAGTGCCACTTCTCTTTTTTCTTCTAAATCATCTAACTTTTGTAATATTAAATCTGAATTTAGATTTTTCTCCCATGCTTCTGTTCTAGTTGTAGGTAGAATGATTTCTGTTGGTATAACTGCTTCTGTCCCGTATGTAAGAAGGAATGGTGACTCTCCAGTGGATTCTTTTCTTGTGGTACGATACACCCATAATGTGTTATGCAATTGTTCACACCATTGTTTGTAATGTCCATCCAATGTTTTCTTCAAATTTGTTGCGATTTTTTTATTTGTGGATTCATCTTGTCCATTACTCTGGGGATAAAATGGTGTGGATTTGTGTTTCTGAATGTTAAATGCTTCAAATAGCATATCAATGTTCTTTCCTTGAAATTGCTTTCCATTATCAAAAACTATGGCTGCTGGAATCCCAAATCTGCAGATGATATCTTCAAATAAAAATGTGAACACATCGATGTCTCTGATTCGAGCTAATGCTTTAGCTTCTACCCACTTGGTAAAATAATCGGTGGCCACAATTAAATATTTTCTCTTTTTGGTCCCTTCAACTAATGGACCAACAATATCTACCCCCAATTTCGCAAATGGCCATGGACTGAGTATAGAATTAAGCTCTGTGGCAGGTGCTTTGATTTTCTTTGCGAATCGTTGACATTCTTCACACCTTCGTACCATGTTTTCTGAGTCCTTAAGCATGGATATCCAATAATAACCTTGGGTTTTAGCTTTTAATGCGAGTGAACGTCTTCCACTGTGGTTTCCCGCATCTCCATAATGTATTTCTTTGAGTATCCGTAATCCTTCCTTTTGTGATAAGCATCGGAATAATGGCCCGAGGAATGATTTACGATACAAAATACCATCCCGAAGATCGTAACTATCCGATTTGAGTAAAATTTTTCTCGCTTCTGTAGAATTTGAAGGCAATATTTTATCTTGTAGATATTGATGAATCGGAATCCTCCAATCTGGTTCATTTGGTTGATCATCTACTTGTTGAGGCATAGGTGCGGCAGTTTGTATTGCGGGATCATTAATTTTTTCTATCACATCTTCTTCTATGTTATTAAGTGCTTTTATCTGTATAGATGGTTCATATATTCTTCCGACTTTTATAGCTGTGATATTAGGATCGTTTACCATGGAGGAAATGAATGCCAGTGCATCAGCATGTCGATTTTTGTCTCGGGACAGATGCCGAAAAATAATGTTTGGGATTTGATTTGCTAAGGTTTGAACAAGATTTTTATATTGTACTAAATCTTCATCAAGTGTTTGATATTTTAATTCGACTTGTCGAATTATCAATTGTGAATCACTTGTGAGTCGAACATTATTGATTCCTAGCTCGATGATGAGTTTTAGAGCATGAACTACAGCTTCATATTCTACTATGTTATTTGTATGTTCTTCAAACTCAAGACGAAATGAATGTGTCATTCCTCCTCCCATTGGTGCAGTAATCACAATGCCAATTCCCGCTCCTTCCTTATTTCGGGACCCATCAACAAAGACTTCCCACCTTTGAGAATTTGTTGAGTTCAGAATATCTTGTGGGTCCTCTTCCTCGCATCCTGGTAATCCTTTAACATAGATATACAAATAAAAAATGAATTATTAAAGTGATGAAAATTTTAGTGAAATAGTTTTAAATAAGTTAATTTCTTTTTTTCCACCTATCGGACCTTGAATTTTATATTCTTCTTCAATCGGGAAATCCGCAAGGAAGTCAGCTAAAACTTGAGATTTTTATGCGGTTTGCAACTCATAAATGATGTTGAATTTTTCTAGCTGGGCGTTCCATTTTGCGATCCTCCCTACTATTCTTGTATTCTTTAATACTGATTGTAACGGTGCCTTGCTCGGGACACGAACATAATGTGTGAGAAAATAGGTACGTAACTTCTGAGTGGCAAAGACCAATGATAAAATGAGTTGTTCGATTTTAGTGTAATTTCTTTCTGCTGAATTAAGGGTTTTGCTGATGTAATATATTGGTTTTTCTATTTTCTCATTAGTACGTACCATCACTGTGCTGATTGCATCTTCCGTTGCCGCTATGTACAAAGTTAATATTTCTTCAGGTTCTGGTTTCTGTAATGATGGTAACGTAGCCAGATGCATTTTTATGTTTTGGAATGCTTGTTCACATCGGTCGTTCCAATCAAATTTATTTTTCTTCTTCAGTATATCAAAAAAGTGTTTGCACCATTCTGATGATCTAGCAATAATCTGCTTAAACGGCCAAACATCCATTTAATTTCTATACACTTTTAATGCTGTTGGGTGATGGCATATCTGTTATTGCTTGTATCTTTGCTGGATCAACTTCAATTCCATTTTTTTGTAACCACAAAAAACGTCCCGAAGTAACACCAAAAATACACTTCTCCGGATTAACTTTCATCTTGTATTTTCGTAATGCACCAAAAATTTCAGTGAGGTCTTGTAGATGATTAATAGATAATTTACTTTTTACCAACATATCATCCACATAAACTTCTAGAATTTGCCCGATCCAAGGTTTGAATATTGCATCAACCAGTCGTTGATATGTTGCACCCGCGTTTCGTAATCCAAATGGCATCCTGGTATAGCAATACAACCCCCATGGAGTGAAGAATGCCGTATGTTCTTGATCAGCTTCTGCAAGTGCAATCTGGTTGTATCCCGACTGACCATCCATAAAAGATAATGCCTCATGGCCTTCTATATCATCTACCAACTGATCAATGTTGGGAAGTGGATAACTATCTTTCGGACATGCCTTATTTAAATTGATGAAGTCTATACAGATTCTTACTCCACCGTTCTTTTTTGGAACGATCACCATATTAGAAATCCACGTTGGATATCGTACTTCACGAATGAATCCTGCATTTAAAAGCTTTGCTAACTCTTTTTCTACTGGATCGTGATACTCCGGTGCAACCTTACGTATCCGTTGTCGAAATGGTATAACATCGGGACGTATTTGTAATTCATGTTGTACAATATTTGGATCTATCCCGGGCATGTCTTCCATGTTCCATGCAAGTATATCTACAAAATCACGAAGTAGCTTGATCAAACTTCGCTCCATGTCTTCTTTCATCAATGTTCCAATTCGCACTTGTTTAGGCAATTCTGTAGTTCCAATATTTATAATTTTAGTTTCTTCTACAAAAGTGAAAATTGGTTTAGGATTCCCGATCGAAGTTGGAGTTCCCTTTAATTGCTATGAGGATCCTTCAAATTGCCGATTTGTTGAATTTTCTTGATTCTTACTGCTTTCTCCTAATTCATTTGTTGCTTTTTATTCGATGTTTCTTTTCAAGTATTGATTCATCTCCTCTTCATTTTCTTTGATTTTACGATCTTTCTTCCTTTCCCGCTGTTGTTGTTCCCGTTCTTCATTCATTCTTACTTCTGCCATTATACAAAACTTTGCATCATCTTGATATCCCTTGATCTCCATTTCTCCTTGCGGTGTTGGAAACCGCAAATATTGATGATAAGTTGAAATTACACCTTTCAGCTGGTGTACCCATCGTCTCCCGATTATTGCATTGTACGGGGATGGAGCATCTACTACGCTGAATCTTGTCAAGATGTTAATTGGTCCAGCAGATACTTCCAAATCAATATCTCCTTCGGGTCTTGAAGCCATTCCATTGAACCCATAAATAACATATCGGGACGAGATCAACTGATCTTTTTTGAGTCCCATTTTGCAAAATGTGTCATGAAAAAACACATTTAAAGAACTGCCCCCATCCAAAAGAATTTTTCTAACGTTCCACCCTGACATTAGCAATGTAAGAACCAAAGGATCATTATGCATCTCAATTTATTGATTTACTTCCTGTGCCGAGAAAGTTAAAGGGGTTGCCATCCAGTCTTCCCAAGCTTCCGTTATTCTTCCAGATACTTTAAAAATTTCATGGTCCCGAATCCTCTTGCATAACTTTTTATTGATTGCAGCGTTCATATATGTATCTTTTTCTTCTGAAAATGATATCATATTAATGGTTTGTTCGTTATACGGGATATGCACTGCCTTGCCTTTGTCTGGTCTTGCTATTGGTTCGGGCCTTTGAATGAATTCTTTCAACTCTCCTGCATCAATCATTCTTTGTACCAGTATAATAAAATTCCTGCAATTATTTGTTGTGTGCCCTTTATAACTGTGGTACTCACAATAATCTTTTGAATGTTGTGTGAACTCAGACTGATTGCCTCTTGATGGTGGCCACTGGAAATCTGGTTTATTTTTTATGATTTCGAATAATTCAGAATATGATATATTGAGTTTTGTATATACTCTTTCTTGAAATCGCTGAACAAATTTTTTTTATCCCCTTGCCGTGGGCGTTTTGATTCTCTTAGTTCAGATTTATGAGGGAATTTCTTTTTTTTGTTCTGGTGATACTTCTATTGAATTTTTCCTTTTTATGTTTCTTTGATTTCGCGAATTACTTCTCGGACCTTGTTCTTGCACATCTTGCAATCTTGCATATTTTCTATTATTTCCCTGAGCTGTCCCTCAGTTTTGGGATTGTTACGATGAATTTCAATAAAAAGTTGACATTTCCGATCAGCGATTCCCCACTTATAATGATTGATCGTTGTACTTGAATCTACGTCTCCAATTGCTTGGCAAATTGTATGCCATCGGGCCGTATATGACCGAATCGTCTCTTCTGGCCATGATGTAAGGGAATATAGTCTGTCCACTCCCAAATCAACGGGCTTGTTGTACATGTATGCCTCGAGAAATTTCCTCACTAATTGTGAATAACATTGAATGGAATTTTCTGGCAATCTGTCATACCATAATAATGCTGAACCTTTCAAACTTGATGGGAAGCATCGGCACATTATTGCTTCGTGTCCGTCCCATCGTGACAACACTCGATTATAATATTTTAAGTGTGAGGTCGGGTCCTTCGTACCATCATAACATTCAAATAGAGGGATACTGTATTCTCTTGGCAATGGAACACATGTCAACTGTTGAGCCAGCGGTGTTCGTTTGGCTTCCTTCATCACCTCTTCAATTCTTCCTCCTTCTTTATTTTTTAACCCTTTTATCTCTTCTTTCATTTGCTGCATAGCTTCAATACATTTTTGCCATTGTGCACGTTGAATTTCTTGATTTTCCCGTTGCCTCCTAGCCCGGGATGATGATCCTGCTAATACCATTCTCTGATCTTGATTTTCCCTTTCATTTCTGGGTGCATGCCTTCCAGAAATTGCTTCTTGACTTCGTGACCCTGTTGCTGCTAGTTTTTCTTCACGTTGAATCGCATTTTTCAAAGCTTGATTTTCTTTGGTTAATAATGCAATTTGATCATTACTGGCTCTTTGTTCTATTCTTATTTCATTCATTTCTTCCAACAGATTTTGAAGATGATTAACTTCATTTTGTGAATTCTCATGATGTGACGATTTATTTTGAATAATGGTATTTGGTGTTAATTCCTGATTAGGTATATGATTTCCTAAATCACTCTGTTGTTGTTCTTGTTCACTCTCTTCTTCCCTTTGTCTGTAATTTTGTCCGTCGTTACTGTCCTGATTTCCGGAGCCTGCTTCTTGAGACATATTTCTTCTGGATTCTTTGTTTCTTGATTGTTTCTTTTCTCTCTTGAATTCTAATGATCTTTTAAAAGTTAGTCACATAATTTCTTAACAGATTATTTAATAAAGAAAGAGTCAGACACTAATTTACTGACCTTCTAAAAATCTATCTATACTTTTAGTAAAATAATTTGTATCATCTAACATGAATCTTTTAAAATTCATATAAAAGGAAATCAAACAATTAAACAGATCCATTCAAACTTAAAACCTTTTCTTTTCAATGACATACAATCTACCTAATGATCTTTTCTTTCTTCTCTGATTACTCTTCCTTAGCATATTCTTCTTTCAATTTTCCGACCCCCTCTCTGTTGAATGATCTCTTCTATTTATAGATTATCTAATGGGTCCCTCTTGTCCCGATACCTTCTTTCGTTCTCCTTATTATCTTTAGATCGGGATGATTGTATGGTTGACAGGTCATGCTCTTCATTTTTTTGGTCCGTTACCTTGTATGATTAACACGTACTCTTCGTTCTTTGAGAATCATCTTTGTCCCGATCATAGGTATCAATCATGTGGTTAAAGTAAATAAAAGTAATTATTGCATTTACTTTCCCGTTCCATGTTCATTTATTACTCTTACTTTCCCATTCAATAAGCATTTAATGCTATCTGTTTCGATCAGTGTGATACTACTTTCCCGATCTTATGTGTCAATCATGCAGGGATTTATTCAGTCTTTCACATCTGTCATTTACTCGATCCTTTCATACGACTTTGATTGTGTGCTTCTCGTTCTTCTTAGAACCACTGCTTCTTTCCTTAATCATCTTACACGTGTCGTCCTCCTTTTATTTCCTAACAATATCTACCGTTCAGGACTGTTACATATATTGGGTTCGGGTTGGTGTTTTATTCCTCGAATCAGACGGGTTAGTCGGGTTTATATGCAGCCCTTTAATTCCCTATTGGAGTTTCAAATAAAAGATTGAAAAAAAGTCATATGAATTGAAAAACCAATGGAAATAAAGGCATGTCTAAACAAACTCTTACATTTTATCCTCGACGAGGTAAGGTGATCTATGTCGGTGTTTTAGCATACGTTTTATTATAAAAATACGCACATGAATCACCTTACCTTGTCTTGTTAGAAAAACTAAGTGTTGAGCGTGTCTTAGTTAGGGAAATTCCGGTGAGATGGGTATATGCGCACATGAATCACCTTACCTTGTCTTGTTAGAAAAACTAGGTGTTGAACGTGTCTTAGTTAGAGCAATTCCGGTGAGATGGGTATATCCCTTAATTTACCAAGTTACGTAGATAGGTAAAATAAGTTTTGGGTAGTGGAAAATTGGTTAAAAATCTCGAACTAAACTGGTCTAGGTAACCTGAGTCCCTCGGTCCGGTTTGAGCCGAAACTCGACAATGGTTAAATCTGACGGCTCTCATTTCTCTCCTATAAATTCAACCAATTTCAACATCAAAATCACACATTCTCCACTAAAAAATTGT
The DNA here is from genome assembly GCA_023531435.1 of Papaver californicum. Lineage (NCBI taxonomy): Eukaryota > Viridiplantae > Streptophyta > Magnoliopsida > Ranunculales > Papaveraceae > Papaver > Papaver californicum. Next base: position 2,043,448 of record JAJJMC010027962.1, on the reverse strand, counting down.
TCTACTTTCACTTAAATCTTAATCTTTTCATCTCAAACTCTTTCTCTCAACTTCTGCTAAAAAAATCAGAAAAAATAATGGCTAGCTCATCACAACAAACATAAAATACTGAATCAGGAAATTGTTCAACAAAGCCTCACGGTCCAAGGTATAACCTCCTAGAAGATAAAGTTATCTGCAGAGGATATATATCATATACGCTTGATGCTATCAATGGTGTTAATCAAGCCCATGCAACGCTTTGGAAAAAAAAGTTCTCCAAAAATTTGACGAGGAAACTGGGAATCCAAATAAACGTGACTTCTCCGGGTTGCCAGGTCGTTTTCATATAATCGACAAAGACATGAATGTTTGGGTAGGTATCATGATGCAAGTGAATCGCCAAAGAGGAAGCGGTAATACTGAAGCAGATATAGTAAGCTAGTTACATTTCAAATTGTAAAAAAAAAATTATTTAGTTACTATAATAAGTAATTTTTAAATGTTGAAAATGCATATGCTAAAAACTCGAGAGGCATGGAAAATCAAAGAAGGTTCGGGTTTCAAACAAGAAGAATGTTTCCACATCCTCAAAGACCTGAACCCATTTAACCCCGAATTTGTGAATGGATATCAAGTACCAAAGCAATCCCCTAACGAGACGACAAACGTTTCTCAACGACCTCCTTCTACCTATTCTTCACCAGAAACAACCATAACCCCACAACCCAACATAGGCGTATAACAACATGCTAATACAAATCTTAATTTTAGTAGAAATTGTGAAAGATATGACGAACCAGGCATCAAAAAAGCTAAAAGGACCAGAAAGGCGTCTCAAGAAGCCACTAAATCTTCAACTTCAGATGTCAACTTTCAAGATTTTTTTGAAAAACAAGAGAAGTCTAATATTATAAAATGGTAGAACGTAAGAAAATGGAATTTTATTATGAGAGGTCGCGAGGCACTTGAATTTTTTTTAATGTTTACATGAGAGGAATCTTGGGAATGGACACATTAAAGATGAATCAGACACAACTGCGAATCTGACAAGAAGAAATTAATAAAATTAAAGCACATAAGACACAACAATGCTCAAACTTAGTTGACGTTGATTCTGATGAGGAAAAAAATGAGAATATCAATAATGCCATTGTTCCACTTGATTAGTTTTAGTTTTAAATATTAGATGTAATAGTTTAGTTTAATTTCGATGTAACCCTTTGTTTCAATTTCAATGTTTTAATTTCGATGTAATCCTTTAGTTTCAATTTTAATTGCAGTATTGTTTATTCACCAATTTGATCCTTAATTTGAATTTCAATGTTTGATCCTTAAATTACACAAATCCAATTAAAATTAAAGAAATAAAATAATTAAAATATTAACTAAAAAGTTAAAAAAATAAAAAAAACTAAATCCCGTGATGGTTTCTTCTTCCAAAATCAACCCACAAATGTGCAGTGAGATCCTCCCTTTATCTAACATATAATCCTCTGTGTTCAATTATCGCTTCTACCATTATGTATTCTCTTGCTGGCACACCTTGAAAGGGTTGGACATCTTTCCTCAAATCTTGATGTGGATAACTTGTCCAACTGGGATCTGATAGGGTTTAGAAACACCTATTTATAATAACCGCAATAGCACGTCGTCTAACTAATAGACAACGACAAATACGGGTCGAACCCACAGGGAGCGGGGACAATACTGCAATCAATATCTCCAATCAACTAATCAGAAAAGATGTTTTTGGATTTTTAAAATTATGAATGAAATAATAAACAAACTAAACTAATAAAACAACTAAACAGAGAGAGTCGGGAACCAGGGTTTTTAGTATCCACCATTATTTCTATTTAATTACTGAAAGTGAATAATAACCCATGAATATTTATCTATTTTTCGTTCTATCGACATCACCTATCATATGTATTAGAGTCGCAAATATCACTGAGACACCCTAAGCATCGCACATCAACAGCTCTAAGTCTCATCATACACCATCAAATTGCATTAGCGAGAAAATTATATGAAACTAAATGTAGGTTCACAAATAATACTTGCAATTCCAAGCATACTCCATCAAAGGATTTAACCCAAGCATGAAATATCAAATAATAATACAA